>VZTI01004092.1:537047-653588 GCA_013397865.1 Struthidea cinerea
CCCGCTCAGTGACCGGCCCTGCTCTCGCCGCCCGCCGCCGCCTCGCCACAGCCGCGCTCCCCCGGAGCACCATGTCGGGGGACGCCGCAGGCAGCGGCCCCCTGGGCCCGCGCTTCCTGGTGCCGCCGCCGCCCAAGAACGGTTCCAGCTCGGACAGCTCCGTCGGAGACAAGCTGGGAGCCGCCGAGCACGGAGCCTCCGGCGCCGGTGGAGCGGGCGGCGGACCGGGGAACGGAGGCCGCAGTGAGGAGTACCGGCGCCGCCGCCACACCATGGACAAGGACAGCCGAGGGGCGGCAGCCACTGAGCACCGCTTCTTCCGCCGGAGCGTGATCTGCGACTCCAACGCCACGGCCTTGGAGCTGCCCAGCTTGCAGCCCGCAGCGCCCTCGGCCCCTGTCTCGGGAGGCAGCGCAGCCCCCTTGGTGTTCCCTCCCGAGGGTGCCGGCCGGACCCCTTACACCCCTGTCACCGTCGCCGAGGCCGACTCGCGGCCGCCGCCGCCCGCCCCTCTCCCCCTGGAAGGACAGTCTGCTGAGGAGCCCCCAGCCGCCAAGGATGCCGCCCCGCTGCTGCACAAGGAGGAGGAGGAGGGGGACGAGGCAACTGCGCTACCCCCTACCAGTGCCGCTGGCAGCCTGTCAGCTGCCAGCCGGGAATTTGAGGAGCGGAGAACACAGCAGGAAGACATCGAAGAGCTTGAGACCAAGGCAGTGGGCATCTCCCCGGATGGCCGCTTCCTGAAGTTTGACATCGAGATTGGAAGAGGCTCTTTCAAAACTGTGTATAAAGGGCTGGATACTGAAACCACTGTGGAAGTTGCCTGGTGCGAGCTACAGGTAAAATAAATAAAAAATGTGAATTATCACAGCACAGTCACTCTCCCGGGTGCTAGTCATTGTGCTTGGGGGGTGTAAAACCCATCAGCTAGAGGTCTGCTTAATTCGGAAGGAACTGCAGACCTTACCTGAGGCAGTCGTTTGGAAGAAAGGTGCATCCTTTCTGTAGAGTCAGTTTGCCTTTTAATTATTTTAAATACTGTGCTCTCCGAAGAGTCTTTTAGCTTTATCATCACAAAATGTGCTAGAGTTCTGTTTTCTATAGTGTCTTGCATTTTACGCCTCCAAAAGGTAGCTTGGAGGATTGTAAAATCACTTGTGTGCAGCTTCAGGGAGGCTGAGGGAAAATGTCTAAGTGGATGTCGACTTGAGCTACCCTTAATGTTTCAGGATTTGTTTAGGTATTTTTCTTAGGAAAAATGTGAAAACATTAATTTCACAGACATTTCATATGTAATGGCAGTGGATTCTTGTGGGATAGATACGCTACATGACGTGTGTATTCTAGAGTTATCACACCGTTTAGTTCTGCAATGCTGTATTTTTCATTCCGACTTCCAGGGTTCATACTTGTTAACAGGGACAAGGAAAGAAATTACCTTCTTTCTGAAGCTTTAAAAAACGCCCTGATGTTTAGCCTTTCTAGATGACTGGTGGATTAAACTGGACTAAGATACTGCTCTCTTACCAAGTTTCTAGGCTGAGCAGAGCCAGAGTTCTGTAGGAGCCCAGTGTAAGGATGGCAAGAACACCCTTAGTTCCCTGCGAGTCAGAGCTTGTATAACAGACGCAGGTTGCTGTGCAACAACCTGAAAAGAAGTGGGAAGAGCTTGGAGTACCAGGAACAAATACCTGGTGTGCTGGTTTGTTTTCAAAGCCTCGGCGTTAAGTTAAAAGGTTTAGTGTTTGTTTTTTAGTGTTGGGTTTTGGTGCGATTCATAGAAGGCCTCATGTAGTACGTCTTTATTATTGTTTGTGTTCCCATCCAATTTAGGGCAGACAGAAGAGCATTGGGTGAAAATCCCCAAACTCTTTATAGGGTTTTTAAGCAGCGAGTGGCTCACAAGTGATTGAGTGCAGTAACTGTACCAGAACTTTCTCAAAAGCAATTGTCTATCAGTCAAGCTGGGGGAATTTATTAAATGATTTCTTAATTTGTGTTCATATTTGCTTTTGGATGGTTGCTCAAGCATTCTAGCAGTATCTTTGTTCATTACGTTATTGCCATTCTTCTGTGCTTACTAACTGTGGAAGAAAGCTTCCAGTTTTCTTTGTGACCCTTAAGCATGCCCTGCTCCTCCAAGCTAGCTACATGCTTGCGGTGGTGGTCTGTTTCAGCATTGATTTTAAATTAAAAGTGAAGTGAGCAAGTGATCACATTAAAAGTGAAGTGAAGGGATCTGCTGAAGCTTTACTTGTGCGATTTGAACTGTGAGGAGATTAATAACCCATCAAAATTATACGACTTTTATTTGAAACTTTAATATTTTCAATTTTCGAGTTCTGTGACTTTAATCTCTGAAGACTGTTTTAATCTTCACACTTACTGATCAGAAACTAATGTCAGCTTGGCATCAGTTGCTTTTCACTAATGTTGCCTCTTGAAGTGTCTTAATCATCCTCAGTACCATGTGGACAAACTGAAGAAGCACCACCTTTGAAGGAATTTAATAAAGAAGCTCATTTTTAAAGGGCGTGTTGCTGGGCTTTCAATTGATTGACGAATTTCATGAGAAGTATTGAAAATGACAGGTTGCAAAAAGCATGAATGAAAGTATTTGCAAGGGAGAAATACTTGATGTTTTGCTCGGAGGGAAACTGCATTGCAGGAGGGCCTTGTGGGTTAAGTTAAGCCTGATTGCCAAGGCTGTAGCTTTCCTCTCACAAGGAGACAGTACAAAGTGACAAGTTTAAAACAGGAATGTGAATTTTATAGCTGTTAAAAGTATTTTCTGGAGGAGCTAGACTCTACAGCTAGTACAGTAGAGTTTTTAAGATTTTAATTTTAAGTCCTGTTTTATTGTTTGTGACTAGCAAGAAAAGGAGAAACTTGGTATTTATTGACATAGTGGGTATATCCTCCTATATAGGAAAACGTAATTGTTGACAGGTTGATCTTTGTTATGCATGATTTGTATCAAAATGAAATCTGCATTCACAAGGATGGACTGAAACTTAGATGTCATTGGTTTTCCAGAATGCCATGGTTTGAGGATTGGTGAACCTTCAAAGCATAATTATTTTATTAGGGAAATGTGAATGATTTTCTTCCATGCTGTATTACAGTAACCATAACTAACTGATGGTTACCTTTAATTATTTTGAAATAATGTTCCTCAGCAATAGCAGAGTTTTTTCTCTATTCCTGCTAGCAAGTGTAGGCATCTGAGGTGTCCCACCTTCCTAGAGTCTTCTAAACAGCATTACTGGAGATTTTGTGGTAGCGTCTGGCAGAATGACTTTTTAATTCTGAGTAATGCAACTATGGCTAATTTTTATGTATGTGCTCTGTAGCAATGAAGACCAAAACCTGAGACTATGAATATGCTTCCCTTCAAAGGAAGTTTGGATGCTGTTATGAAATGCAGCTTGTGCTCCCAAGTTGGTGAAACTGTGGAGGATATTGCTCCATGTCCTCAAGACTCTTGAATTGCCTTGTAATTGAATTGCCCCTTCTGGTTGATATATTGAACTGTGGAGGAAGTAGAAGGGGGAGGAGCTGAAATTCACTGGGTGACCTACTGGTGTTCTTGGTATCTCCAACAAGCCAAGGTCCTGGCCAAGACTCTTTATTTTTTTCTGGATCTGTGGAAGATGAGTCAATTTTGCTGAATGTAACAAAAACCCAACACAGATGGGTTTGACTGATGGTCTATCCTACTTTACTTTGTGACCTGTCTATGTGAAGCAAATTGTAACTGAACCTACTTTAAAATATCGTGTGCAGGTGCTTAAATGTGAAGTACCTGCCTTGCTATGAGTGTAGTGGAGCTGTGGAGAGCTCAGGAGCAGCTGCTTTGTGCCAGTGCTCAGCTTCAGTGGCTGCAAGGAAATTGTTAGTGTAGTGTTAGCCTTCAAATACTTCTATTCGCGTATATATTCATCTCAACTCTAGTTATTCTGAGTCAAGTGTGCCTCCTACTGTTGTCATTAGCACATCTCATAAATTGACTGAGATAGTAGTTAGGGTTACTAATTAGAGGGTTTTTAAATAGGTAGAAGTTGACAAAAGTGGTCTTTGTAAATTGTGTTTGAGCAGTGAGTTTGTCACCTCTGTAGAGTTCAGGTAACGTTGTGGCTAAAATGTGATGCCTTCTCCTGATGCTTTAAGTTTGCAAAGTAATACTCTTATGCCAGAAGTAGCAAGTCACATAGTTGGCTGCAAAAGCCAAATCTTAGTGCTGTTGTGTCATTCCTGAGTCCCTGTGTGAGTGGTTTTAAATCAAGACTGTAATTTAACTGCTGAATTATGGAACAGTACAGGGTGGTGCAGTCACTTGCTGGACTGCAAAATCTTCTATATAGAATTATTGCTCTGGGTTATTTCAAATTAGTAACTTTTCAAATATATGAACGTGCTTGGTGATGTGGAGGTAAATTGGGCTCTTTTGAGCTGTGTATTTGTCAGGCATTTGAAGACTTACCTTTCATTTGGGCAGTGTGCTCCCTTAAAGGAAGCATGATTTAAGAGCTGTTATTATGAAGGTTTTTGCATTGGTTGAAAATGCATTCCTGGTAAACTGTGCATTGGACAAGAGCACTGCGTGTCTGGTGTGAGCTGTACCCCTCCTGTCCCTTGTGTTCTTTGACAGAAAGGGCGGGTTGGTCAGTCAGCACACGCGGTCCATGAATGCATCTCCTTGCTGATAGATTGCTTTGCCATTCTTACTCTGGCTTCAGGGTGGTGTCAGTCAGGTTATTCTGCTTAACACGTGAGCTGCTGAAGGATGTAAAAGGAACTGGAGGGCTCTCCCTAAGCAACATAGAGTCCCAGGGGTAAGAAATGAGTTGGACAGGTGAAAGTGGTGCAAGAAGCTTGTTGTACTCGTTACTACTTTGAGGGAAAGCTGACTGTGAATTTGGTTACCTTTAGTTATAAATCATCTGAGTAATAAATTGGTGTAGGTAACATGTGTGCAGTTCTGTGGCAGATGTCTAACTACAAACCAAGTGTAGTGTGCAAACACTCCAGCTTACAAATGGGTTTTTCTTACATAGGCAATAGCAATGAAAAAACAGCTGGCAACAAGCATAATGCCAGAACTAAATGTGAACCATGAGATTCTGTAGTGCACTCTGGTAAAAATGATAATGCAACTGATACTGTGTAGCAGGAAACAGTAAGGTACTAAATAATATTTCCATCTGTCAGAATTTTTCTGAGTCTAACAAAGTTAACTTAAAACTTACAGTGCAGGAAGTTGCTTGGATGTGATGTATAGCTTCACTTTTAGTGACACTTCAGATTTAACGATGCCTATCTTTATCTTGTAGTCTTAAAGCTATATTTAATAGTGATTTTTAGGCCAGCAGACAACAATGGAATGCAGTTTCTATACTCTGGAGTACAGACTCCACTGCAGACTCACCATGATAAATATTGGCTTGCTGAAGTCAATGTATAATTCTTAAAATTCTCTTTTCTCTCTGGGCTGGCTGAGCTGAGAATGTTTCAGAAGTTGCACGTTCGAGTCTGACAACCAAAAAAGGTCTTGTGTCACATAACTGTGGCATCCTGTAGTCTTTTTTTTTTTTTTTTTTCCTTTTTAAAACACTGGTTGCATATTGCTCACTGGGAGTCCTGGCTGCAAAGATGCTGTCTCTGATGCACAATCATGTAGCTACATTAAAGCAAAATGGAAAACCAGATCTAGACCTTTCTGCAGTGAGAGGAAGATGAGGAGTGTGGACCTGGAATTCATCTGTCAAGCACTGTTGGAAAGTGATTACATTCTGTTAGTTCTGGAGAAATAGTCAACATCCTGAAACGAATACGCATTCTTTGAAAGCTCTGACTGTGGTTTAATTCTGATTATTTAAAAATACATTTTCTGAACCTTCTGGAAGATCAAGTCCAAGTCTAATGCAGTGTGCTGGCTCCCATGCCTACCCTGTATTTCCCATCAGTGTTTATAATGCTTTACTGGTTTGTGAGCATAGTTGTATGTGGCTGCAGCAGCAGCGTGCCTCCTGTTTGTGACTGCTTCTGGGCCAGATGCGTCATTGTCACGAATGTAGATGAATCAAGGTATGTGACAACCTGTCAACATCATGCTGTCCTTATTATCTCTTCTGTTTTCAGCTCCACAAATTCCAAAATACTGAAAGTCAAATCTGCAGAGCTATAAGTGTACAGTGGGCTTATGGCACTTTCAGGATGCTGATTTTCCAAGTGTGCATGTGCAGGGAACCTGATATTTTGTGCAGTAGTCTGAATTTTTGCTGGTTTTTTTGTGTCATAGGGCAGAACAAATTACTGATACTTACTGGCTTCAAATCTCTGATGTGAAAGTTTCTCCATTAGCTAAAGATGAAAACCCAGCCATATTCTTGAGTGTTTATGCTGTAATTGATACAATTGATAACTTGATAAATGACATGGGAAAGGAGCCAGACTAATTACCTGCAGAAGTATAAACAGTGGTCAGGCTCCCTCAGACTTGACAAAGGTGACCCTGAAAGAGAGAAGGGAGCTTTTGAAGTACATTCTGGAGCTGCAGCTGTTAGGAGACCTCTACTTAGGAAAATAATCTTACCTCAAAAGGGATATCACTTTTGGAGATGGCTGTGGTTCAATTTGTAACTGACTGGTTGTGAGGCAATAAATATAATCGGATAAGTACATTCTGAAAATGCAGCATTTCTTATGGAAATAAACAGGCTCTTATTTGTCAGTTTGTGTGGGTTTGAGAGGTGCAGAATTAAATCTCTTAAATGAGATTTGTTTTGGGCTGTTGTGGTTTAAAACACTTAGCTTTGTAACAAAACTTTTGAGGGCTGAGGAAAAGTACCAGGTCTATAATCTTTCTTTGAAAGGGAAAAAAACCCCCACCTGATAAAAGCTCCCTGGAGGCATCCTGTATAGAGTCCTTTGAGAGCTGTCTAGCAGAGTAATAAATAAAACAAGCAGTAATAGATCTGTGGTAGTCTCCATGGATGCAGTGCTCGGTACAGTGCAGTTTTCAATACCTTTTGGTTAGTAATATCCCTCTAGGCCACACGTGCTTTTTCTTATTTTGTCTTTGTTGGTTTTGTTTCTCTCAGCAGCTTGTTAAACATCACAGCTCTGACACCCAGGTTCTCCATGCTGCACATGGCAGGGTTGGTGCTAAGCAGGGGCAGCCTTGATGCTTCCTGTCATGCATTTCCTGTAAAGATTACCAACCTTTTTCTGAGATTACTAATTGGTTCTTTCAAATCATGGTTGAGTTGAAATAAAAGTTGAGTGTTTTTCTGTTTAGTTTGTCACTCTACCTAATGGACATAACATTTAAGTTATAAGAAAGATAATAAATATCATGTAAATTTACAGCTGGGCATAGGACTTTCTCTTGACTTAGCATGTGTTTATGGGTTTTGTTGTTTTTGTTGTTGGTGGTGTTAATTTTTAATAGCAGATGGTAGGAAGTTACTGGTTTTGACTCTTAAAACTTCTGATAATGATACTATGGTTTTAACTTGATCATGATGTGTGTACACCACACTTGGAAAAACACTCTTCCAGTACACTTGGAACAATTTGTGTTCTAAATAGCAGGATTTGTCGTGCTGAAAATTGACTTCTTGGAGTAGTTGAAGGCTTTTATCTAACATGAACCATCTGCGTATCTTTTCAAATCTGTTGTTTAAATTCTAGTCCAAATGAACAAGACTCAGTTTTTTTGCTGGCTTCAGAAGTATTTTTGTGGAAGCTGCTTACGTTCCCAAGGTCTGTCTTGTAGCTCATTTTAAGAATCATTTAGGGTGTGTATTGAACCTTTAAACAGTGTTAGAATGTTTTTGGTCAAGATACTACGGATATCCTTCTTTCTACTCTATTTCCAGCTTCCTTGGTATATTTACAAATTGTCATACCAACACTTCTCAATGTGTGGTTTTGGTTGCCCTCATTCCCTTTGGGAGAGCTGGGGGAAGTGAAGAGGTGATGAGGATTGAATCTGTGCCTCATTTGAGGTCATGTTTGAGAGAGGAAGCTTGCTCATGTCTTGTCTTGTGGGCACAACCTGCAGAATACTCCTTAACTCCATGCTGCAGAGGATAAACTTTGTGTTAATAATGTTTTGTGCTATGCTGTCCTCCTAACCCAAAAGGAGATCCATGCAGCAAGTTCATCATAGGTGTTGGCAAATCTTTTTTTCTAAAAAGTCAGACTAAAATAATGGATGGAATGCAGTGACCAAAATTCAGATTCACTTCTTAGGCATACTTCTGAACCTCATCCCGCTTGTCTTTTTCACCTGGTGATGGCAGGTGCATTGCACATATCCAGATTATTCTGAAGTGCTTCCGGTTTTCCTTGGGGAATTCCAAGCAGCACTGTGTTACTTTGCCTGGCTCACAAATAATTTAACGTGCTCTCAGGTGATTTTTTTGGCAAAGGAAATGGCAGCCTGATAAAAATTGGACTGGTAGTGTTATGTTGTTATATCATAACCTTCTAGAAGCTGTGTGAGTATTAATATGTGTCTAAAGCAGTAAGTTTTTACAACGATAGCTCATTCTAAATCACTCAGAGACAAACTGCTAAGTTTGAATTTGTCATTTTAGATCTAAGGAGAATCTTTGGGAATGCTGCCGATACACTAGAAATCCTCTAGAAAGAATGTTGTATACTTGATGGCCTTGCAACTAAAATGTCTATGAGCTTTCAAAGGGATGTGTCAATGACACTGGAGTAAATGTGTTTTAATGTAGGTGGTGCCATTTTTTTTTCATGATCTGTGTGCCCCAGAACATGGTTCTGAAGTCACCTGGTTCATCTACTTGCAGTGTATGGGCAGCAGTTCTCTGGAGTCTCTATTCTTAGGACAGGATCCCTATGGTGCGTTTCAAGTCTTCTGATTTTGCAGGTGGTTAGCAGGACTCCTCACGTGTTACCAGTAAGATTAAAACCAAGGGGAAGCTTTGGACTCTGATAGCATCCGCATCGCAAGTTGTATTTGGAGCCATAGTCCAGAGTGGTTCTGATTCTGTTGACTTTGTTAAACAAGCAGTCCCTGATAGAACCTTTCCATAGGTCTCCATTGAGCTGCTCCTGTCCTGCTATAGGAAGATAGCAGACAATGTGGGAAATAAGCTTTATTAGACCTGTTATACGAGGTAGAAGTTATATTGTTTCGATTTAGCTGTTGTGGAGCATCCTTCTTATCTGCATGTTTCAGCCATTTCTAGTTTCATTGCATCAGGAGTTGAAGATAGTGGGTTCTGATAGCAGATTTGGGGCTGGTGGCAGAAAGCAGAAAGGTCGAGGCGGAAAACCCAATTACGCAATTGTGAGTTTAATGCCACCGTTTAGTAGAATTTGAGAAGAATAGGAATACCAATCTCTTTGTATGTAATTGGGGCAAATCTGAAACAGCTTTGCTGATCTAAGTGAAGATAGTACAAAGCTGATACCAAGAGCCATGTGCATTTTGTCTGGTTTTGGCCGGTTAATGTAGTCTCGTGATAGTTTAAAGCTATTCACTTGATGGGGTTATCCAGTTTTCCTTGGACAGTTTCCGCCCTTAGGGTAACCTGTGACTTGCTTCTCCTGTGCTGATTGTTGGTGGCAGGTTTGTGACCCCACTCTGAATGTATTTTGACTGCTTCTATCCTGGGATAGACTAATGACATGCAAACAATAACCCCCAAATATTGCTATTAAAAGCTTCAGCAGTCCAGGCTGATTATCTTAAGGATCTGCAAATCTGTGTGAGCTTATGCAATATGCATCTGTTAATGGCAATTTCTGAACCGTTAGCAGGTTTTGCTTAAATGTTGCAAAATGTTACCATGTCTGTTCTCAAATCTGCCTCTTTTAAATTACACTTCTATTCTAACAAATATTTTCCAACATAGAACTATTTTTGGTTTGTCTTGATCTTTATTCAGCTGCTTATGGTATGCTTTCATTTAGGAAATGTAGGTTATCTATCTATATAAAAATGCAAGATGCTATGTTAATATGCTTTGTTTTGTTATAGCTAATTTGGACTTGGTCTACGAGTCCTCCTTAAATTAAAAATGTCATAAGTGAGGCTAAATTTGAGTTAGAGTTCTTGAAGGAGTCCATTCAGATAAATAACCTACTGTAAGAAATACTGAAGTATTTTGATTGTGATTGATTTTTTTTAAAATTTTTTTTTTTTTTTTAAATATTGCCCCCTCTGGATGTAGAGAAGTAGAGATAGACAGTATGCAGAATGGCCTTTGAGGGCAGGCTTTTTATTTGCATTTATCATGATCTGGGGCTTAGTCAGTTGTTTGGCTTGCCAGGAAGAGTATGCTGAAAAGGGAGAAACAACAGAAATGTCTGATACAAAAATAAGACTTGAAGTTTAGTTTTAGAATGATTTTTTTCTTCCTGTGGCTTTCTCTACTTCCTTTATGTGCAGCTTGAGCTTCTTTCTGCAGGCTCAAAAGCAGAAATGTATTTTAGGTTATTTGTGCCAGGAGGGGCGGTGGTGAATTACATAGGGTGCTTGAATTTGAAATGTTTTGCCTCTTGATGGCAACTGTGAGCCAGTTAAGGTGATGGTATGACTTCTTTTGCTGATCTCTTTGTACAAGCCTGAACGTATCTGAGAGGTTCAGTATTTACCCTCAGGAACAGCACCAAAAAAAAAGAGCGAAGAGCCTCCAGGTTGCTGCTGAAGACTTAAATGCTGTAGCACCCCAGTGTACTGTGTGTGTTCTGTACCTGAAGATATGTCACAAATTGTCTTTAATACTCAGGTTTCATTCAAGCGTTTCAGTGCAACTGAACATGGCCAGCTGTGTATGATAACACTTCAGATGGGAAAAATAGCCAGGTGCCTTGATTATATCTTGGAACTGTGGTTCAGAAAAAGTGGTGTTCTTCCATCCAGTATGGAATCTTATTCTCAAGGTTGGGCGAATCACAGAAAACCTACCAGAATTGAAGTTTGATGTATTGGTGTAGGAGAGTCTGAAATCTTATCATTGACTTAAGTGGTTTTTTCCTAACAAACTTTGAGAGTTGAAAAGCATTTATAAGACACGGATGAGGAATAGCAAAAAACCTTGTTTCTTAGGATGTACATGACATTTCAAAGTTTTAGGACCAGGCAAGTTTAAAACAATGAATTAATTTTGAAAGGTCCCATTGCTATGAATGGCTAGTTCATGAAGTATCAGCTAAATACTTGTACTAAAGTTTGTGGATTTCTTGCCTGCTTTTTGCCAAAATGCTTCCCTTTGTAGTTTTAGATTAGTAATATCTTATTGAAGAAGCTACCTGCAGTGCACATGTATCAGTTTGTTTTCTTTTACAGATTAAATATTTGTGTAACTTTCTTGAACATGTAAAATCATTTTGCGGATGCATTCAGACTTTGAGATGCGTAAGACCAGCAGCCTGTAAGGTTGAGCATTTTGTTGCTATTGGTTGTGGGTTTTTTAGCATTTTGTAATAAATTGTGAACATGCACGTTTCGTCTTTGTAAAACTTTGTGACCATAATTTAAGTGTTTGAAAGAATTGTTTTGGAACTGGAGAGACATCTATCCCAAGCCAGCATCTGTGGCCTAGTTAGTGAGTAGGTGACTAAGTGCTCCAGAAGGTTTTTTGGGTCAGTTTTCTAACATACGTAGTTGAATTGGTCTGAAGTGTGGAGTTTAACAAGAGTGAGAAAAACTTTTTAGTCTTGCTGCTCCAAATGTAGAGGTTTTGTGAAAACTCCCAATGTACCTAAGCTATAAATGGCTTCTGCTTGATAAACCTGTACTGTAAAAATCCATTTGTTGGCCTCTGGGAAGAAGGCATCCTTGGATTCTAAACCGTGTGAGTGATAGGGTCATGAATTGGAAATGGGTGATGAACTGATTTGGAAGAATCTTTTCATATAGGAAAACTAACACTAGTGCAAACAGTGATTATGTCAAATGGTGAAGCAAAGAAATGGTTCAGTTTTGTGAAGAAAGCTTAAGTAGCTTTAGGTTCGGTTGGGCTAACCAAAGGAAGTAAGCCAGGATCAGCTGGGGTAAAGCAGCTGGCTGTACTTTCAACATCAGCAAAATAATTCCCAAAATTCTTTTGTGGAAGGCTCTGTTATTTACTATTGCTGCAAATTGCTGGTTTGTGTTCTGAGTTGTTCAGCTGAAGGTTTGCTTCGCTGCACTTCTGCAGTGGTTTGACCTCTGTCAGAAAACAGTTGTGGCTTCTAATGTGGCAGCTTATAAGATAATACCGAATTTCTGAAGTATGCTTGTGATGTGTGATTGTGCTGTTGTAGCATGACCAAAACTGTGTATTGCTCAACTTCTGGTCTTGATAACTTTTTGCAACAAACCACATGGTTTGGGTAACCGTGTAAAATTTGAAGGAGCGCAACTACGTTAAATAAAGAGCTGATAACTACCAGGTAATGACGCAACTGATAAGCGCTAGCTAAGTTGGTATGGATGACTGCAGTTAAAAAGCAGCAGGCTGTGAGTGTAGCGATGTTTTAAGTATAATTTGTCACTTAAGAGGGGTATGAAATCTGAGGAAGTTGGCATTGGAATTCAGAATGGAAAGAATGAGTTGGTTGATGATGTAGAGAACTATTTTCCACTTTACCTTTGATTTCTGTCCTTATCTTGTGCAGCAATAATATGCAGGGAAATGGTATCTTTTGTTTCTCTCGTTCCTGTGTGGGAATGGTAATTGTTCTTGCTTTTTACCTGTTCAGGAAATATTCCTCCCCCCTCCAACAAAACAGTGTATCAGTCATTGCCAATGCCATTTTTTGCTTTATTTTCTAACCTTGGCCTTCCTGAATCCTCCTGTGGTCCCAGTATAAGCCATCTGGCAAAACAAGGATTTTATTTTTTCCCACTGCCCCCTCTTGTACTCTGGAATGAAGCAGATTTTGTATCTGTGTTCAGCTACCCTATGTAAAAGAAGAATGAGCATGTTTAAAACCTGCATCTAAGCTTTGACTCCTGCAACTGCCTCATCCGCACTTAGATTTTCCAGCCGGTAAGTCAGTCTTATCCATGGAAATGTGCTTACTGTTCTCTTGGGAATTTGCTTTATACTCTTTCCTTCTCCCTTCCCCCCTCTCAAGCCAAATTTCTTTCCAGGAAGGGAAAAAAAAAATTCATGGACTAGATTGAGCTTCAGCTGAATAGGGTGTCTCATTTCAGATATACTTTCTGCAGCTACTCAAATGACCAAAACATAAGTGACAGCTGAGTTGTCTGTTTGTCATGGGTCAAGGGCAGTCCAGCTTAGCAGTTTCCCTTTCCTCTTCCTCGAGTTTTGTTTGGAAGCAGTAGTGATTTGCCATTTTATATAGTCATCCTCTTGTCATAAAGACCAGATGGAAATACATCAGTTGTTTCATGTATAAATATTCAGCCCAACAGCTGTGAGTTTATCAGGAGTCACTTGGATCACAAGTTGGTGAGCAAATTGTTTGTTTAGAGGGCCATGAGTATTACTCTTAACTTGAAATAAAACTGTCCCATGAAAATGTTAGAAATAGTCCAAGACCCAGTTAAAGAAGAAAGAATGAAGGTGAACCATTTAAATGCAAAATCCCGTTTTTCAGATGAAGTTACATTTTTTTCTAGCGTATTACAGAAGTCCTGCTATGCTGATGAAAATGTTTCATCCACTGATCCTGCATTCTACTGATGCTCTTTCTAAAGCAGCTAAAGGATTGCTCTGAATTCTAAGTCTCCTTTCCTTTTGTAGTTTTACTAGGTAAGAACATTTATCCAGAATATCACCCTCTGGTCTTTTGGCCAGTTGATAATCCTCAGTCTGTGTTTCAGTATGTATTTCTGGGAAAAAGGCTGAGGTACCTGTGTGATTCTGGCTAGCAATGAATTGAGTGTAATGAGAGTTGTAATAAATCTGCTTGACACTGATTATTAAGGGGGTTAACTTGATTTTGCAGGTTGCAGAGGGTTCTTTGTGCAAATAAGGCTATTTATTCCAATAATATTGAGAAAGGGAGGGGTGGGGAAGTCTGCCAATGGCCATTGGCTATTTGGTTACAAAATGTCATGTATTGCATGGGCTGCTGAGCATAATGTGAAACGAAGTGCCATAAAAAAAATGTTGAGTGCTAAGTCCATGACTGAAAAAACACTTTAATGGGAGAATGGGCATGGTCATTAACTTAAAATAGCTTCTCTGCAGAAAACTATTGTAGAGCAAGATTGTAGTTCTTGACTAATGAAGACTGCAGTGTATAGGACTGAAACTGAATTAGAAAGGAAACAAAAATTTGCAGTAACTACAGGCTGTTAAAAACCATAAACTAATGGAGAAATTGACCACGATTTAGTGAAACCACCTGTTTCTCAAACCTTGAGAGGAATTGTGCCTGTTGCCCTGAAAAGCCTTCTTGTTCAAAGGGGTAGCTAAGACATTTTTCATGTCTATGGCTAATGCTTTTAGACAACAGAACAATAAGTGCAATTGACCACACTGCTACCTCCTAGTCTCTGCAGGGCTTCAAAAAATAACCCCTTGAAACAACCCACCAAAAAAACCAAAAAGAAAACCCCAAAACATTGTGTGGTTGAGTTGCTGCATAGATCTCACTGTTGCTTCCCAGTACTTTGTGTTTCAGAAATGGTTTCCAGCTTGAAGAATTCACTAATGCAGTGCTTCTGCAATAGAAGCCCATGCAGCCACTGTAAAAGAAGTGTTTGCCACTCTACAGGTTTGGGGAGTCTAGCGGGAGTTAGGGAGGCTGGAGCTGTCCTGGAGTCTTTTAATGAGGATTTTGTGGCCTTTGAAGTGCATGCCTTCTTCAGTGGAAAACTCTAGTGTTTGAATCCGTGCTGTTGGCCTAGATGCCAGGAACAGAGAGTGTGCTTTCCTTTGACATATTGGTGGTGTTTGTGGAGATAGATACACTTTTTAAAAAAAGTGTGGAACTTTGCTTCAGAATCATGAGGGACTTCAGTTTTCCCTGTTCTCTGACTTTCTATAAAATAACTTGTCTGGGATAGTTCATATTCTGATAAATGTTGGTGTTTTTTCAGCTGTATATTGGCATGTGATCTCTTGCTTTGGTGACAGCAAGCTAGGAAGTCTTTCATCTGGAACTTCATGTGAGTGGTCATTTTGTAGTTTAGTGTCAGGTTTACAGTTTGAGGATCTGGGAGTCATCAGTGTGTGTTTTCAAAACCAGCAAGTACAGCAGTTGGCCTGGCTGTGTTTTGTGGGGTTTGAACAGTCTGTTACAAATACTGGGATAGCAAAATATCTTGAGCCTTGAGTGATGACTTCTGTCAAGCAGGGATCAAGGGTCGTGGTGCTGTGCACTTTGGCACATCCTGGGACACATTCATCAGAGATAAGAGGGGCTGACTGTCTTATTGGGGAAACAGGGCTGAATTAATTTCCCTTTTTATCAGTTTAGTTTCACTTTATTGTAGGCATCTGTGGCTGTTGCATTGTTAGATTTTTAGTTCTTCTGAACGGTGGAAGTACAGAGGCTGTTCAAATCCAGCCACATGCCCGCATTAGCCAGAATATCTAATAGGACTGTGACTGGCGATGGTATAACTTGGAGACTTCAAATAATAGCACTTTGGTGTTGGTGGGGGTTTTTTGGTTTGTTTGTTTTCTATCCTTTTCCTGTTCAAATCCTTGCCATGATTTTTGTTTCCTTCTGTGTCCCTAGTGACTCCTGCTGTAGCATCTATGAAAAAAAAAAAGGTTTGATTGGATGAAGAATCTTGGTTTATCCGTTTTGTAACTTTGTTTCTATCTCAGTGTCTGACTATTACTAATGATATTGTGTAGGTTAACTATAGGCAATCAGCTGATTATTCCATGACAAGTATGCCAGTTTCCATGAAAAAAGGGATGCAGAGTAAACTTAAGGACAGAAGATGGCTTCCCGGTACACTTGAGAGGCACTGCAGCCACTTTCCATAGTTATTACTGATTTGGGACAACATTAGGTTATTACGCCTTACAGGTTGTGGACATCACGTGTGGTTTTCTTTGGTTCTGAGGGTCACGGAGATGATGTGTATTGTCGAGTCTCTTACATTGCTGTTTCCTCTTGTCTGCTCCTAAGCAGTGAACTTATCCCTCTGGATCCCTTGTGGATCCAATTTGGATATTGCAGCTGTGGATATAAAGCACCTTTTGGAGTTACTAAATGGTAGTTCAAAGCACAGAGCTTTACATGCTGTGTTTGGAGTGTTGGGCTTTAGAAAAGGCAAACTTAGTGCATCAATAGTTTTCTGTTTTCATTCAGAAAAGGATCTGCAAGTGAAGCAATAGTTGCTGTTAGGTCTTTTCGGTAACTCGATTCTAAAAGCATTAGAGGGGTGTGCTCTCATGCTGAGTAACTGGAAATCCATGCATTGGATGCAGTGAGATGAAGCTGCCGAAGGGAAGTTGTTCTGGGGACTTCCTTGGGTGAAGTGGTATGAGGAGACATCTTGCTTACTTTTGCAGCCCCTCTGTGTGTTGCTGTCAAAAATCCTGCTACAACAATTTAATATTTGAATGTTCAGTCTGAGGCTTGGTGACAATGCCTAAAATGTTGGTTAAAATTATTGGTAAGCTCCATATAATGAATTTGTTTGCATTACCACCCATCAGCTGGCATAATGTGTCAGTTGATACTTTACTTCTTCTGAAAGTATGAAAACTAGCATATTTTTCTTTCATGTTCATTCTGGAGTTTAGCTGTGTAATTTTAGTTTAGGTCTGTAATTTTACAGGCTATCTTTGGAAGAAGTGTGTTGGTAATGCTCTATATTTACATAGTGGTCATCTGCTTTTAAATTCTTTATTGGTACACATGGGACTAATACATCAGGTAGCACCACTTAAGACTGAGTACTGTCACAAGAGCCTGTTCTCAGCTGCCCACCTGGGCTGCAAATTTTCAAGCCAAGTGTCTGTCTTGAGCTTAATTGTTTAAGAAGCTTCAGCCAAGCTGTTGCAGGTGCTTTAGAGAAAAATGCTTGCTTTGTTGCATCCACTGGCACCCTAACTTTTTATACTTGTGAGCTGTGAAGCAGGGACCTAAAAGCAGTGTTGAGACAGGTGTGTTGTCTCTATGCTGAGGAAGTATTTCCAAGTACAGAGTTTTCAGATAAAAAACTTTAAAAAGTGACATTTTCTAGATTAGACTGACTTGGGAACTACCTTTTTTTTAAACTCTGAAAACTTTTTAAACTCTGAAATCCAAGTTCTAGCCTGTGAATAGTCTGTGTCAGCATCTCTGTGATGCCGTATGAAGCAGCTTGTTGAACTTAATGTGTGTTGGCTTTGTTTTACAAATATATAATTACCTTTTGTACAGTGTGTGCCAGTCAAACCCTCAGGATGGGAAATGCAGGGTACAAAGCTGTACAAAGTAATTCAGTTCACTTGTTTGTGTTGCTACTGTTTAAGCGAGGAAATTTTAATATCCTCAGAAATCGCTTGCTTCATGATGTTGTAAGTTTCTCTGGAGAAATAGTGACTGAACTTCTGTGGAACAGCAGCCTCTCTGTTTGTACAAGCAGCAGACTTTGCAGCTGTTAATCTCGGTAGTCAGGTATGGAGAAGCAGCTTTGGTACCAATATGTTGTAATTTGTCTGAAGGAAGCATCTGTGCAAATACACTGCTCAAATGACTTTAGCTGCAGTGAATTCAGATCTTGAAAGGTGAATTCTGTATTATTTTAAAAGCAAATGCCCTGGTCAAAATGTCTGCTTTCCCATGAGCTTTGAGGGAAAAATGATATAGAAAGAATGGAATATATAAGTTTGATTTTTACCACATTTGGTAAAAATCCCTTTTTTTAATCATTTTTTATCCCTTTTTGTCTAATGTATTCTGAAATATAGAAGTTTGTATGTTTACAGTTTGTTCTTTTAAATACCTTTTGGATTTTTCACATCAAACTGGACTCTTGATGTTCAGGGTTTAAGTAAAATAGGGCTACCAGCAAACAGTGTTGTTACACAGATGGCTGAGTTAAAGAAATGTTTGTGGTGTGTTAATTTTTTCCTTTTTTTTTTATGACAGAAGTCATGATTGTACAGAAGGAGGGGAAGATAAAAGTTCAAAGAAATGTATATAAATGAAACAACTGCAAAAAATCTATTAACAGTCTAAATATAGCTATAATCAGAGTAGTACTTGACTACTTTTAGTTTTGTTTTAATGTTTAGTGTCTAAAGCATTGGATGGGAATTCCTTTTTATTTAGCGCAGAGCCTGGTCTGTGCTATGTCTAATGCTGTTTGCCTTTCCTGGGAAGTGAAAACTTGAAAGTGTTCTGGAAGGAAGGAGTGGTAGGAGCTCTTAATAGGAAAAGGCAGTTATCCCTTGGATTGCCTGAATATTGTTACCTTCAATTTTTAAAATGAAATTCTGCAGATAATTCTGGTATGTAGCTGTGATCTCTTCTATGGTTTTAAGACTTCACTCTGTTCTTACAACACCATCCCATTCCACTGCCTGTCTTGGAAAAGCATCCTGTTCCTACAAGCCTGAGCACTGCCAGTAGATCTCTTGTGAAATCCTTATTTAGGCACGAGCATACTGAAGTCGTTGAGATAAGAGGAGTTCATAGTGGCATAAATTTCAGTTTCCACCTCACAAACTCACATGTGTGACTAATTCTGAAATGGAGTAATTTGCACTGAGTCAGCAGTTCAGTATGGTGAGTATGCTCAGGCTATCTCAGTTTGGTCTGTATTGAGCATTAATTTGCTCTGCAGATATAGAACCAAACCGATTGATTGTGGGGACCTTCAGCAGAAGGTGCCTGAAGTATGGACCAGGTCTCTCTGGGAGAGTGTGCTTTGAAATAGGAAATTACAAGAAAGATCTGTGAGATCCAACATGTGTTGGAAGCATAGGAGAGATTAAAATAGCATCAAAAACCTCTCAGCCTCTGTAGCTGGAGTGCTCAGGGCAAGAGCAGGCAAGGGGGGGAACTGCAGTTCTTTGTTTGCAGTGCAGTCTGGATTTTATTACTTGCAAAGAGAAATCGCAAGGGGGAATGTCTGCTTCTGATGGACAGATATGTTGCAACTCATTCTGAAGAAGCCTGTTCATAAATTTTTCAGCCTGCTAACGGCTTTGAAGATAGGACTGTAACTCTGAGACTGTGATTCATCTATCCAGCTCCTGCTTATTGGATGGTCTGTTGGTTTTGTCCCTCTTTCACAATTCTAGGCTGTTAAGTGTCAATGCTGGTGCAGTTAATTATAAATTTGCGTTTTAACACTTGCTGCTCTGTACTGTAATATTGCTGCTGGCTACTGAAGCCTCTTTCCGATATTTCTGAGGTGCTGCAACAGCAGGTGCTTACACTTGGCCCTCATTTTTAGTAAACAATTAGAGGACGAGGATTAAAGTCCTTGTCTTCCTTCTGTTTCTTTTGAAATTTTTCAGTTTCAGTGGCCCAAATGAAGAAACTCGAAGATATGAACAATCCCTGTGGTAATAAAAAGAAAATTATCTTAGAAATGTTCTTATGTTTTGAGGATTTTAAAACTGCTTAATGACACTTCCACCTTTTGATCCCCTAGGAAAAGAGGTCTTAGAATTGAGCTCTCTAGAGATTTTCACACAGCTGTCCCTCAAAAGTGCTGAGATCTATGGTTGGATCATTCTGTGGAAAAATTATTTTATATTGTAGTGATAGGGTCTTCAGGAGGAAAAAAATTACAAAGCTACCTGATAGTCTTTAAAAGGAATTGATGAGGTTTTCATCAATATCTCTGATAATAAGCATTCAAGCATTAGAATTTTGATTGGAAAGTTTGTTTTAGCACAAGGGTTGTTTTTGACTTAATTGAAGAAGATATTGGAGTAGTAACAGAACTGCAGAAGAATTACTTCTCAGGTGCTTCCAGACTGCTGCTTATGTGGACTTGTCCTGCCTCTACTCACATCCTGTTCCCTGGTAGCTGGACAGGAGGCTCTTATTCTGAAAATGAATATAGCTGCTCTGTTAGACATCTGTGCAGAGATCTGTGTCCTGTCTCTGCCTGTGAAAAAGGGGTCTTGTGTAGCCTTCATTATCTCAAAACAGGGGAAGGATAATTCTTTACTGACTCTTTCTAGCAAGAACAAGTCTGTGTACTTGTTAAAGTGCTATTTAGTGGATTTCAGACTACAAGCAGATCCAAGTGTCTATTATCTTTATGATACTGTCTTTAGCTTAATTAAAATGGTTTTACTGGGATGTTGTTTGGGGTTGTGTGGTAGGGCAAGGAACTTAAATTAAACAGAAATATAGAATGTCTCAAATCTACTTACCCACTCTTATCCCCACAGAAATGTAGTTGTTGCCAGTGAAGCAAGGGATGCAGTACCAGAACAGCTTTTCTGACAAACTGCTTTCATTTGAATTCCAGCTTCCATGGCTTTTTGAGTGCATACTTGCTGAACACATTGAGTGTGTTTCAGACAGAGCCATTTTGCTAACAAAGTTTTCAGATATCTTTTTGGCTAAGGGAACTTTTTCAATGTTAAATGTGATCACTAATTAATATTTTTGTATACGATGCACAGAATATCAGATATTTCACTGTATGGATACATTATTTAAATATTTTACATGGTTTTTTGTTGTTTTTTTTTTTGATAAAGCGCTTTAGTTCACAATTAAACTGAATTTTGAACTGCATGTAGAATTCTTCAGTGGGACAAAGTAGGAGGTAAACTGAAAACAAAGAAACCTGCTTACAGGTTGTGATGACCCATTTAAGGCAGGCCCCTTGGACCATGACATGCGCAGGCATTATAGTTTGTCTTCAAGAAATTCCTTCCAGTGTTCCTGTTCAAACTATTGAAGTGGCACCAGACCAAGGACAGACAGTATGTGACTAAAGCACAATGTAATGAGAAACAGACATTTTGGATAAGCTGCAGCAGTTTGAATAGCTGATTCATAGATAAAATGTTGAGTATCTGAGGCCTTCTAGGTCATGGTTGGTCTTCTGGCAGTGCAGGATATTCCCAGAAGTATTCTTTGGAAAAAACCCCTTGGATTAATACAGGATAGCCTTGCCAGTGGGAGTACTACGTATGTAGTTCCCAAATTCCAAGGGAAAAAAAGCCTTAAATGTTCATCTTAAACTTCCTCTACTGCTTTTTCCTAGCTGTGTGCTTTGTCTCCCTTTGGAGATCACTCTCTTGATACTTTCATCTCACCGGTTTGACAACACTGAATTTTAGTTGTCAAAGGCTTTTCTTGCAGGTCAATCCAATGCTTAAAGGGTCTGTGTGGGTTTGGTTTTTTTCCCCCCTTTCATCCTCTGTAAAAATAGTACTTCTGTTCCAAGGTGTGCATGTTATTACTTTGATTTACAATACAGCAAACCCCTGGCTGTTTTTATGTATTGTATCCTGTGTTGGATTGGATAATAGGAGCCGAGTGGTCCCTTCATCTGCATTTCAATTACACTTTGTTTTCTCTTGTATTTGAATATATTTTAAAATTATTGAGGATTGAATTGCAAAGCCAATTAAGCTTCTGGATGCAGAGTATGCTTCATCATGCCAGTTGTCTTAGTTGTTCGTCCTACCACTTGTCCAGTGTTAAAAATTTGAGTGTTGTCTCTCTCTTGACTCAACTATACTCAATTTCCTTGCTCTCTGAAAGATAATATGCGTATTTTTAAATTTACATATTAGTAAATTAAAATGTTAGTGGTTGATTTGGTACTGTCTGAAATATTTGTGACTTTGTGAGTAACTTTTTAGATGCAGATCATGTATGGTGTTAGCCAAGAAAGATGTACACAGCATCTTGGTGGAATAAGTGTCTCTGATGTATATGGTGTTATTGTGAAAGTGTACAGTAAACATGCAAGTGATGCAAGAAACTGATTTCATAAGTCAACCTTTTGGGTAAGCATGGAAGAATTATTAATACTTCCCTTTATGAGAACCCTGAGATGAAGATGGGCATTCTGTAGATCACAGGAAAATTGCATCAGTTATGCTTAAAAAATTTTAAAGGTGCTTCTCCAGTGTGTTTCAGGACTTTCATATTTGTGAAATGCTAGTACCAATACTGGTAATTATGGAAGGTATTTCTGAGCCCTCATCTAGAACACAAATTTTGGTCACCCAGTAAAACTCATTGTTTCTGGATCTCTTTAGTCTTTCCCTACAGGGAGATCCCTTTTTGATTTCTTTTATCTTGCAAGAACATGCAGAACACCTGGGAATTATTTGAGGTTTTTTTGATGGATCCCTGAAGGATCTCTCAATGAGAGATCCATCTCTGAATGAGAGATGTCTGGCATGGAGTTCTCCGGTGATTATTGTAAGGATTTTCTCTTGGCTGCCAGTACTTGGCCTACACTTCATATGTCATCCTGTCATAACTGATAGTAATCCACAGTTTTGGAAATTAAATGAAGTACTTTTCTTGGATGTGTTTGCAGGAAAAGAAGGGAAGCTGGGAAGAGTAACTCCTGTAGTGTAATCAGGCTGCAAACGCGATGTGTATACCAACGTTGAAGCCAATGTGTACTGTAGGCTGATGTGAGTTTACTTTACAACTGGAGGAGCGTGGGGGGCAGGGAATGCTGGTTTGATACTTGTCTCTAGGCTTTGTGCTGAGATTTTTGCAAGGGAGCTACTCAGAGGCACAAGAACATTCCTAGTTCTTCAGTACCCTTACTGTGCTCATTATTAGGGAATCGTTGACGCTTCGGCGTGTTTTCCGACCAGCTTATTGATGCAACTTTTTGGCATGCTGAAAAGTGGCTATAGCTAACTTTTCCTGTTTGCCATTAGCTTTGTGAAGAATATGAGATGAAGAATTGTAATATGTGTTTGATTTTCTGAATTGATTTGCCTTTGTCAGAATTGGTTAAGGGTTTACCCTAATGTTCTAGACATGCAGCTACTTATAAAAGGACTGTGAGTCATACTGAAATACATGAAACAAAAAGCTGTAATTGCACTTTTAATGCATTGAATTAATAAATCTGTGAGGTAACCAGAGTGGATTGTGGAGAAGGCTTTTTTTCCTGATGTATTGTCACCCCTGAGTGGAGAACTGGGTTTTCATAGTAAAATAAAGCTGAGGTGATTGGATGTACCTTCCCTCTCACTGACAAAACCATCAGTTCAGTGCAAATTGAGAACTGACGCACTCTTCAAAACTTTTAATGAGGCATCTGAGCCAAGTGACAAGATGGTCCAGCTGGTTAATAGCTCATCAAGAATTCAGTTCAGCCAACACTTCAATTCTCTAATAAGCCATATGTAATAAACATAAGCCTTATTGAGAACTGCTATCAGAAAGCAGACTTAGCCATTTATCTTCCATGGATCAAATAACAATTTTAAAGTGAAAATAAATAGATGAGCTCTCTGTTCTTTTACTGATTATTTTTGTATAGCCCAGCACTTTGATTATTGTCCCTTAATGTTCAGTCTCTCAGGATGGATAAATTGAATAAGACTTTTAGCCATCTTTTTTTTCCCCCCCATGACTTCTACGTAAGGAAACACAAATGCTGCTTAGAGCAACCCTAGAATAGAAATGACTGAAGCCTAAACAGTTGCTTGCCATTCTTAGTCCAGATTCCTGAGGACCTGGAAGTTTCCAGAGCAGGTCATGTCTAAGGTTTAGGTTTCATATCTACTATTTAAAATTTTTTGCTTGCTGGTTTTGTGGAGAGCAAAGGAAAATATGTAATTGATTTAGTAAAGTATGAGTATGGTGTTTAATTTATTCTGATTAGACGATGTGATTAGTCTTAGCCATTGTTTTCTTTGGAAGTGGCATTTGGTTCAGGTTTTCAGCTCAGCCTGCTTGCTTTGCCTGTGAAAGTTGCTGCTGATGTGAGAGATGTGTATTAATGTGTATATTCACATGTAACACAGCTCTGGAAAGCAAGCATCCCGTAGAGACTTAGTTTGTACAGTTTATTAATGCTTCTTAAAATTTTAGTGGTAACTTAAGGTCTACTCTGGCTGAATTTTTTGGAAGCCTGCAGGCCAGCCATACTCCTCGCTCCCTTTTTGGAGCTGTGCAGGTTCTATTCCGGTGTTACCTTTTTTAGAGGGAGTGGCTGCTCCGGTCCGTAAGCCGTGTGCCTGCCCCTGTGTCTGTCTGTGGTGGGCGCTGGCCATGAGCCTTCCATCTGATATTGCAAGTGGTATCCAGGTGCAATATCCAAGCAGTGTGGTCACCTCTGGCATTGCTGAAAATAAACATTCCCACACTGCTACTGTAACAAAAGATAAACTTTGTTATTGGGATGTGTACTTTTAAGACTCTTGTGACCTTATATACAGAAGAAACATTCGCATCTGCTGTTACAGTGTTTTTCTGCTGTTGTGCTCGTGATGGAGGTTGTATTTGCAATGATGCCAGAACTTGGTGCAAGCAAGCAGAGTTCTGGTATCTTTTCTGTTACCAGGAGACTCTCACTGAGGATGTCTCTTCAAGCATAGGTTAAAATCTATGACATTACTGCCACCAGGTGTCTTAGATGCTGCTACTGCTACTGCTGGCACAGGTTCTACTGCAAATGTAAAAGCAGGAAAGTGAGCACATCAGAGGAATAGAATTCTTGGTGGTGTCCTGCCCCCTTGCCCTGTGGTGGTGAGTCATAGCTTCACCAAAACTGAGACAATCACAGGATAAAATGGGGAGTGGTGCTGGAATCTTTTGGTCACATATGTGGGCTGTAGTCTGCAGAGACTTCCCCTTCAGTGTTAAGACAAAGATGTATTTCTTATTTGCTGAAGCTTACTCAAGTAAAAGTTCTTTCAGGATATGTATAATTGACTTACTCAGACTAAATGGTGACTGATGAAGACTTCTGTCCTCCTTTTGTTTGATCATTTAGAGTTTCATTTCCCTTCTTTCCTTCCTCCTACCATCAGTTATCTGTCAGGTTATGTATAATTTGTTTCTTTATTTCTAACATTTGAACAGCGTAAGTAAAGTTGTGTACATTTGCTGTGTCATTTAACTGCACAATCCTAAGGGAGAGGACAAGAAGCACTTGTATTTTTTGTGTTTTTAACAAATTAACTTCATCTTCCAATGAGTTTTCCATTTAGTTACTATTGTAGTGCATTGAAATGCCAGAAATGAAAACACAGGAGAGAATTATCAAATCAATTACCCATTTTCCTTTACCCTCCACATAACTAGTGGTGAAAAATTTTGCAGGCAGGTGCTTTTTACCAGGAAACTGACAAGTAATGGGAATAATCTGTGTTTCACTTAGGTTGACTACTTGTGTACTTTCCTGAAACTTAAAGCATTTTTAATACGTTGTGTAAGAGGAAACCTACAGCAAATATTTACCCTTAATAAGGAACCTTAAAACGTGTAACTCTTTCAAGCCTGTTCTTTTCTATTGTCTTAGATGTGTATTTTATACTTCAGTGTTATCTTTCTTAAGGTTATTTGCATACTCCATGAAGATTGTCTGTAGCTTATATAAAATAGGTTCTTGTGGAGACTTGCCAAGGAGCAATGTGAAATCATTCTTTCAATAAGTAAGCATTAACTTGCCCTTGCATTGCATTTTGCTACCTGGCGGAAGCTTTGTCTTCCATCTTTAAACTAAGATGAGGAGGAAAGTGACTGAAAAGTTCTGAGCCTCTCACTAAGAGAAGAACATTGAGGTGCTGGAGCATGTCAAAGGAAGAGCAACAAAGCTGGCAGTGGGTCCAGAGCACAAGCCTTATGAGGAGTGGCTGAGGGAGCTGCTGTTGTTTAGCCTGGATACGTACTTTTGGAACAGCAGCTGTTCAGCTCTATTTAATCAGTTTTTTTGTGTTCAGTGGTTTGTAGAAAGTAGAGTGGTGGAAGGATCTGTGCAGATCTTTGATCAGTTTTTGTGTCTGTTGCCGTACAGGGATGCATTTTGAACAGTCTCTTTCCCCTCCCTTTTATCTCTCTACCTAGACTTTAATGCTGGAAAGTATTGAGTGGTTTATGTGTTGACACAGAAAAGTAGATGCAGTTCTTGTGCACTGAGACTTCCATTTCTAGGCACCAACTGTGTAATACTGGATGATTTTTAAGCTCAGTGGACTCTTTGTTGATATTTTGTTAATCCAGCTCAGTGGTTACTGTGCTCTTTTTTTCCTCTTAACTGCTAGATTTTTTCAGGATGAGAACACTGCAGCCCACAAAGCCTCAGTTCCATTAACAGTGCCGAATATCAGAGCACAGTCTTGCTAACTTCTCCTCTGATGACCCCTCATTAACCTTGCTTAAAGGCTTGCAAAGCCTTTCTCATATGCTGCAGAAATGCACACAGAAGAACATTTGTCTGTTCTGTATACTACTTCTTCCTCCAAATAATAGGCTGGGAGCTTCAGTGTCTTCACTCAAATTTTCAGACATTTGGAACGCTTGATAAAATGCTGCTTAGTGAAACCTCAGCGTAGATAGATAATTTACCTTGGTTGTGATTCAGACTATCTATAATTCAACAGCACTTTGAAGTCTCTCATGGCTGTACATTTACAGATCACATCACTTGAAGACAGTTCATTTCTACTAATTTTTCTATGGCATGCCTAGATGAAAACTACATACTGTCACTGTAGTCTAGTTAACCCCCCTGCAAAACAACAACCCACTAACTGTCTGTGCAGCATAGCAGTGTATGATTTCTGGATCTAGTGTTAGGATATGCAGAAAGCTAGCAAAACCTGTCTGTAGTATATGAAGTCTTTTTCTGTTTCCTCCTTACTGCTTATCTTCCTAATATTGTGGAAAATGGAATAGCTTTAAATTGTGTAGCAGCTCATGCACTGATTAAAAACAAAAAACAAAAAACCAAAAACAAACAAACAAAACAAAACCAAAAAACAAAAACCCCCAAAAAAACCCCCAAAAAAACCCCCCAAAAAACCCCCAAAAAAACCAAAACCAAAAACCAAAACCCAAACAGTTTAAAGTTGACCTGTATTGCGTATGAGTCTACTTATTTGTAGATGGAGATCATGGGAAGTTTTCTGAGTCTGGTTTGTTCTGCTGTGCATGAAGGTTCCCAGGCACTTCAGTGATGTAAATCGTAGTTGATGTTAAGAAAGTGAGAATCACCGTGGAGGATGTATAGCAGGAGTTGGCAGATGTAGTTCCTTCCGTGTAGAGTATTTCCCTCGGTAGCCACCTTCTTGTTATCCTGTAGTATGTGTTTGAGGGTGAAGTGCACTGTGCCACTTGTGCAAAACTGTGTCTGTTTAGTGCCAGCTGAATTGTCCGAGGCTTTAGCTCAGGCCTTTTGGTGTCAGCCAGTAGAAACGGTGGGACCCTTGGTTGAGCTTGGGCTGGCTGAAGAGCAGACTCGAAGGAACCGAGCGAGCAGAGTGCGGTGCCTTGCTGAGGAGGCTCCCCTGCTGCCTCCGGTGTCCGGGCTGGGCTCCGCGACCGCTCTGGGTAGTGGGATGTGTTCTGCAGATGTGTGATTTCTTGTCACGATGTTAGCAGGACAGAACTCAGAAGGATTGTGGAAAGGTAGAAAGAAAAACAGATGAGAAATTACTCAGTAGGCTTAGTGACTATGTGAGCATCCTAGTTGAAATTTAAGATTAATTTAGGTGCCAGAAATGTATTTTCTTTCCTCATTATGGATGCTGAGTAGATAGTAAGTCTTGGCTGAAACAAGTCACCAGAGGAATACAGGTATTTTTTGCTGATAAGCTTTGTTTTTTGTGGCTTGGTACAATAGCTAATCTTAGCAGGGGAAGGGAATTGTTTTGTTTTGGGTTGGTTTGTTTTTCATTTGTATAAGTCATGTAGGTATAGGGGTAGAAAGAGGCCGATAACGATGCCGTGTGTAATTCATGCTCCTGTACATTAAGGAAATTAGTGGAAGAGTAAGCCTGTACCTGGGTTATCATGAATGCCCAAGATCCCTGTTTTACATTGAAAAATGTAAACACCTCTGATAGCTCTTTCCTGACCAAAACAAATCAGATGGGAAGGACCTGGATAACTGGAAACAGCCAAGAAAAAGCTTATTGAATTGCTCTGAGCTGAACAATCGTTTCATTTGCTGCTTGTCTCCTTTCAGGCCCCTGGCACTGCAGAACCGTGAGTCACGTGCTGGGAAGCCTTGCTGTTTGTCCTGGCTTGTCAAAACAATTTAATGTAGGTGGAAAGGAATGAATGAAATGAACGGAGTAGGCTTGATGCATCTGTTTCAGTTTGTTCAAAGGGCAGCCCAGGGATATGACACTTAGGTCCTCCAGGGAAGCAATCAGTTTAGGAAGAACAATGCTGTCCATTTTATAAGATAGTTAAATCCATTTTAGGAAGCACGCTCTCCTACAGTTTGACAGCTTTGTATATTTTTAAAAATATTTGGGCTATATCTGCTCAGCATGTGCTAACTGAGCTACTACAAGAATGTGATTTGCTAACTTCTAGATTTAGAACTTTGTTTTGCCTGCCTAAGGTTGCTTCATTATGGTAAAAAAAGACCAGGAGAGGAAAGGGTGTCCATTTTTAAATTTTATTAGTGGGAATTCCAAAATGATTTGGTCTTTTGAAGGATAGGATATCAAGCTGTATATTATTAACTGTTCTTAAAATGCTGGCTTCTTTATAAAATTGTTCAAGTTTCCTAGGCTTATGGAAAACTACTTGTGTGTCTTTCTGCTTTGTTTAGTTTCTGGCTGTTTGATTTAAAAATAAAATTAAAAAAAATCAACAAAAACATTAAAATTGTCTAACTGATCTTGTCTTGGTGAAACTGGAATGTTAATCTGTGAAACCTATATTTTTGCTTTCAAATGAAAACAGCAAATACATGTGGAAATGATCCATCTACATACCTATTCAGACAGTGAATTATAGGAAAAAGGCTGCAGGGGATAAATCTGCTTATCTGAGTCACACTTAGGATAATTTAATCAAAAGGAGGGCATATTTTGAATGATGTGCCACAGACTTCATTACATCTTTTTAAGTGGAGATAGAGCTGAGGTTCTTGCATTTCTGCAGGCTCCTGCTCAGGGGCTACAGTGGATTCTGAGTGCTGTCCCCAGTAGCTGCCTTGTTGGGAAGGCACATCTGGGCTTTTGAGTCTTTTGGAGTATGCAGTTAAAACTGATGATGGTGAAAGCTGTTCCCTTCCCAAGGTCTTGCAAAACACTCTTTTAAATTCTCACTAAGTGATGATGGGTTCTTTCTCTCTGCTACAGCTATGCTGTACAGCCACTTTGTGGATTCCATGTGATGCCAAAATACTCTCATTCCCCTGCTTTTCCTGAACTATTTATACCTAACATGGCTGGTAACATCAGATCTCAGTCTCCCAAATTACATACAGTGCTCTATTTTACTTGCTTATTTCAATATTTTAGTAGCTGCAGCTGCTTAAGTTGCATTTTTGTACAAGAACAAGCATGAGGTGAAGTTGTCACTTTTGCCCATACTAACAGCTCAAAGGATGCCAAAATGTATTTGGGATGGGCTCTATTCTAGTCTGTCTCTATGCAGCCTGGGAGATCTTGCTGTCTAATATTTTTAATTACTCAGGTTTTGAAAGTGGAAATGTCATTTTAAATTGTATGTTGGCCTGCAGGCCAACTATTTGCAAGTTGCATTAGAATGTAATTCATACAGTTATAAGCAGTCATTGTTATACAGATTTTGTTGGTACAGTTGTACACAAGATCCAGTATTTTCCTGAATGTTAGGGTTGTGGGTCCTTTTACAGTATATTGACAGTCTTCTGTAACCTAGCATTAGTATTCCTTTAGGAGAAGAACGTAAAAACCTGTTACGGATGAGGGTGTGGGTTGTGTGTCCAAGGAAATGAGGGTAGTAAAAGGTAGTATGCATTGCTGGGCTTAGGAGACAAATGGCCTCTGTGTCTTTTTCTTCCAGCTCTGTTTAATGTTCCCTTTTGCTGCTGCAGTTATGTACTGAAGGGTGCAGAGTTTCCTTGGTTGCAAAAACATGGCTGTGTTCCTGGGTGAAAGTTTTTGGCCTGTGTTTTGTCCAAACTTGTCCCAGATCACTGGGGCACCGTGACTTTCAAAGCAGCATTGTTTTACTTAGTCTATTGCACGGTCTTGGTGGATTTTTAATGCCAGCACTGAAGTGTTGAGTGTCTGTGCAGAACGTCACAGCTGTGTTTGCAGGAACATGATGCTGCCATGGATGTAACCAGAGAGAGAAAGGAGTCCAAATGTGGGTGTCTCTTAGGAGTCTGTTCATTGATAAGAGTGACTAGCACTTATTAGCTTCTATTTGGGGCCAGTAGTACAGAGGCAGGGAAAACTGAATAAAGCCCTTAAGGGAGGTTAGGTTACGTGTATTAAAATGAGAATGAAATTAAATACACTTGACTTGATGTTAAGTGTAGGTCTAAAACTGGTTAATAGTGTTTGTGGTAGACAGCTTGTTAGTGTGCACAAAATAAAGGAAATGTAATCCAAATGTGTATCTAAAATCTTGGGTTTGGACAAAAATGAATGTAAGTGTTCACATTGACTATTTAAAAGTGGTAGAAAAATAATTATTGCAGCCTTTTTTGTATAAAGACCATATATAATAGCTGAATTTACAGCTAAATACAGTGGTTTTAAAAAGTGAGTTATATGGGTCAAGTGCAGAGGCTGAGAAAAGGGCTTTATTTTCCTGTACGAAAGGTGATACTGTGATTGTGTTGTTTGAAGCACTGTCGCTTAGAAGCGTGTGTGTATGGTCAGCTGTACCTCCTGCAGCTCACTGCTCTTGTGTCTCACAGCCGTTTGAAGCACTTCAGATCGAGGTGTGGAACAGAACTTGTGCTGCCCTGTTCATTATAATGAAAGGAAAGCTATTGGGTGGGTAAGACAGCTCAAATGGGAGTACTGATTACATACTAAAACCCCTGCAACACCTAAGCAGACATGAATGCTCAGTCGTTGGTGGGGTGTTTCTGCAAGTGTTTTATCAAAACTTGTGCAAGTGTGCTTAGGAAAGAATGGGAAGAGGTGGTAGTGCTGATTTCTGCAGAGTAAAGTAGTTGTAGGATTGAATGTTTTTGCTGTCTGTAGATTAAATTAGTCATACTTAAGGAGTTTGCATTTTCCTAAGAATTGTAAAAGTGGGTGAGATTCATAGACACCAATAGGAAACTGGTCCCTAAGGCGATTTCAAACCGGTTTTCAGACTTTCACCAGGGAAGTTGTACACTTCTGAAAATTGGAGCTTCATCTGAAAATAATCCATGCCTGAAGATACTCCTTGAACCTTACAGAAAAAAGGTCTAAAATGATGATCTAAGTGAATGTAGGGTGGTTTAGATATTACATGGCTGAATTGTATTGAGAAAACACATGACCTGTAAACAAAGGAAGAGGAATTACTGTCTGGAGGACAATGGGAGTATAAGTAAATCCTTAAAGTGTTTTTACTGCCTTCTTTTAATTGAAAAGACAATGTGAAATCAAGTGACTTAAAATTGTTACTCAGATGTGACAAATAGGTCTTTGGTTATTGCTAAATAACTGTTAGAAACAGTAATTCTGAAATTCTTGGCTTTAAGTATATCCTGAAGTATTTTATGGGTTTTTTTTTTAATGCAAATTGCATATGGACCCAGTTTGTGTCTGTCAGTCAGTCTGACTGGTGTGAGCATTGGTAATGCATTGGTAAGCTGAGAACACTGCATGGCACAAGGAGACTGTCATCTCTTTGTGATGTGCTGCTTGTTCTGGTAATAGCTGCTCAGAGTCTTGGCGATACCTGATAGCCAGTTGTTGGTAGGTAATACAACAGTATTGTCCAGGAATGCTTTTTTGCATTCTGTCTCTGGCCAAAAGATTGCTTTCTGTCTCTGGTGGGAGTTATGGTTTTGTTTTTGTTGATGTGAGATTTCAGGAAACTTGCTCAATCATGAGGTTCTGCTTTTAATCAAAGAAAATGCAATTCATTCAGTTGATGGTCTACAACTACAAGAACATACTGTAAGTTACAGAGGTTTGATGCTTAACCCCCTCTGTGGGTGGCTAATCCCATCTGTTACCAGTGGTCTGGATAGACATCTAGGAATAATGAGAGATTGTTATGTACAGCATGAGAGGGAGATGCTCTAAATGATCTGATTTCATTCTCAAACACTGAAGTGTTCAAGACATTGTGTACCCTTTCCACCCCAAGTCAGGCAACAGCTGAATTTATTAAGAGTAAAGAGGAGGAAGCAGAAAGAGGAGTTAATCTACAGACTAGCAGTTCTTAGCCCTGAGAGCAATAGAATTATGAAGAACAACATATTATAAAAAGACTGTAATAGAATGTGTTCAAAACAGAATATTTAAAGGTAATTGCAAGCCAAATGGCATTTAAGTAAGACACCTGATTCTTCTGTGCACCTAACTATTTTCAAGTTGCTGCCTCTCAATAAAAAACTAAAGCAAAACTTTCTGATTTACCTTTTCTTTTTCATTAGGATCGGAAGCTGTCCAGGTCAGAGCGACAAAGATTTAAAGAGGAAGCTGGGATGCTGAAAGGGCTTCAGCATCCCAATATTGTCAGGTTCTATGATTCCTGGGAGTCCACAGTCAAAGGAAAAAAGTGTATTGTTCTTGTGACGGAACTCATGACATCTGGAACATTGAAAACGTAAGTAAAGACATGTCAAAGCATTTCAGTTTCATTAGCACAACATCAGAGCACTAGAAATAGATGATATTTCGAATAGATGTGAACAGAGCCCTTTTGCTGCGGGATAACCTACTGTAGGAACATTTTTGTTGAAGAGGCGCATTACTAACGTTGCAGGGTATGGTAGAACATCTTTAAAGTTAGCAAGCTTGTCATTTCTTACTTGTGATGTCCTAGTAAGCACATGCAGAAGACTTTTGGTTTTAAAGAGCTCAGGAAGGCAATACTCAATTTCTACATCTCAGAATTTTTTTTTCTCTAGCTGCTTTCCATTTAGGATGAGCTACTTGGTAACATTCAAAGCACAAGTTAATTCCCTGCTTTTGGGAGGTTTTGGGTGTTACCACAATACAAATAACATGTAAAAAGAAAAAAAAATTCACCACCTATTGGTTTATCTGAAGCTCGCTGAAGTAGTACTTGCCGAAAATCCGAAAGTACGCAGCTGCCGCAGCTCAGACCCGTGAGGCGGCCGAGCGCACCTCGGGGTGTGTCGAAGGCCGAGCTGAAAGCAGAGCGCAGGAGCCGCAGCTGCCGCGAGGGCCTCTAGCGGTGTGCGGGGCTGCCGGGGCTCCCCGCACCCCGGCCGGCCGAGCGCTGCGAGCGCGTCCCAGCCGCCGTCCCTCTGCTGCGAGTCAAGCTGCCAGCTGTGGGATAAAGGGCTCTGCTCGCTCGCTCTGTGCCGTGCCCCGCTCACTCTTGGAGAGGCATTCACGTCCTACGTGTGTAAGCAGGCTGTGGGAGCTGCAAGCAGTTTGCCGTCTCTTTGGTTGAAATAGCCTGTGGATGTCTCGTGTTTTTTACTATCATGCTTATCGATAGTCACAAACGGGCGCACTTAAGAAGAAAAATGGCTCTTTGGGAGTCTGGACTGCAATTACAGGGAAGTGTTTGTCTCTTGAAATAGCACTGGACGACTAAGGATGCTGCAACATTCTTTAGCTGTATGTTCAGTGGAGACATTTCTCAGGTTGTTTAAGGTATTTCAGGTAAAATAATAGATCTACTGCTTCATGTGCTGTTTTCAGACAAGTAGTAAGTTAAAGGTTTTGCAGCTCTGTACAGATGCCTTTAAATAAAATTTACCTAATTTTCTGCTAAATGTGTAGTATTCGATTTATTTTTTTTCCTCCCTTTTTTACTCCTTTATTCCTCTCACAGATTTTAATATTTGGATTAGCTTATGTGGTGTCATAAGCAAGATGATGAAGTAATAATAGACAGTTATAAAGTAGGGTGTTGGTAGGAAGAAATACCTCAGATTTTCTGTCTCTGGGATTATTTTGTACCTTGAAATATGAAAGTCTTTTTATTTAATCCAGAAAAAAGTAATAGGCTCTTTAATCGAAGATATTTTTAACTGTGGGTGGGGTTTTTCCCCATTCTTGTATAGCTTGTGTTATAACTGTGGTTTAGTTTGTTCTAGTCCACGTCACTTGAGACTTGACTGGTAAACTGTATGGGAGATTTCAGGTGTGCCTTAAGTATTTCATGTGCTTGTGGCATATTCCCAGATTTACACTGTACACTTGTGTTTACGTATATTTGATTATTACTTCCATATCTTTTTTTCAGTATGTTTACCTTACCTGCATTTAATAAAAGTGATGCCTTTCTCATTTTGGTACTTGGACATAGACATTGTTGTCACTTGATGTAAAAAAGTGAACAGAAGACAAGTGTGATGATATCTTAAAGGAAATCTTCTCTCATTTTTTTTGGTATTTGTATACCTTTAGATCTACATACCCAGAAACAGTGTTAAAATTTTGTGGAGTCATTCTTTTCAAGTCCTGTGTGGGCAATTTTCTAATTTTGTACAAGGAAGACTTCCCAAACTTCTGTACATCAATAGAAAAGTTTTACAGCTGACTTTTTGTGGAGAATGACTCCTTTCAGATATGGAGTGCTATCATGGATTTAAAATGCTGGGGGAAAATGGAGTTGTCTATTTTAAATTTTAATTGTACTATTAATATAGACAACAGTGTTTTATGTGACATAGGTCTCAGCCACTGGCTTTGTCTAAAGCCTAGATGAGGTATGTGTCGAGTGTGTGTTCCTGATCCACTTTAAATGAACATGTCAGCTACCTGGTGGGGCACATCCCTTCGTAACTACATCTGCTAATTTAGTTGGGATTCCTAGAACTCCTTGAGCTCTGTGTAGTTTTAGTTACAGAAACTTAGACTGGAAACCTCCTGAGGTCTCTTCAAGCCCAAGTTATCCTATGATACTAGGAAAAGTGAAAACATACTGGCGAGTAGGCTTGTCTATTTTTTATGTATTTATATGTGCTTCCATTTTAAATTGCTTTCTTCATGAAGTGACATGTGACTTAATTCAGGACAGTGGAAAAATAACAGCCACACTGCAGGATGCTGGGTGATGGTCAGACCCAGGTCCTTTAACAGTGAGAAGCTGGCAGTGGACTAGCATATTTGTAACCAAGAATGTAATTAGGGATTCCAGATGCTGAACTAAAGTGCCCCTACCATGTGATCTTTGGAACAGGCTCAAGAGAGATGAATGAGGGTTGTGTCAATAGCAAGCATTTGAGCGATAGCTGATGTGATTCAGAACCTCCTTCAGTTTGTCTCCCTCCTTGGCTTGACTTTTCCCCTGCCTTTCTTTAAATTCTGAGACTTGATTTCCTCTGGAACTGTGTCTCAGTTGCTTTTACAGATTTGTTTTCACAGCAGGATCATTGCTAGCAGCTTGATTTTTCCAGATCTTGTTTTGAACTGGAGAAATTAAAGTAAAAGGGATGAATACACTGCATTTCTGTGTTGGAACTGATTGAAGTGATTTCATCGGGACTGTGTCTCCTGACTAAGTGGACCTGCAGAAGAGACTGACCACTGCCATGGAATAATTGAATACAACTAGCTTTTAGTTCAAGATTGTAGTTGCTAGATTCCATGCTGGTCACAGAATTTACTACCGATCTTCCTGTAGTGTGAAACTGGTCCTTGACTGAGACTGAGTATCGCTGCCTGAACAAGAATAAAGTTGTTGCTCTACAGAGCATGCTAGATCCTTTCTCTACATGTATTCCAGCCCATACTTTTTCAGCAGGAACAAAACACCACTTCACATTGTGTTACCCAAAGAGAGGTTGAGAGAAAACCCTGCTGGAAAGCACTTGAAAACTGTCAGAGGTTATTCACCTTGTGGCATCTCTAATCTGCTAAAGTTAAGTAATAGAATAAGATCTTAGTCTTGGGTCACGCACACTGAAAAATGTTTTTGGTATGAAATTAGACTCTTCTGACGTGGGATTTCAAGGCGTGGCAAAGATAGAACAGTTAAGGTCAGGTGCATTCTGCCTGCAAAGGGATACAGACTTACGTATGAACTGTTCCACCTCAATTATTTGACAGAGCCTTTTTTAAGATTTCTCTGCCCTGTCTGTATCTGTCCATAGTTTTGAAGTAATGAGTAGTACCAGTTGGATTCAGGTGATCAAACCCTGTCCTGCACCAGGAAGGGGATCTCTAAGAATTTCCAATTTGCTTGACAACTTCACAGGTAAATTTGAAGCAGATTTAAAATGTAATGTGGAAACCTTGAACAGAGTGCTTGGACTACTCTTGAAAATGAGGGAATGATGACTTCAGAGCTCTTGCAGTTTTCCACAGCTCTGTACTTTGTTGGTTATTAACATTCAGGATCTAGTGACACACCTCCCCACCCAGTTATAATTAATCAAGGTAAAGGTTGTAAGTGTTTGAGAAGTTAAATAGATAAAGAATTGTAATTCATGAACCTTGAAGTATTTGTCATTGAAGCAGTGCCTTGAAATTTAGCAACCTGACCATCTAATTTCTGTAGAATGATTTTGTATACAGAAGTTATCAGCTGTGTATACTGAGCTTTTCACATTTATCTTTCATCATTATAGTCCCCTGGCTAGAAGAAAAGGGGGTAGGTTTTGTAAAGGGGAATCATCTTTAGCTCCTCTGAAGTCCTGAAACACCCAGGTAGATTTTAAAATAGGAGGTGAAGTTTAAATTTATACAAGTCTTTAATTACTGTTTCTTTGCTTCCAAACAGCAAATGGTTTAGTTTAATCTACTATTTGTTAGCAGAATCTGTTTAACCTGTTGTCACTTTTTTCATTAGGTATTTGAAAAGATTTAAAGTGATGAAAATTAAAGTACTACGAAGCTGGTGCCGTCAGATACTGAAAGGCTTGCAATTTCTACACACACGCACTCCTCCCATCATTCATAGAGACTTAAAATGTGACAACATCTTCATTACTGGCCCCACTGGATCAGTGAAGATTGGAGACCTTGGTCTGGCAACCCTGAAACGAGCTTCTTTTGCCAAAAGTGTGATAGGTAAGCCTGTCCTGTTTTGGAGGCTGCTGAGCCAGTCTACCTCTTTGGAGACTTGAGTGTTTTAAGAACTTTCCTAAAAAAACATGCTTACAAAGGTACATGGGCAAAGCCTGAAAATATGTAGGCTTTGTCTCTTGGTTGCTGAGGTCATTCTGTGTTCCTGATGCAATGACATGTTGAAATTTTGGTTGTGCTTTTGATATTTGTATATTAACTATTTCAGAACATAGAGTTCTTGTCCTGCCCAACAATCTAATGCAACATTGTTGATAAAACCACTCTTGATTACACATAAATCTAACCTCTGATATGGTGCTGCTTCAAGAAACGTACAAATGCATTTTGGTGACCAAACAACATTTTGATATTTAGTGTAGCATTAGTTCATACAGCCAAATTTTTTTTTGTCACCAGGGGTTAATACTGAATCTCTTGCAGCTTGTGAGTAATCAGAAACTGAGGTGTACCAAAGAAAGTCAATATTATAAATATATATATTTAAATAATAACACAGACTGTGGTATAATGCCTTATTTAGGGACCCTATAGAATGTGGATTTGTGTAAATTAGGAGGGTGCATTGGGAAATACTACTTTATTCTGGCTCTGTCCCTGTGTATCCATTCATAACTTTTTTCAGAAACTGGTTTGATGGAACTAGTGTAATCTTTCTTGTGGATTCTTGAAAGAATTGGTTTTATCAGCTTTGTTTTTATAGTTGGGTGGATAGACTGCAGGGAATGAAGTTTCTTTTGCTCTCAGTATTTAGAGCTTGCTAAAATTCAGCATTACTCAACAGTCCTATGCCAGATTCCTAGCTGGGATCAATGGTGTATACCTGTAAATTTTCTTGCAAGCTGTCGCTGAAATATTTCCTGCTTCTTAACCAGGTCAAAGTATTAATAGGGAAAAAATGGTGTAAAAAAACCATAATTTCTTAAGCGTATTTGTCATATCTTCAAATTTATCACTGGAAAATTACCATCTGTTACATAGTTATCTGTTAATGATTAGCCTTTGGATAAATGACTGCAATTAGGTTTAGCGTGGTGAAAACAAGCAATGGGCTGTAGAATGATCTGTAAATTGTCTGGAATCTGGTGTCTGCAGGAAATAATTCTGTGCTTAAATTTACAAAAAGCAAACTCGCGTCTCTGGCTTAAAGTAAATCTGATCATACAATGCAGTCCCTTTGTTTACAGAGGGGATCTGTGATGCTTCACTGGGCAATAATTTTCTGCACACTATTTAAATGGGACTTGTTGAATCTCACGCTCTATGCCTGTAACTCAATCTCTCTGTATTTCTGAGTATTTTTGACTGTAGGATGTCCCTCACTAATGCCTGTATCTGCAGTAGGCCTATAAATATACTGCAGGTGGGAAGGTAAGTACGTGAAGAAAAGGGCTCTGGTGAGTGGCCTTTGCAGAAAATTACCTTTTATCCTCTTTTCACGAGATTTATATTTGTAACAACAGAGCTTTTCATTGCAAGGCCTTACCCGAACCATTCTACTTGAGCAAGTAGATGGAGAGCACCAGGTCAGAGACTAGCTGTGGGCTCCTACCAGTACTACTTCTTTTGCAGCAGAGGGCAGTTGGGTAATTTATGAAACAAGGTTTAATGTGCTTCTTTTCTGACAGGGAGAAAAGGTAAGTGCCTTAACTCTCTTTAGTATTTGGTTTGCAGCCTATGGCTAGTCTACAGTTTTCCCCGTCTTCTTATCCCCTCCCCTCCCGTTTGATTTCAGGCTAATCCAGTCTGCTCTGATATTTTGTATCAACTAACATCCCTAAACCAGGAATTGCATCAGATCTTACATGCCATTGTTATTCCATAAAGGCCTTGCAATGGAAGACTCACAAAGTACTTTGGTGCAACAGAGTCACTAAGGGTTTCCTCCCTCTTCTTTTTGCCTCCACTTTCTCTTGTCTCACAGGTCTGCCCAGCCGCTTCCCCCTGCGGTGAGTAACGCCAGCAGCCTCTGCTCGCTTTGAGACATTTAGAGTCTGAATCGTTCTTTTAATTTAAGGTACCCCAGAGTTCATGGCCCCCGAGATGTATGAGGAGAAATATGATGAATCCGTTGATGTATATGCTTTTGGAATGTGTATGCTAGAGATGGCCACGTCTGAATATCCTTATTCCGAGTGCCAAAATGCTGCGCAGATCTACCGTCGAGTGACTAGTGTAAGTCCCTCCTCACTACCCAGTCTAAAGCTACTACTGTTAGCAGCAAAGGAGTACAGCTGGGTAGCACCAGTGCTGTGCAAGTGTGTGTGGGGGAAAAAAGCTGAGAAGAGGTTATTTTGGGATGAGTGCAAAGTTACAGAGTGGCTGAACTCACAGAACATCTGTCAGAAGCTTTTAAAATATGTGAATGGAAATAAAATTTTGCATGTGTTCATGCTCTTCTTTCAGTATGTAAGTAGGTATTACATAGGGTTTAAAAAAATACAAAGAAACCAACCCCCCAGACCAAACAACAAAACACACTAGAATAAGAACAGATTATTTTCTAAGCCACTTGGGGGATGGTGGAAGTAGTTCTCTCTTGAAGATGAGCTGGTAACCTTGTTCTCTGCAATAAAGCTGGATCACATGTTCAAGCACTGGCTTAGCTGCCTGCCAGTTACCTAGAGTGATTTTAATAGTTTATTGAATTCTGAGTGGCCCTTAGCTACTGTGTGTTGGGGGCGCTTCTTATCGTGATGAAGTGGAAACACTTGATGAATAGCAGGAAGCTATTCCACCCTGGTAAGTACTGGGCAAGTGCAGTGGTGGAGGTAGAGGCGTTGTGGGAGAACATAAATAAGGCTGAGAAGGCAATCGAGAGATTAGAGTTGGCCCATCTGACCAGACTGAGGGGAGCATGCAGACCCTGAGTGGAGGAAGCAGAACTGCAGTGCTAGAAATGTGCAGTATGGTGTGGCTAGATTGAATCTGAGATATCTGAGGCAGCGTTGTGAAGACTGTACCAGTGCAGTGAAACAAACATGTTCAGCCTTGTGACCTAAGCATTCAGAAAGAACAGTGAGGTGGCTGCTTGGGGAAGCGAAAACTTGCACTGGGTTTCTCAGAATACCTGTGCACATGTGCAAATGAGAAAAAAGAAACCCAGACTTACCTCTTTGTCCATAGACAAATGAGTTCCTGTTGATCTTTTCTGTGTGGTTATTTCAGAGAAGTTGCAGATTTAATAAACAATTTGCTTAGCTTTGGAAAAATAAAATGCTCTCTTATTCCTGCCTCACACTGCAAAAGGCAGATAAAATTCCTGACTTAGAGTTGCAGAAGGGTCTTCATGTCAGAAGCAATGAATTCTGAAAGAAGGCTTGGTGAAATAAGGCTATCCCTTTTTTTCAGGGAAATGTTGGAGGGGCACAGAAGAAGTTAAAAAAAAGTCATAGGTGGTCACTTTGGTTTTTTGCACAGACATTAGAATAAGTTTTTATGTACATATATATACATACAGAGTTGTTGGTTTGGTTTGGTTGTTTTTTTTTTTTTTTTGGCATGAAGGTGAACTTGCCTGTAATTTTCTAAATAGAGTTTAAGAACTAGGCTAAAGTCTAGTCCTCACTCTATGTACAGCATAATTTGATCTGGAAGCAGTTGGGATCAGTGAAAGCAAGCTACACATCTTTACTAGAACAGTCTCAGTGGTACCTTTTACTGTGCTGATGGATGTATCTTGGACAGAGCCAAAGCAGCAACATTTGGATGGACATTTTTCTTAGAACAGATGCCTAATGTAACTGTCCTGCCTGTTCCTTAAGAAGTGCCAGGAACTGGGCTGTTGGTGAGAATCAGCGGCTGAGACAATCTCAGGCTTGGAAATCCCCAGGTCTTACAGACCTGCCTTTTCCCTGGTCTTTGAAGTCCTTACCAACTGGAAAGCTTTGTGGGGACTTGCAGCAGAGAAAGTTACTTCGAGACGTACCAGGGTTCCACTTACCGCTTGTTTATTGTGTGTGGTGCTCCTTTCTCCCCACTGTTTTTGGCTGATGGTGGCAATTCTAAGTGGGTGAGAAATACTGGCAATTTTTTGGTCTGTCCAACACCACCTTCTATTCTGCTCTGCTGATGGTCCACAAATCACATTTATTGGTTGGTTTTTTTTTTCTCCCTACTGTTTAATTTACTGCTTGAGAGCTCTTAAGATACACTTTGATATGAAATCCAGCAAATCTTGTTTTCTTTCAGAAGGAGCAAAGGACAGGAGGGTAAAGAAAATGAAACGTACATTTCTCTGCTTCAAAAGGCTGTGTGCTTTGGTATATTTGAGGTTGTTTATTTCAGTGTAGTTGCAAAGCAGTTTGTTCAAAACAAAACCAACCAGAAACAAAATGTGAACAATTTTCAAGGAAGGCTTTCAATGAAGGCAAGACAATGTTATCTGGAAATAAAGCACAATCCTGTCTTAACTGGTAATGGAGGATTTGGTGTTCTCTAATGTGGAAAGAGACCCATATTATGAAAGTGACATAAAATACTCCTGGTATTCTTTTTATCACTCCGTGTGATAAATGGACATATCTGTGTCCAAACACATATCTGTGAACCAATGTGAAAAAGAGCCGTATAGTTCTTTGCCCTTGTCCTTTGCTCCCTGTTTAAGAATATAAGATTTTTTTTTTTTGTTTTCAAAGGAGATCTTAGAAGTTTAGACCCTGTGTGCAGCTGTGGGTGAGGGGTGAACCATTTGCCAAATTCAGTACTTGAAAAGACAGTGTGTGAAGTATCAGTAAGAGAGTGGAGGCAGAAAACACCCTCCTGCAAAGGTGACTCCAGCAGTACTTACCAACACATCTCCTTCTAATGTATGTTGGAAGGTGGGTGTGTTTTGTGGAAGATGTTTAGCATCTCCATTTCAACCCCTTCGTTGCTACCTCCCTGGACGTGTTTAGGGGTGTTTTGAGGTAGCAGCTACAGTCCTGCTGTGCCTTAAATTGAAAGGATTATTTTATCCATGTGCATACAGAGAGAGCAGAAGGAAGGACAATAGGAATGGTCTGCTATTGAAAGTCATGAAAGATCATGCCATGTGGGAGCTTAAAAACCACTGAAACCCCAAAGGCAGCAAGATCAAAATGTGCAGCCACTCACTGCAGGCCATATGTATTTAAATTAATTCATTTCCCTCACCCTCTTTGCAGTAACTGTTAGGCTTAGTAAAAAGCAAAGTTGCTCCATTATCTTAAATCCTTGCTATTGTTTAGGACAGAATCCTGTACAAGGTGTCTTAATGCCCAGGGTGTCCTCTCAGAACCTCTTTGTCATACCAGCTTATGTTCTTTTCTCCCATTTTGGCTGTGTATTGGTCTCTTTTTTAGGGAGCCTTCAGCTGCATTGCATTTTGACCTGACACCTTTTGTGATAAGGACTGCTCTAGCTGATGCCCAGATACTGCAGCTTGGGGTTCGGGCGTTTGCCAAGATTGCTCAGAGTACTCAGTCCTGTTCTACCTCTTTGGTTCAGGGTCTTTCTTCATGGTTGGAAGCAATTTTTGTTAAATAATACATCTTGGCAAGCAAAGATCTAGAATTTGGATCTAAAGGCTGAAGCTCCTCTCACAGATGAGACATTTTTTGGCCCAGGCAGCAATTGTTGCTTCACATCTTGGACAATAGCATTGCTGCATGAGTCTGCTGTTCCTAGGTTGCTGGTTTATACTGTCTACATTGTCTCACTGGGAAGTTCCTGTATTTCCTTAAAACAGTCCTAGGATAAAGTTCTTGAATTTTCTCTGGCCCAAGAAACACAAGGGCAATTAAATTGGTATTCTGGCTCACTTTTATCTAGAATTCTTTTAACAGAATAAACTGGGTATATACTTATCTTAAAAACCACAACTGTACGTAATTTGTAGGGCTCAAGGTGTTATGCTGAACTTTGTTTTACCATTCTGGTAAGGAAACCAGCAGTTTGACACAGAGTATTGACCTCTGTTTGTACTTGCACCCTTTGGCATACTCAGTCCAGACCCTTTCACTAGCAGTTTCTTTAGAAAGGAAAGACATCTGCATGGCTTGTCACTCAAATGTAAAGGAGCCTAGCCTTGCTCTTTGTTTTCATTAAATCATAGTGTTGCAATTTTGTCTCAAAACCCTGTTTTCTTTATTGAAGCTATCCTCTGCTCTTCTTTGGAAATGGTTCCAAATAAATTAGTAGTCAGCGCTTAAAGAAATTGCAGCTCTTCGGATTTTTACCTTCCTGTGGGATGGGGGAATCTCTGAGGTTTAAGCAGTATGTCTCCTCAGCTGGGACTGAATGCATCCAGTGAGCACTTAGTGATGCCTGCTTGGCCTCAGAAAAGAAATCATCTAAGCCTGCAATGAATTGATAACAAGCTGCACTATTATTAACACACTGTTTCCTGCTCCTTTGATTTATTTTTTTCTCCTCTGCCCTCTTGTGCAGGCACACCTGTCTGTGTGGTATGCTACTAGATTAGGGAATGGATCCCCTTTTTTAATTTCTTTTTACAATTCTGCTCTGTATCCAAGTAATGCAGAGAGCTCCAATGCAAAATGTAGTCAAGATACATAATTCTGTTATGTACTTGCTTCCATTAAAAAAAAAAGTGTAAGATTGTGGTAAAATCAGGAAGGTTTCCCTGTCTTTGTTCTTCTCAGGAGACTGGTATTTCTTCCTTGACCTATTCCATGCATATTTCAATTTAACAGTATGTCACAGGAGATATTTAAAGTGGGTACACGTGCATTTAAATGGAAAAAGAGATATTTATTGAACAGACATCTTAAGTATGATTTCTTAATTTAGTCTGTTTGGGAATCAATGCATTGAAGGCGTAACTAACTGCAGTAACTTCAGCTGCTTTGCCTCAGCCTCTGGTGGGACCACAGAAACCCAAGCTGTTGCCTCAAAATCTAGATCTCTAATACTTGGGTGTCCCAAGGCTTAAATTTGCTAGGTGATTGACTAGTCCCAGGACTCGTAAAAAAACAATGTGTTTATTATGCAGATTTTTCTCATTTTTGCACATCTACCACTAGCATAAAAATCCAAATATGTTCGTTGCAAAAAAAGTTAATAAAACCATCCTCAGTTTCAAATGTATTAATCATCTGAGTATGAGCAGAAAACTCTCTTTTTCTTTCTCCCCCTCCCATCATATAAACTTACCTTTTAAGTTCTCCTGATGGACTTGTGCTCTGTACTTGATTTTCTCCACGCTTACTTTGGCAAAGTGAGGTTTTGCATTTGTCCTTTCTTTCACCAAAAGTCCAGTCTCTTCTCTCTAAACAAATGTCTGCTGTCTGAGCTGGCCTTAAGATGAGAAGGGGTAAAAAAAAAAAGGCATTTTGCGTTTTGACTTTAAAAAAAAAAAAGTTCAGTGCTAAAATGTTCCACAGCAGGCATAACATTTTTCTTCTCTGTTCTCCAGAGCTTAAAAAAGGGCCTAAGGGAACAAGGCACATAATGAGTAACCTGACCAGGCAGTGTCTAACTGTCCCTAATTTCCCTAACTGGTGGGAACTGGAACTCACTGGTTAGGGTGAAGGTCATTCTCTTTGCTGGAAACAAGGCAGTTACAAAGTGCTGTAGTTTGGTCAGTTGAGATAAAATGAATCTTTTCTGTAGTGTCTTAAAAGTTAGGCGTCATAACTGTCTAGACTAGTCAGCTGCTTCATTTTCACTAGAGATGCAGTGGGCAAAGTATTCCAGCTCTTACTCTTCTTCCTGAGGGGTCTTAAGCAGCAAATAAAAAATGCTAAACCTTTAGATGTATGATTAATTTTACTTGCAGTGCTTAATGAGTGATGATTAATTTCCTCTTTTACTTCCTGGAAGCAATATCCAGCATTTTTAGGAATGAATAACACTGTTTTCTTTACCTTGAATGACTTGGTTTCTTGACCTGATTTAGATAGACGGAGATATCCTCCCTATCAACCTTTCTAGTGAAAAAAGCATTGGAAAAAAAATCAGTGGAAAAGTAGGGGAGAAAACCCTCCAACAGAGAAGTTTCTTAAAGCAGGTACTGAAAGGCCACAAACCTTCAGCGAAGTACAGGAAACAGATTAATTGTAAGAAAGGACAAACTCTTGTATTCATTCAAAGAAGAAACTTCTGGTAGTAAAGTGTGAAATGTAAAAAAAAAATTGCACATCACATGCAATTCCTTTGCATCACACTGACCGAACTAAAGAATGCTTAAACTTGTAGCGCTTGCCTCATGTAGCCGTTCAACTCAGTCACAAGCATTTTGCTGTAACAGCTTTAAGAGTGCAGAATCTCCCTGTGTGGGGATTCAGTCACTGACTCATCAACTCAGAAATACAGAGCCTTAAAAGCGGAAGGTGGGAATTCAAGGATTTGAAGCATTGATACCTTAAGCAGCCTTGCGTGTTACTGTAGAAGTCCTCTTTAACAAATTACAACGATCCAAGTAAGGAAAAGCAGTGATCAGCTCGATGGCTGAGATATAACAGGCTGTATGTCAGGCAGCCAAGCTGATGAAGGGACTGGAACATCTTTCTTAACAGGACAGGCTGAGGGAGGTGGACCTGCTCAGCCTTGAGAAGAGAAGACTGAGAGGACCATATCAATGTCTAAGTATGTAAAGGGAGGGTGTCAGGAGAATGGAGCCAGGTTTTTGGTGGTGCCAGGCAACAGAACAAGGGTAAATGGGCAGGAACTGATGCACAGGAAGTTCCACCTGAACAGGAGGAAGAACTTCTTTCCTGTGCAGGGGACCAAGCACTGGAACAGATTGTCCAGAGAGGGTTTGGAGTCTCCCTCACTGGAGATATTCCAGAACCTTCTGGGTGCAATCCTGTGCCATGTGCTCTGGGATGTTCCTGCTCCAGCAGGGAGGCGGGACCAGATGACCCACTGTGGTCCCTTCCAGCCTGACCCAGTCTGTGATTCTGTGTGGTTTGCACAGCTAAGTCAGATGATGCCTGCATTTGGAAGGGAAAAGGCTTATTCAGCTGAATTCTTTTCTAAAAGTACCTTGCTGTTCAGCATCAAAAGCTTTAAGATTACAGCTAAAAATTTTTTTGTCAATATTGGTGTGAAACAAACTTGTTTTGAAGTAAAGGGAGCGATTTCTTTTCTTACATTGCTCGCTGATGAGCCTGGATTGTCTTTTGGTGATTTTGAATAGGATATGATTTTAAGATCATCAGGAATTAAAAGGAGTGGAGGATTGGTTGAGTTGCATAAAATCAAGATGTAATTAGGGTTCTGAAATGTAGTAGTAATGCAGAGTTTCTAAATGTATTTTTAGAAGTCTAAATAAGTTCAGAGAAGATGGGCTAAACAATGTATCTTTAAAAATTTGAAATGTTTAAAAAGTATCTTTTAAGGATCAGGCATCTTAAAACGATGATATTTAGTATTTAATAAATAGTATTTAATAAACTAATATTTAATATTCTGTCCTGTACTGACATCCATTTAGCTCTTACATCAACTGAGGTAATTCAACAAGAGATGGGAAGGTGGCTCTTAGGAACAGGGAGGTGATAAGTGTTTTTAAAATGCCTGGCTCTGCAGTGTGATGAGAACAATTACAGTTCTGTGATTGGTGAATCACTGAAGCATTTCTGTGGGGAGACTGACAGTTCAATGTTATTTGTCATATAGTGCCACTGGTTAAAAATACTGACATTAAGAATGCATAGGCTATTTCTTGTCCTGCCAGCTGCACTGCTATAGTTGCAAGGGGTAGGAATGGGATAACTCCAGGAAAGTCTTCACTCCTATTAGAATAGGTCTGAAAATAAAAGGCATGGTGACTTCTGGTGCATTGTTGGAATTGTGCACTATTTTTGGCATTTGCAACATTACCTTTGGCCTTTTAAGTAGATAATCCTTTCTGAGGGCTAGTTCTGGTACCAAATGGGTTTTGTGGCCCATGCTATATCATTTTTTAAAATTCATTTCGGAGTCCACTGGAACTAATCTGTGGCTTTTGAGTTACTGTACATGAACTTAAAAATGAGTGCAAGATGATGATTTTCTACCAGAGTGGGAGCAGATTAAAGCAGAGAATGCAACTAGTACAATTTTATTTTTCAGAAACATGTTTTCCATACTGAAAATAGAAGACAGACACTTCTAGTATTGTGTCACTGTGGCATTTCTAAATTTATATAACTGAAATGTGTGTCTAGGCATGTCTGGTTTTGGTTTTTTTTGAAAGCCGTTTTTAAGTTGAAGTCCCAGTAAAGCCAAGGGTCATTGAGCTAGCTCAAGGTGTTCACATTGTAGAGGCAGCATCCCTGCTTCTGAGGCTGAGGTTAAAGAACCGTGTATGATAGATGCAACTGATCTTACCTTTATGCTTTTGTGCAGGAGTAAAACTGTTAATACCTGATCGACTTGTCCAATCAGACTTTGCTGTTGTTTCAGGAGAACCTCTGTCCCCATACTGTGTGTTTCTAAACAAGGCCCTTTTCACTGTTACATGCACCAATATGCTAATTGTTTGTCAGCTATGCACTAAAACTGTGTCCTGGTTACAAAATTTCCTGTTCTAGAGCTTGATTAATTTCTTCTATACATTACTGCAATTATGGTAGCTGTTGTGATTAATTAATCAAAGTGTTTCTTAAACTGAAACAATGTTCTTAGCTTCAGATTCTTTGGACTTCTGAAATAGACTGATACTTTATTTACCTGGTGGTTCTGAAGAACAGTGGACATTCATGTCTAAAGTAGAAATTTAAAATAACTTGTGTGCTGGGCTAGATCACTTGTCAGCGGGGTAGCTCTGAGCCATAGTGTATATTCTGCAGTAGTGCCTAGCATTTCAGTATTATTGCAAATGCAGTGGGTTTTGGGTTTAGTTACTGCCTTTTCCTTGAGAGAGCTGGAAAGGATTGTAGTCAGTGATTTCTAGGAAGAGTTATGACTAGTTCCCGTTCAAACTTAACTGTGTGGCAGCAAAGCAGCAGAACTGTAGCCTACTATTGCAGTCTTGTAAGGCTTTGAATGCTGTAAAATCTCTGGTTTTAGAAGATAAAATACAGTACTGAGACACTGATGGAGAAGTTGATTGAGCAGGCAGTGTCAGTATTCTCCAGCTCTTGGGCTTGGAGATCAGTTGTAGGATATGTATGTGAAGGTGACAGTGAGCAATGATTGCTGTTGGAATGAGGAGTCTGTTTTATTCTTTTCACCAAAAGTTCTCTCATACAAATTTAACTTTAGGAAGAAGCAGTTTGTTTGAGTGTCAATCAAAATACAGCCTTGTGTGTATAACAACTTTAATCCTGTACGTCTGGCAATTTTTTGTTGTGTTTGACCTCTGATTTTTTTATTAATGCCTCAAAATTTTTTTGGGGTTATGTGGTAAATTGAAGAGGAAGAGTTTCTAAATTGTGATGGGTGACGTTGCAGCCAGCAGGCCTGTGTAAATTCTGCAGCGTTGCCATTGTCTTTACAGTGTCATTCTGAAATCTGGGCACACATGCTTAGCTGTGTGTTCGGAAAAAGTTAAGGATCATGGGACTTAAATAACTTACACCCCTTCACTGCAGAAGGTGAAGGCCAGTTGGTTAAGGTGTTTCAGTGGCATAGAGCTCTCAGATAGCTGAGATGGGAGATTTTGATGTGGATGATGTAGGTCCATCAAGTTCAAAAGGTGTTGGGTTCAAATTGTGCAGTTGTTGCTTTTGGTCAGAAGAGAAGACAGCGAGGCCTGCTCTGGTCTGAGCAGTGCCTCATGAGCTGGCTCTGGCTCACTAAAGCTTTCATCTGCTTCCGCTGCTTGTATTGCAGTAATGCTGTTTACTCTGTTAGGATACTGATCTGGTACAGAGCTTATTCTGCAGGATTTAGCAATTTAATTCTTGGCAGAATTATCAATTGTCCAGAATTAATTGCTATGAAAATACTGACATCAGTGAAGCTGAATTTTTACTTCTGTTTACTATGTTGCATTTCAATTTTTTTAAAAAAACTACTCTAGTTTGCTTTTTAACCAGAACAAGAAAATCAGTCCTCTGTAGGCAAGCCACGTCTCTCTTGAACTGAATAAATCTTAAGATGAAGTCTTTCTTTTCATAGTATGTATTCAGTTGAACTGGGGTGAGAATTATCAAACAGTTCAGGTGTATCCTGTGTGAAATAAGGAAAGAACTAAATCTGAAAAGATTGTTCCTAGAACAGGCAGCAAGATTAGGATGAAGGATTAGAGGTGGTGAAATGGTTAAATATGCAGGTTTTGAGGGCTGGGTAAGTAATTGCAGGTAGTGAAATTTAGGAGATCATGGGGTAAGCCAATTTAAATGCTATATATACCATTGCCTGAGGGCTTCTTTGAGACTGGGGGAAAGAGGTAGGATCTTTTTTTCCACTGCAGTCGCACTCTCTAAATTCCTGAGTTAATGGTTTGTGGCAGCCTGGGACTGGCTCAAACTAGAATGGTAACAACTGAACAGAAAGGAAATATAGACACTTTAATTGCTTTGTTTGTGTGATTTGACTTTGCTGCTGGTGCTATTAGTTTCTGGACTGCAATGTTAGAACATTTTGTTTGAGAAGATTAATTAAGTTACTGTAGAATTCTTTTCAGGCTCTTAGAGCTATAGAGTCTTTGAAAAGAGCCAAGCAAGAGTTGTGGTTAGACTGGGACAGGTAGACTCAGCTTGTCGAAAGCTGAAATGTTTAATGTTCTTTGCAGGCCATGCCGTGTCCCCCAGAAAAGTGTAGCCTTAATTAAGTGTGCAGAATGTTGCTTTTGCAACACTGATGGTGTATACTATAAAGACACTACTGGTGTAATTGTGATATACTTGAGGAACTGAGTATGCTATTTTGGGGTGAAAAGTGATCTGGATAATTCTAAATTGAATTTTATCACAGTTTATTACCACAAGTTTGTCAAAATTAGTTTGCTAACTTCATCTTTAAAGCAGTGCATGTGATCTTTCGTAGCATTGCTCCTTATGTCCTTACAATAAAAACCCCAAACCCTGAAGCTACGGACAGCTTATTTAATTAATAAACACTTTATACAATGGTTGCTTTGAACTAGATATCAGAAGAAAAAAAAAATCGGACTTCAGGATGAGGTCTGAAGTCTAGTGAGAGGTACTAGAAGATATCTCTGGATTATTGGTGCGCACATGGTGTAAACCAAGCAACAATGCAGCTTTCTGACTTTGTCCAGCAGTTTGAAAATCACCTTCAAATCTCTGTGCCCTTACATTAAGGAAAAGGAAAACAGATGGTGTTGCCATCTAGCAGCAGAATGCATTGTATTATCTTAGTGCTGCCTTGTGTTTTGTTGGGGCTGAATTGCAGTCAGCTGTGTGTGTACTGCTGTAGCTCCATGGAACAGAGAGCAGAAGCAGCAGCTGCCTGCATTCCCCTGCACAGCACTAGTGCGGGCAGCCTTGCTGCTGAACAGCACACTGACTGACCTGTTTGCCCTGGCCAAAGTGGTACTGCTGCAGCAGCAGGAGCGAACTGGATAATGATCCCACTCACAGCCTTAAACTCTTGCAGAAAACCTGGGTGGAGAATAGGCAGAGCAGCCAAGTGGGGGGGCGGGGACACGCAGGAAGTAAAGGATCCCTCTGCTGTCACTTCTTCCTCCTCTTGCAACTGGCTGGGCAGGCAGAAAGGGACACGCTTACCTCTGCTTATATTGATTCCTTCTATTCAGTATTAGAGTGACAAAAGCAGATATTGAGCTCAAATCTCTGCAGCCTCATGTACTGGACTTGGAAAATAACAAGAGATGTCAAAGAGAAAACAATGCTCCCTTCTAACCTTGATGTCTGCTTTCCTTCCGCTGTGCGTTAAGTCCACAGCCCAGTGGCGTCCCGTTGGAAAATAGCACCTTGCTAACTCTGTGGGGTGTGTGCCTCTCTTTTCCTGATGGATTTCACAAAAAGAGAGATCTGTCCCATATTTGTAATTGTTAACTCCCACTGTTGCTGCTCTCACAAGGACTGTGCTAAAGAGGTAAGTAAGAATTTCAGCTCTGTCAGGTGCATGTGGCCACAGGAAAGTATTTTGGAGGTGAATTAGAGTTCTCTTCAAATCTGCTGAGCTGCTTTGCATTTGCATAGCTTGGGTCTTTAGCTTTTAAACTTTACTTTCTCTCCTGTAGCTTTTTAAATGTAAATTAAAATCCTGACCAGAAATGCTGGACCAATAATTGATTCTGCTGTTTTTCACCTGTATTTTTATTCCAAATCTAAGTATTTTTTCTTAAATTTAGAATGTCTGAGGGTATGTAACACTTCATCTGCCTTCCTTTTGCTTTGTTGTGGAAGTTATACAGCATTGATTGTACCTTCGCTAATGAAGTGTATGATATTTTCAGTATCTCTTGCATTAGGACAAGATATTAAACTACTGACTCAGTAATCTGGTGATCTAACTAATGCAAAATAATACGTGTTTCTAGGCAAAAATTGTGAAGAAGAGTTCTGGGTAGCTTATACTTTGGAGTTTAAAAGTTTCCTGGAAATTTAGTGGTTTTAAGAATACCTAACTTGCTTTTAGTTGATCAAGTAACTGTATATGTTGAATTTTGAACACACTTTTTTACCTGGTTAAACCTGATAAAATCACAAACTTTATCTCATCTAAGATAAGTGAAAAAAGAAATCTTTCTTATGCCTAACATGCAAACTGTGAGGTTTTTAGTTTTGTATCTGTGGCTACCTACATAAATATCCATATTTTAGAGGTATTCTCAAAATCTGAGTGTTCACTTGGCTTTATTTTAAGTTGGTGCTTCTTTCAAGATAAGCAGTTCTGCCCTGACTGTCCTTCTGTAAGCCTGAGAGCTTGTGCAGCAGTGTAGGGAACTTCAGCTCACTGGAAGCTGCTGCAGCCTTTTTTGGTTGGATTTGTTTCAAGTCTGCTACATGCTGTGATGTGGTTCATTATGCAACTGTATAAATGTGTTTGCTGGCAAAAGACAGGAAATTACCCAGGTGTGGGAATGGGAAATGGAGAAAAGGGGGCTGTTGCTTTCAGCAGCACTGCCAGTTTGTGCAATTTTAGGTGGTAGCTTGAGAAAATGTTGATTTTCATGTGTGCTTGTTATACCTGTCTACACTTTTTTTTTTTTTTTTCCCTTTGCAAGAGCTCTTCCTGCTGCTTCTTTAGCAAACTCAGAAGTAATGCTAGTGGGATTTGGCTGCTTAATTCTTAATGAACTGCCACTGGGACATAGGACTAGTAGATTAAGATTTGAGTTGTCCCGTGGTTCTTCTAAGGAGTTTGGGGACCAGGAGAGGCACATAGGAATGTGACCATCTTAAGTGTGGTAAAACCAGGAAACACTGGCTGGCTTAACATTTCCTTGAGTGCCTTTGGGTACAGAAACTGCTGAAGGCATGTTTGGCTGCCCAGCTCATAGACTCTTAAGGACACGTCAAGGTTATGTGGATTTCAGGGCCTGGCCTCCCCTGAGTTTCTGTGTGATGGCAGATTAAGGTGTGTAGGCAGCTCTGGGTTGAAAAGGGTTCACTGATTTATTGATTTTTAATAATTTCTAGTAGCCCCTGTCTTGTTGTATAAAATAGTTCAACACTTCCATTAGTGGTTGGAGGAGGGAAAAAGGGGTTTGAAAAGTTGATGAACTTCAGTATCTGGGGAGTGCTTGTCCAGAGCTGGAGAGGAGGCTTAGGCAGCCCTTCTCGTGGACTGTGGAGCAAACTGAAAAATGGGGAGCTGCTTGAACACAGATACCGTGTTGGTTTTAGGCCGTAGTGTGACGTTCTCCCAGATTTTCTGAAGAGCAGTTTGGAACATGGAAGTGGGCAGGAGCTTGACTTTTTAACTGAACTCGTGGTTAGGAATTCATGACATGGGGTATTGTAAAATGGTCCTCATGAAAGGGCCTGTAGATTTTGGACAAGTATTTAATTTCTTTCAGGAGTGAGAAACACAGGGTAGCAGACTGAATTACTGCTTTTAAAATCTATCCTTAGCCTTAGCTTTTCAGGCTCAGTGCAAGAACAGAGCATGTGGTACGATAATTAACCAGAAAAATCATATCCTGGCTTCGTTATGCTGATATTTTGCTGTACCAGTTGTCTTCCTCATGTTAGCTTTAGTTTTCTGAAATGCGATTGTCACAGATCTGACATCATCCTTCTGCTGCCACAGTGTCAATGAATGTCAATGCAGGCTGCTATGTCTGAGGCTTGAGCTGTTTAGGAGACTTACACGTGTTAAACTTGGGCAAATGTAGATAGGAATGTATGCAATAAGCAGTTCAACAGTTACTGCATAGGTTATATATGTATGTTATACAGGAGAGCATTTAGTTATATACAGAAATATCTGTACTCCGTATATGAACTTGAACTTCTGGGACCATTTTAAGCATGGTCATCGTGAAAGGTGGGCAACTTTGACAAGTCAACTATATGAGCAGAGTTTTATAAATCCATTTAGAGTGGAGAGCTCTGTCCTGCTTGGGAGCTGGAGGTTTATGATAAGGCCTGGTTACGGTCTGATGTGTTATCACGTGAGGCATTGATTTTCTCAAGTCATAGTAGTCAGCAAAGCTTCTAAAAGCGTTCAGCTAATGTTCACTGACAGCCTGTGTTTCAGTTCTTACTCTAGACACAGGGCAGTCTGCAGTTCTGTGAATTACAATTGCTAGAGTTTCACAAGGGCAAATTTTAGGCCAAATAAATAGATAACCTTCCTGTTATAAGAGCATACTGGTTTTTATCAAATAAATTGTTTCCTTTCTGTGGTGTGGGGCTTTTGTGTTGGTTTTATTTTTTTTTTCTTTTAAGAACTGAGTACAAAGTCAGTAGTTGCAAAGACTGGGGTTCCGACTCATACATTTCTGGTTCAAGACTTGTTTCCTGCTCACAATAGAGGAATAGGGAAGGATCATGTCTTGATTTCACCAGTGTTTCGTAGGATATTGGGAGAAGTACTTTCTGTTTAGGGCACGAATCACAATGCTTGTACTGCTACTTCATTTATTTCTGTACTTCAGAGCTATGGTTTAGTGTTTAGTTGTCATTTACCAGTGACAGGGTCAGATGTATCAGGTGTATAATTTCAGGATTGTTCAGCTTGGAAACACCAGCTCTGCTCAAACATTTGAACAGCATGTCTTCAACTTCTCTCATTCTGCGGTCTTAAATACAGAGTTTGAAACTAAAGGCTGAATCAAGTAAAATTGGGTGCCAGATTTTGTTGTTGTGGACAATTGGCCCCAAAATACAGCTTTTGGCCATGATTAAGTGATGAAGCTTGGCTCTCAGCCTGAAATGTTTCACAGAATTCCCAGATGGTCATATCTCGTGGCATATTTGTTGTACTGATTTGGGTGGTTGATCTTATTTAGATTTTGTTTTGCTTTCCCCCTGTGGCTTTGGGGTGTATTGGAAGAAGGGTTGCTGTATGTTGTGGAAGGGCTTTTGTACAGGCCTGTATTGCTAAGCTCATTTCCCTGAACTCGCAACAGCAGTGATGCGGGAGTGTGGTTTGGGTGTACGTCTTTTGGGGGGAGAGCTAAGATACAGGAAGGTTCTTGGTTTTCTAGGGGTTTTTTTGACATTGGACAAGTTATTTAATGATCCAGTCAGATCATCCTGGGCTAAGGTTTTTCCTGTAAAAAAATTCCTTCATATAATGGCAGGTTGGAAACATGCTGGGAAGCAACAGAATGCTTTGAAGACTTAAATTGATCTGTGGTTTCCTGCATTAGTGTTACATAGGAACCATTTCCCTCCATTCTCAGTCCAGTCTGTGTGCTTCCCGCTAGCCAGCACAACTTCCATGGAAACTAAAGAGTTCTCCTCTCATAACTTGAGGACCCAAGTGCCAATGCCTTCTCTTACAGACACGTAGCTGGGGAAGGGGTGTGTGCGGAACATTGGCAAAAGTCACTAACAAACAAATGAACAGTAGTACTGGGGTCAGACTTCGCCTTAATTTGCACTAGTTATTTAGGTTGGTTATCTAGAGAGTAAAAATAGGTGGTCTGTAAACACAGTAAAAACTTAACTTAAAATGGGCCTTGCAGTTTCTCAGTTGTTACTTGTGTGTTTCAGGGTGTCAAGCCAGCCAGCTTTGATAAAGTAGCAATCCCTGAAGTGAAGGAGATTATTGAGGGATGCATTCGTCAAAACAAAGGCGAAAGGTAAGTACTTGCTTTGCTGATACAGGTATTAATTGCTGTCTGAGTCCTTCATCTGCGATGATACCAAATCCAGTTAGTTCCTGGTGTCTTCTTTGTTCTGATGAAAGTCTGATGAAGCTGGTATCACTTCTGCAGCTTCTGTTCTTCAGTAGATTCTATTCAATGATTGTTTTAGAGAATTAACAGTGTTGGGAAAAGTGCAAATGCCACAGTAACCATCCGTGTCAGTTTATTCGGAAATTCTATTGCTTTTATTAAAACTTTGACCTAGTCAACAAAATAGTGGAGGGCAATCCTTCTGGGTTTCCAAGTATTTGGAGTGGTTAGTTGGTTGTTCTGTAATCCTCTGGGATTTTTTGTCCCTTCGATTCTGTTGGTATGATTGATTATTTTGAGGACTCTAAGTTTTAAATTCTTGCTGCTTATTTTTATCCACATTTTCTGCAATATGTCTTCTACTTCAAGTGGTTAACTTATACCATTCAGGAAATCTGTAACTGCTCTGATGGCTTATTTGTGGGATTTGTTTTGTTTTCTACTTTTACACGGTTGTTACTTACTGAATGTCTGATTTCAGACTGCTTCAGCTTTTGTCCACCCTGTAGCTGCCCTCTATTCTGTTCAGAACTAGTTTTGTTCGTGGATGTTTATTCATCCCCTTTTACTAACTCTTGAAGTTTTATATCTGATGGTGTTGCTGTGTATTTTTAGTTTCAGTTCTTTTTCTTGCTTTTAAACAATTTAGTATCTTCTTTTTTGAAGTTAATTTTGTGACTGCTCATCACTTATTTCTTGCCATTTAGTGTAAGCTGTTAACTACTGTTGTTAATGATGTGCTTGTGTGAACGTAAGTCTCTTTTGTACCTTCAGGACAAAGCTTCTAATTGTGCCAAACAGAAATGCACATGAGGTGGTTCAAAACAGAGTAAAACTTAGAGAATAAATATGGGGATCATCTGGGAAGGTTATTCCTTAATATTTTATGAAAGCCTGATAACTGAATGTGCTTTTTACATTCTTTCCCAACATGCTAGATATGCTATTAAGGACCTTTTGAATCATGCTTTCTTCCAAGAAGAGACTGGAGTGCGGGTAGAACTTGCAGAGGAAGATGATGGGGAAAAAATTGCCATTAAACTCTGGCTGCGCATTGAAGACATCAAAAAACTCAAGGGCAAATATAAAGATAATGAGGCAATAGAGTTTTCATTTGATTTGGAAAGAGATGTCCCAGAGGATGTAGCACAGGAAATGGTAAGTGGTGGTGGTCTTAAAAAGCTCTGGAAGTAGTGCTGTTCTCTGACAGCGAAGTGGGGTGTGTCAGCCTCCGCTTTTGCCGTTACTGCCTAGAAATAAACAGGTTCAGAAGTGTGCAGACGAGCAGTTAGTGCCAGAAAGTGGTAGCTTTTGTTGTGGCACTCGGACAGCGGCTGTCTGTGGCAGTGTGAATTCTGTGAATGTATCCTCCTTCAGGTGGAGTCTGGCTATGTCTGTGAAGGGGATCACAAGACAATGGCGAAGGCTATCAAGGACAGGGTATCTTTGATTAAGCGCAAGCGAGAGCAGCGCCAGTCGGTGCAAGAAGAACAGGAGAACATACTTCAGGAAGAAGGTAGTCAGAAGCAGCAGCTGGAGCAACAGCAGCCATCAAGTGCTTCCCATGCAGGGTCAAAGCATCCCCAGTCTGTCACTGGTACTACTTCTGTCCCCACTGCTTCAGCATCGGTTTCTACACAAGTGGAGCCTGAAGAACCGGAAGCTGATCAACACCAACAGCTGCAGTTCCAGCAACCCAGTATATCTGTTCTTTGTAAGTGCCTCAGCTGGTTTATTTAGGAACTCCTGCACTTACACGCTTCCTCCCATTAGTCTTATACTTTTGGTGGGTGTAGCAGTAAATATCTTGAGATGATGCTGTCTGCCATTACTGTCTGCTGAAGAACAATAGGCCACTAGAAAGCACAGCAGCATGAGATACATTCCTGTGGCTTAGCTGAGCCAAGGCTTGGCACAGTGCACAGTCCAGTGTCTTAGCACAAAATGATTTCTCTTTGTTTCAGTGTAATACCAGATGAACTGAGGCACCTAAAGTGTGACCACGTGCCCTTGGTTTTGCTGCCCTCCTATAGGGACAGCATATTCTGGCCCTGCAGAAGGCTGTATGTTCTTGCACCAGTGCAGATCAAGCTATTAAAACCACTTATTTGAATCCTTGTTAACTTACGTTTAAAGTGGAAATGAGATTAATCTACAAGTAGTTCAGCTCGTAATTTGCTCTCTGAAAAGTCTTAATTTTCTGTTTTACATACCGTACGTGAAAAGATGAATTAACAATCCTATCTTTTCCTCCTCTGCCATCCCAGCATTTGAATCAGTATTTGAATAATGATGGAAGATGACAACTTCCATATTAGAATGATGAAGTTAAAAAGCTAATTACTGTCTGCTTTTTAGATAATAGGGATTTTAAATTGACTGATATGCCTAGTTCGCTTCTATGCCTACATGGTGCACCTGCCAGCCAGCACAACACACCTGTTTTAAATGTCTGTGTAAAATGAAATAAAAATAATGACTAATAAACCTTGAAAGATCATTCATAACAATGTGGAATTTAGGTGTCTATTTCTAGTCTAGCCTTTTGTAGGAAATACAGTTTATTATTAAATATCTTCCCAAAGAACGCCGGAAATGACTAAGTTTTTCAAGGTTTTAGGGGAAGGTGTAATGATAATAAAAGTACTGTACTGAGGAGGAAAAAAAGATTTTAAAATCAGCTTAAATATTACAAGAGGTAAAATGCTAATACAGGTCCCCATGACATGGCACAAAAATCAATTTAATATTTGATCAATTATAGAGTCTTTCAAGTTTTGAATCCTGAGCACAGTTCTTGACATACAGATTTTTTTTCTCCTTTACTTTTCCAGCTGATGGAACAGTTGACAGTGGCCAGGGGTCATCTGTGTACACTGAATCTGTGAGCAGTCAGCAGACTGTGTCCTATGGCTCCCAGCATGACCAGTCAGTCTCAAGCACTGGAGTCCAGGGGTACGCAGCTTCAGTTGGCCAAGTGCAGTCCCAGCAGCACGGAGGATATCAGCCACCTGCAGCGGTAAGCCAGACCTTACAGCACTGCAAGTGCATGGAATTACTTGGTTTTGTATGTCTGTTGAAAGGGGAGAGGAAAGTCTGCCCCGCCATCTTCCACGTAATGTTTTGTTTTGCACAGGATACAAATTCTGCATGGGAGGAGTTCAGGGGCTTTTTTTGCAAGATGACTGATTTTAGAGGGGGAGGGAAAAGTGCAAGAGCATCTTTGTCTTTAAAGCTTTCATTTAATCTTGGCTGCAATTGAGCAGAACGATGGGTTAGTTGTTTTTGTGGATGGAAGTAACATCCTCAGAACAAGACTGTCTCATGAAAATAAGCATCTAATCTCGCTTGGGAAGGTGGTGTGTGTATGTGTATATGAAGTTACCAGGCATCACGCTGCTGGTTTAGTTTGAAGAAGGGATTAGAGTAATTGAAGCCACTGTATGAAATTGCACTGTATGAACTGTGTGTGTTCTGTGAGGCTTTGATTACAGATTTTGCAGGTAAGACTTTTTTAACTGTTACAGAATGTTGCATGTGAGAACTCCAGACTGAAAAGACCCCACATCCTTGTTCCCAGTTTTATTTCTAGCTTGTGTTGATTTGCTCATCATGCGTATTCCTTTTCCCTGGAAAGTCTGCACTGGGCACAAATACTTTTCCTACTATGTTCATTTGTGTTGCCCTTTTATTTTGGTATGTTTTTTCCTTGGTATGTTTTTAGATCTGAGTAAGACAGTACGCAGAAATCTATTCTGACTCTGGAGTAGAACTTCTGCTACTTTTATATTGTCTTCAGTGGTTCCCTTGTTGCTTGTTCTTTACACAAATAAAAATCCCAGATTGAGGCAGACATTATGGTATAATGTAGCAATACCATAAAGGAGAAGATGTGACCCTTAAGATTGAGGGTCCTCACTTCTTCTGGTACCTGTGGCTGTAGGCTTTATTACAGAATCACCGGTGTAACTAGGATTTTGGCAAACAGGCTGGTATCACTCACAATCAAAGCATCTCCATCTTTTTCAAAGACACTTAACCTGAGGTATGTGGTACTGTTAGTCCTTGATGATGAGTTCTTAATCCCTCTAAATAAGCAGCCCTTCTGGATAAGCCATATTTTGGTGTGTGGGCACATACTGGACCAGAAGCCATGTCACTCTCTTGGGATGGCTGGCTTCTGGGTTGGGAGACCATAATCTTTTGAGAGGAGGAGGGAGAACAAGCATATGATAGAGGTACAGCTAAGATGCTTAGTTTGCTGCAAAAACGTGCTCATGCTGTATGATGACAACAGTGGTACCAGGAGGCTGACAGAACTACAGGAACTACTAACCCTTTGTTGGGAAGGGGCTGACAGGTCAAAATTGTATTGACAACTGAAGAAATGGCCTTAAAAAGAATCACAGAATGCAATTTGATGAGGACAAAAACAAGGTTCATGCTTAAACTGAAATAAGTACATAATGAGTAACCACTGGCTAGGCAGCCATTTTGCAAAATAAATTAAAAAAATAGTCTGGGATTACATTGGACCACAAGCTGGACATGGTCAAAAACATCATGCTGTCATGAAAAAGGCAAACATCCCATTATATGAAGTAGTAGTTCTGCTCTTGGCTGTTGGTAAGTCTATCCTGGACACCTTGGTTGAGTGAATTGGGGGGTGGCTTGGGAGAAAATCCAGAGGCGAGTGTTAAAAAACCCCAGGAAAAAGGCAAAAAATGTGGTTTATGTGGGAAGACTGAAATAATTGAGTCTATAAAAGATAAGCTTGAGGAGAGAGAAAGTGGTAAAAGGCTGCTATGAAATAGGAGGAGGCTAATCAGATCACAACGTTGTTAGATAGAATAAGGAATGATAAGCCTAAATTGCAGCGTGGAATTATTATTTGGGAGGGGTTTTTTAATGCCCAGCAAAGACAGATAAGTATTGTAGTCTCCATCAGTGGAGATGTTTCTGAACTATTTAGATAAATTAGAGTCAGGAATGATGTATAGCTTCTCCTGCCTTGGAATAGATGAAGATGTATTTAGTTAACCGTTTGAGTTATTTTCTACCTCTCTCCCAAATTTTTAATCAGTCTAGCAAGATTTCTCACAACAGAAATCTTGAAAGTCAGATCTCTGCGGAATATCTTGATGTTTTCTCCCTGGAGGTCTGTATTTGATTTTAATTAGTTTAAGATATTATGGATTACATCCATAAGAAGCATATATGCCTCTTTAAAAAAACATGTTACCATTCACTTAAAAAAACAAAAAACCCACAGCAAAACATAATACAACGCCCCAAAAAAAAAAAGGCAATAACAACTCCCACCTCAAAACTTTATTCTGTTTCTTCTGATTTGATTGTTTTTTGACCTGTGGCATTCTGGGTTGTGGCAAGATTACAAAACCCAGATGCTTTTATTGGCCCAGCATCTGGAAGATGCTTGTCTAAGACTAATTTTACAGAATTTTCCACACATTAAACTGACTTTTTTCCACGATTCATGTTGCAGAGGGTGTAAGATTTAAATTGTTATGGTAATGTTATAGTTAATAAAGAGCCAGCTGCATACATTTAGTTCACGTAATTCAGGCAGAGGGACTGCCCCAACAGAGAAACTGGGTGAGATGATACCTGTAACCACACATTCACTCTAAAAACTAATGAATGTTTGAAAGCTCATTAGTATCTAAGTTTTTATTTGTCAGACTACCAGATGCTTTGAGTACACACAGTATGGGCTGTGTCTGTGGCCCCAGAGAAAACATTCTCTGTCTGATCTGCCTTCCACATTTCTCATGAGGGTACTAGGGAGCTTTCCACCCTGCTCAGTAACCTAAGGCAAATTTGGGTCTTCAGAGGTGCACACAGCCTGTTCCCAGTGTGTGTTGGCATTCATTCAACATTCTCATATCTTGTGGTACCACATATTAGTCAATACTGGGCCTCTCATTGTGTGTCTTCATTTCTTTTCTACCTCATTATAGTTTTTGCTGGTTTTATTTTTTTTTTGAAGTATTCAATTCTTAACTTTTGTTTTCCTCCTTTAGCCTCAACGTGGTCGTAGCATGTCAGTTTGTGTCCCCCACCTTCCTGCTCTTCCCTGTATGTCCTGCATCCCTCTCAGTGCTCCTTGCACCCCACCACCAGCGCTGTCTGCACCTCTTTCTCCTTTCTACCTTCGGACTGTCCCTGAAGAAACCTTTGCAGAAAAGCTTTCTAAAGCCCTGGAAAGTGTCCTGCCCATGCACTCTGCCTCTCCACGCAAGCATCGACGCTCCAGCCTGCCCTCCCTCTCTGTCAGTCCTGTATGTGTTGCCATTTGCCTCCTGGCACCGTAAGATAAGTTATCATTAAATACATCCTGGCCTCTGGGCATTTTTTAAATGAGAAATGGAAGAGTCAGTTCCTTATACTGTGCTGCTGTAACATTGATTTTGTTATTTTTATTTATTTCTATGAAGCAGTACATGTAAACATTATCAAACAGTGGCTGACTGCTTGTTTCTTGTCTTTTGGGATCGTATAAATGTAAATTACCCAGTTGTACCACAGAAGGTGAAGGGAAGACTGGTTCTTACTACCCAAAGTTAGAAGACTTTTATTTTTCAACTTCTAAGTAAACACTGAATGTTAATTAAGCCCTGCACAAAACAACCAGCTTTTAAAGCCTGATTGCCATGGCTGGTTATTCTTAAAGCTTTGGCTAGCTATGATAGTGATATTAGACATTTAGAGTATGAATAATTCTGAGGCTTTTTCTGTAAATTCTTATCAGAAATGCCACTTCAACTGCTTCTTAATGGCAAGAAGCCATAGTTTCATGTTTCTTAGAAAGTCAGATGCAAAGATAACTTGCAATAGAGGAGGTAGTTGCTTTTCAATTTTGAGCTTCAGTTTACACAAAATAAGTGTTGAGAAGCATTTTTGTGTAAATGAAGTAAGTAGAACCAGGTTTAGAGCATCGGAGAGGTACTTCACCTGTAGGACCTTCTCATTAGCGTTGGTCAATATGGAAATTTGCTGCTGCTTTTCCAGACAAAAGAGGCTGGGGAGAAAGTAAACCATGTGGGAACAGCAGAAGTCAGAAATGCCATTTGTCTTGGATGGTATATTTGCTACTGATTCCTACAATTTTTTTTCCATTAGGGAAGAGAATACATTGTCTCTGGGCATACGGCAGGCAGAGATGAAAAGATGCAAAATTACTAAATTGTTTGATATTGTTACATAGAACTCTCTTCAGTGAAATATTCCCTACAACTCTTAAATAAAATGAGCCTCGTCTGAAGTAGTACATCAGATGGAGTGGAATTGCCAGAGGACTCTGCTGTTATTAAACTTGTGAATGTTTTATTGTCCAGGCAAGAGTTAAGTTTGTTTCAATGAGTGCTAATTTTCTATGTGGAAAGGTATGATCACAAGTGATTAAATGGATCAAGAGAGGTGATCAATTTGAGCAGAACCCAAAGGTTCTTCAGTTTTATCATAGGGGTTTTTTTACCTCTGTGCTGGCATGGGTCCATTTTGTCTTATAAAAGGTTTCTTTTTAGCTTTTTGGATAGCATACCGGACACTAGCGCTGTGGTTTTTGGATTGGAAAACACTAAGATCTAGTGTCATCTTCTAAGTGCAGATTAGAGGCTCTGCATTGTTGCTGCTCTCAAGTTCTGAATTTCATACTCCACACATGGCAGTGACCTCAGGGGTTTGATTGGAGTTCAAGCACTGAACACAATGGATAGGCCATGACAATAAGTCTCATTCCATTGTCAGGAGCAAAATTGGTTTCTTCTTGTGAACTATTGGAATTGAACTGGAAAAGCAGCTCTAACACCAGCAAATGTTCCCATTTGTAGCTGTGCCTGCCATGGATGTATTTAATGGATATTTACAACTCACCTAAATTTCCTAAGTAATGTATGTTTTTGACCATGAATTGAGTATGAATTCTATAAAGTTACTTCACAGAACTGCCTAGTGAACTGTGCATGTTGATGTGCTTTCACTTTTAATGTATGAATTACCTGTCTTGTTCATGTCAATACAGCCTCAGCATCCTCGTGGGGGAACACCACCGTTCCCAGATTCACAGATATTTTTCCCAACCGTTCATGAACGGCCGGTGTCTTTCTCACCACCACCTGTCTGCCCGCCGAAGGTGGCAATTGCTCAGCGGCGCAAGAGCACTTCATTTTTGGAAGCTCAAACTTGCCACTTCCAGCCATTGCTGAAGACTGGCCAGAGTTTAGTTCCACCTGGTGGTAGTCCCACCAATTGGACTCCAGAGGGGTTTGTTATGCTGGGCACAGCAGCTCAGAGAGTCGCTGGAGAGCCTCTGCATGTGCAAGTTAATCCCGTGTTTGAGCAAGCTCCTGTCCACAGTGACTATAGATCTGGACCAACACCTCCAGAGGATGCTCGCTACAGAATGCATCCAGAAGCTGTGTATTTGGTGGGCATGCACTATCCATCCCAGGTATCGGAGCAGTATGATCAAGTAGCTTATAACGCTCACGCGACTGAACAGCATTTGAAGCAGGTCTCTGAGTCAAACCATGGGCAAGGTGGTCCTCCACAAAGCTCTGTGTTCGACTTTCAATCGGGGCAAACATACCTGGCAAGACACGTTCAGAACCTGAGGCTGGATTCTGGGATGGGTCCCCTTTCTCCATTATCCAGTGTTTCAGCTCCTCTGAGTGCAGACCCAGCTCAGATGACGTTCCACCAGGTATTTGTTCCGCACTCTGCCCCGGCTGTGCTCTCTCACAGCGGGGATGGCAGAGCGAGCTGTGTCTTTGAGTTCCATGTGCACACACAGAGCTCTGCTTCGGCAGAAGGGGCAGCTTTACCCCCGCGGGTCTACAGAAGTCGCCGGGGCTCTATGGAGACCAGTCAAGAGGAGTCCACCCAAGGCATAGGGTCGCATGGTCGGCTTCAGCCTGTGACAGAGGAGCAGTGTAACTATCTTGGTGCTGGGTTAGCGGGTCCCAGAGGGGGCTCTGCCAGGCGCAGCTGGCCAGAAGGAAGCCCAGAATACTCCAGTGATTCCTCACAGCTGACTTCCTCTGACACTGGTGATTTCCAGTCTCCTCCCCCTACAGGGGGATCATCTTCTGCTTTTGGTTCAGACTTCTCATTGCCCATTGTTCAGCTGCCTCAGAAGGTGTTGCAAGAGTCGCAGCTCTTCATCTGCTTCCCCCAGGGCGCCTCAACTCAGCAGGCCTTGTCCACCTCGCTTTCATCAGGACCACCTGCATCCTATCCTCAGGTTACAGGAGCAAGCCCTTCCAGAATTTCACTGCTTTTGATAAGTCATACCTGGCACTAAAAGGGAAACCTTGCTTGTAGACCTGCTTCATGTGGTTCTAAGAATTAGCATTCATGGGGGTGTCTTTCCACCAAGTCTGTACTAGGATCTCTTTGGCTTAACCGGGTTGCTATGAAATAATGAGGCATTAGCAACCGTTTGGTCTGTGTTCAGATTTGGCTGAAATATTGGTAGGGCTTTTGTGTTAAAAGTAAAGAATGGTCAGTGTTCCTCCTGGGACTAGCTGTTCTTTTGTTGAGAGGTAGCTGGAATACCAAATTGGCTCTTAAACAGTGGTTTTAATGAAATGTATCTTCTCCACAGTTAGAATCAGCAGCAATAGTAAAACTTGCTTTGTGTTTCTGTTGCTGCTCTTTAGCCATTTTAATGTGTTATTTGAAGTAGATCTTTCATACAAATAATGTTTCATTAGACAACAAGGTTATTTTGGTGACTGTCCAAAATGCAAGAGCTTTTTCTAGACTTGGGGAAAGAAAGTGGGAAGAGAGGAATGGAAGGAGCTGTGTTATGTACATGTACATGGATTTGGAAATGTATTTGTTGAAGAAGTATTTGAAGAAGCTAAACAGGATGAGTGGTTAATTAATGGCACAAACAACTGTTGCTAATTGGTATTGCCACCTTATAAGCCTTACGTGGTGTCCTTTTAAATAGCAAAGCAGGGGGCCTGAAGCTTAGTTTGGGGATGTGTGTTTTATCAGCATATGTGGTATTTGCAATGGTCACATTTCTGTATGCTGTGACTGTGAGGTGTGTGTCTATATGCATTGCGTCTGCACTCGTAGTCTGAAGTCTCACAACTTCCTGTGGAAAGAGAGGATTTACTTTAAGTAGGCTTCTCTCTTACCTCTTTTGTCCTTGGAATTAGGGGCTTTGACATTTTAGTTACTGGAGTATTAGCAACTTTGGAATTTGTGTGAAGGAGAATCATTTTGCTTTCTGTGTTAAGGTCAAGACCTAAGTATTTAAGGCTTTCTGTAAGGGATAATAAAGGTGTTTTAGTAAAGCTGGAACAGCTTTAATCACTAGTCTAATAGATAGCAATTGCTGTACTGTAGAATTTGTAGAATGAATCTCCTACTCAAGAGCTTTGAAAACTGTGTGGAGATTCTTTCTCCATAAACCTTTGTTAAACTCAGGAGGGGAATTCTGATGGATATAGAATACCTCTGGAAAACAAAAAAAGAGGTCATGTTTTTTTTCAGAATATAAGTTCTGGGATCTTTTATCTAATTCATTAGAAGATTAGAATTTGAAACCCAAACTGAGTCAATGTGAACAGATGTTACAGCACTGGGGTGTGGCCCGTGTTTATAGATCCTAGCCAGTGAGGGCCTCAAGCTTCTAAAACAGCAAAGAAAAAAATGGTTCTCTTCATTGGCAGTGTGCTTTCCCCAAAGTTTCCATAATTAGAAAAGTATGTAATTTTAACAGACTTGTTCCTAATGAACTTCTGCAAGCTGAATGATCACAGTTTTAAGGAATTTTCATAGATATTTCTGATATGATACATATGCACCAGATATGCTTCTTACAAAGGCAGTTCACCCAAGTGGTGCATGCTCAGGGAACTCATCTGGAGGTCTTTGTCTAGTTCTCTCCCAGGAGCTGATAAAGAAATGCAGTTGTCACAAAAATAATAATGCAGATCCTGGGATCTGATAAAAAAATTTCAGCCACAAAAATAATAATGAAAGTCCATTCCATTTTCCTCTGCATCTTCCACATTCATTTGTATGCCACTCATCCATTTTTTTCGTTGCTTACTCAAAAATTCTGTCTTAGCTAGAGTGTGAAGCCCCATATTCTTCCATACTGATTCTGGGTTGCTTTTGAATGGTAGTGACTCTGCAAATGATTATCAGCCTGTGTTTTGACATGCTTTCCTCTCAAAGGAAACTCATGACATCTATGTGTGCTGGTACTTTGTAATTGGTCTAGAATTCTGTGTATCTTCGTGCTTGGTTTTTTTATGGATAGTTTTATGTCCATGTAGCCTCCTTTTATTGCCCCACCTGGCTGTGTTTAGAACACATGTAAAGGTAAAACTTAATGCATCTATTTCCAGTTACCATACCAAGGCATCCTGCTCTTAAAGCATCACCAGTGGAAGAAGCTGGTAGGCTGATCTGTCTCATGTTGAGGGGCATGTGGGTTGCAGAGTCCTCCTGTATTGGTTATTTTGGAAGACTTAAAATGAAGTTCAGAACTCCTCCAGATCGCTCTGCTTTGTTCTGGTTGTTGTAATGGAATTTGCCCAGAAGGACTGCTTGTCCAAAAGGACAAGCTAGAAACCTATTCCAACCAGATCCCTCTAGGCAGAAATGATTTTAACTGCCTGCAGCAGAAACCATAGGGTTTTTCTCAGCTGATTCTCTTTTTTTTTTTTTCCTCCAGACACAGGTGCAAGGCCAGCCAGCCTCAAGCAATGCATCGGTGCCATCCCAGCCTACTCAACACACTCAGCAGGTCAGATCATAGTTCCTAAACTCAGGACTGAAGCACTCATAGTATAGAATTTCAATGACTCTTTTAAGAGCAGTTGGATACCTCTGTCACCATTTGACCCATAGTTTTGCAGCAAAGGAATCCTCTGGTTCTCACCCAGTCTAACATGCTATGAGATACACACTGGCTTTCTGAAATTTATTTTAAAAATCGTGTTAATGCTTGTTTTCCTATGCCTGTCTTCCCCAGCTTCCACCTGAGCTTGCAGTGGTGTTCCTGTTCAAGGGGAGACATGTCAGGGTTTGCAAATTAGACTGTCTAGACAGCCAGACTTCATTCTCATGATTTCTTCGAACTGGAAATGTGATCTGCAACATTCTCTTCTCTTAACTGCCTTGTCTTCCTTTATAGACTCTTTATTCTTGGTTTCACAGGTGAAAGAATTCTGTTGCAAGGTTTGGTGCCGATAGTGGAATTGTATTAGTAATGCTAATAAGTAATTCCTAAAGCTAAACTGACTTGGCATATTCTGAAGAACCACTGATATGACTTAGGAGAGAGTAAAAAGCAGAATTTAAGTAGGATATGCTTTAAAAAAATCTCTGCTGGGGGGGAAATACAGCTTCTGCCTCTTTTTCCTACTACAGAGCGCACAGCAGCCAGCCTCTTCCCAACAGCCTGGACAATACCAGCTGCAGCAGCCCTCAGTTTCTGCCAGCACCACTCCTGCACAAACTGTCTCTCAAACTCAAACTTCACAGATCATGCCAATGCCTCAGGCAGCAGCTGGGACACAGGTAAACAAAATTCTTTCTAGAAGTTTTTTTTTTCCTTCTTTAGAGCTGGTAAATTCAATATGCTGCTGCTTTCACTTCTGTCATCTTTTCTAATGGTTCCAAAACATTCATCCAAACAAGAGTATTCTTAGTGTACTACAACTGTCAATTTTGTTGGAAAATGCGTTGGAAACCCTCTCACACCTGGCAGTCGTGAGTAATTTGAGGGAAGAAGAGCACTTCCATGCACAGAGATCTTTAAATTGTCAAAAATATCAGGAGGCATATTGATGAATGGTGTATTGTGAATGGATTTTCAGGAACTTCTCATTTCTCTGTTTCCCATACACTCTCTATCTTCTGCACCATTACATGTGTAAAACATATTCACTTATTTAGGTAGTGAACTATAGGACTCCTTTCTTCATTCTGTCATCTTCCTTACTCAGCTCTTCTCCTTTACTTCGTGGTCAAGAAGCTTCTGTTACTGAATATTGCTTCATTTTGGCTCATGTCTCTGTTGAATGTGTGAGCCACAATTTTGTTTTTAAAATTACTGTTTTGTTGCTTGTTCATCTAAACTGCCTTTCCAGTTGCATTGTTTGCTGGCTTTAATTGACATATCCCCTGCCATTCTCTGAATGCTGGCACAGTGGATTTTGATACTCTTTTCCTTTAGTCCCCACACTCAAAGCTGACAGATTTGTTGTAAGATTTGCACTTCTTTGCTGTAAGAAGGCGGGCTTGGGTCTGGGGACAGAGTTGAGAGGAATTTGATTCTGTTTATGCACAAATCAGTGCTTCAGGGTATTCAAATGTTGCTCTTTCACCCTCTGTGGGTGTCTGTTTCAAGAGCCTGTTGAGTTCTTCAAGGGAAGCGTTGCAAAGCGAGGACTGTTTGGAACTCCAGCCAGCTTCCCAGCCACTCTGCCAACTGTGCTCCCCAGCCACTTTAACAGAGTGCTGTAACTTGAATAATGCTTTCTTTGACTAATGTGTAAAACTCTGCTTTCCGCAACCCTGCTTTAAAAAAAATCTATCTCTATTTTCTTTACCTCCCCAGCTTCCTGTTTCCCAACCAGTGTCGATCATCCAAGGCGAGCCTCAATTACCTGTTGCAGCATCTTCTCTCCCTCAGCCTTCAGTTGCCCCATCAGTCCCCATTGGCTCTCATTTTCTACCCATGGGACAGGCCTTGCCAACTTCCGTGGTTCCCCAGTTCCCAGTGTCTCAGTTGCCTGTAGCAGCTCCTCATGTGACAGTGGCTCAGGCAGGTTTCCAGTCGCTGCCCATTTCGATGGCAGCTGGCATGAGTCAGCCACTGCTCACGCTGGCGACGTCTGCTGCGGCAGCTGCTGTTCCCGTAGGACCAACCGCTGTCCCTAGCCAGCTCCCCACACTGATGCAGCCTGTGGCTCAGCTGCCCAGCCAGGTTCTCCCGCAGCTCCTGCAGCCGGCTGTCCAGTCCGTGGGATTGCCAGTCAGCATTGGACAAGCTGCTGAAGCTTCACTTCCTGCTGGAGATGCTCTTTACCAGGTATTGTTGCAAGCCAGCAGACCTCTTCTCCACATTTTTGCCCGCTCCTCTAAGGTACCCGATCTGAGCCGTGTGCCCTGGCCAGCTCACTTCTCATATGAGAGCCATTAAGCCACTAAGATAAATTCTGTTGTGCGGTCAAGAACCGTTTGAAGGAGGAGAGAAGAAAAAAGTCCTTGGATAACCATGTGTTTTGAATTTTTCATACTTGGCACTGGAATTTGTCTAAAATGACAGAATCATAGTGCAGGGCTTTGTTCAACCACTGTGTGAGAGAGGACAGCTATATATATTCAAGAGATCTGTCAGCTGAGGAAAAAGAAAATAGGAAATTGTAACTTTAAAAATAGGAGATGTGCGTTGGAAAGAAAATCAATGGCAGCATATTCAACAATGTCAGTATTTCATTCCAAGTCTGGGGAGGGGTGGGACAAGGAATTTGTAGAAATCAGTCAGGCAGCATGGATCTTGGATGTGACGTAAGTACCTGATGCTGGTTGTGAACTGCTAGACTGGTGGGCACAGACTGCTTCAGTGACTTTGTGTGATCGCTCTCTGTAAAAGTGGCAACCTGAATAATGATCAAAGTGTTCCTTGTTTCTGGGTCAGCTCATTACAACAGGACAGGAAGAACACAAGAGTGTTTCTGCTATTTAATCTCAAGAACCAGCAGCAGTTGTGTAACATCTGAGCCGTAGTTGTTCAGCCTGAAAATTCTTCAAGCTCATTTCTAATCTCAGGCTTTAAAATCTTAAGCTATATAGGCAGCTGTGAGAGTTGGGAGATGAAGATTGTTTTGCCTAAGACTTGGGACTATGAGTGGGAATTTGCTTGTTCAGGCATGGTGACTTGCATGCTGGCTGCATGAGCAGTTTGCTCCACATCTTTGGGAAGATTTTGGGAGTGCTTGAACAAGTACAGAAGTTTGGAATATGCCCCTGGAACTGATATGCTTTTTATTACTGTCTTGTTGCCTAATTAGCTGTGACATTCACTGACTTGATTCCCTCATTTCTGTTATAGGGCTTCCCATCTCGGCTGACACCGCAGTACCCAGGGGACTCGAATGTTGCACCTTCCTCTGCTGTGGCCTCTGCCAGCATTCCTTCTGCTGTGCTGTCCCCTCCCTTGCCCACAGATGCAATGGCCCAGTCAGGCTACCTTGCTCCTGTTGTGCAGCCGTATGGGGAACAGAATGTTTTAGTTTCCATGGGCAGCCTGGGAGGACAGGTTCAGGTGCCCCAGCCTCCTGTGAGTTTAGCACAACAGGCCTCATCTGCCTCCTCGCAGCAGGCAGTTGTGGAGGTAAATGTATGGAAAATAATGTAACAATAGATTTTGGATGTTTGACTCGTGCAACAGTGTATCTCTGTGGGGAACTAATCCCTTCTGTGCTTGTCTTCAGTTGGAAGTTAATATTTCAAATTACCTTTTTCTTACAGCAGAATGTCATGCCAATGTGGGGACCTTGTTGCCACTGGTTGTTCTGTTGGGAAGTGAGTGTGCATCCTGCAGGCAAAAAGCAGTAAAACACTTCACTTCTTGCTTGTACTGTAGAACGTTCTTGCCATATCAAAGACAAGCTGCAGTTGATAGCCATTGAGAATCTGTCATTATGCCTATTCCCTGCAGCGTGGTTCTTGCAGGGAGAATTTGAATTCTCTTTGTGTTCTGCATTGGCTTGCCTTTTGCACATTCTGTTAGTAAGACTGTAACTGCATGTAACTGTAGTGACATGTGGCAGTAGAAAGGATGGCTGGTTTCCTCTCCTCACCCCTCCTCAGATGATATTTTGCTTCACTGCAGTTTGCTCTAGAGTATTTTGTAGATTAAAGCGGTCTAGATGCCAGCTGTTTAAACTTCTAAAAAGGCAGAGCTTTCAACTTTACAACTGATTTGAGAGGAAACACTGAAGACTACTGGGTGGCTTGAAGAGGAGCTGTACTCTTTGGGGGGGTTCTTGATTGTAGGTTTCTGTTCATAGGGTACTCAGGGAGTCTCACAGACTGCTTCTTCAGAGACTCTTCCAGCGACACAGCCTGCTCAGTCTACCCCTTTGGCTTCTTCTATGGATAGGTGAGCATTGCTTCTTTTCACCAAACTGAATTTCAATGTCGTCTGTTAGATTATACTTCCATGGATAATCTCTAGATATATTTTTTCACCAGGGATATATTTTTTTTTCACTGAGAGTGTTCTTGAGGATGTGAGTAACTGAAGTTCCTAGAGGAAAGATAGGGTCATGAAGGGTGGAATAGGTTGTGGTTTATGGTGGGGTATGGAGGGAATAAGGTTGTGTATAGTGATTAACTTCTAGTTCTTTTTCCTTTGTCATGTCAAATGGATCATAAGTGATGCTTTTTTTGTCCTTTTGGCACTTAAGTAGTATTCAAACTCCAAATAGCTTGAAAACATAAGAGATTTGTACAACTCAGCTTGCGAGAGGTGTAGCAAAATAATTACTGTTAATGTCTATTTAAGCAACCCGAAGTGGTGACAGGACTCTTTTCCTCTACTCGGTGATTAACACACGCCTACCGCTTCCCAGAACAGAATATCATGTGATAGGTTAAAGAGCATCATTGTAGTTCTGGAATGCATGGATACTAACAGGAAGTTGCCTTTTGTTTTTAGTGCACATTCTGATGTTGCTTCAGGATTGAGTGATGGCAATGAGAATGTCCCAGCTTCCAGTGGAAGGCACGAAGGGAGGACAACGAAACGTCACATGCGCAGGTCTGTCCGCAGTCGCTCTCGCCATGAGAAGACTTCGAGGCCGAAGCTGAGAATTCTAAATGTGAGTATGTTTTCTTTTAGGGACAGTTCAGTAGTCATGATGCATTTTTGAGCCTCTACAAGCAGTCCAAATATCATGTATTAAGAGCTTTTTGGAGCATTAGATAAGGTAAAATTGGCTTGCTTAGCTACCAGTGGTTCCACAGGATATTCCAGAATATTCGGTGTATCCTCATGATGGCTTGAAGTGGCTACCTAAAAACAGAGGCTAGACAAGAATAAGAGAATTAAAGAAGGTATTTATTTGAAGGGCCTTCAAAGGTACACCTTGGGAGTGTAAAGCCTGCAAGGGGCTCCACCCAAGATGGACGCTGGGTCACGGGTTCTTCACACTTTTGTAAGTTTGGTCCATTTGCATATCAGGGTTAATTCTCCAATTATAGCTTCAGCTAATGATGTAATTACCCCAAGTTTGCCCCTCCTCTTTAAAAGCTTTTATTTTACACATTTTGGGGTCTGGGACAACCGAGGTGTCCTTGAAGAGCAAGCCTAGAGAGGCTTTGTTATGTCTGCCCAGCACGAGAGAACAGCAGCTAACAGGCCACATGAAACTTCAGAGTTACACACTGGGCAGTGCAGGATTTGAGAGACATAAAAGTTAAAACCTAAGGCATCACTCAGACAAAAATCATGCTCTACGTGGCATCATTTATTAGACTGGAAAGATAGAACATGTTTGTATTACACTAGCACTGTTAGTTTGTTTCAGTGAACTTTAGAGCAAAAGTCTTAGGTTCTTGTGCTTTTGGTTTGGAGTATTATTTTCTCTGCTTTAGGTTTCAAACAAAGGTGATCGGGTAGTGGAATGCCAGCTAGAGACACACAATCGGAAAATGGTTACTTTCAAATTTGATTTGGATGGTGATAACCCTGAGGAAATAGCTTCAATCATGGTAAGATATATTTTAGAGATTAAGAATCCATTCAGTCGTATTTTTTTATGTTTCAGAATTGCTCTTCTATATAGCATGGTATGTGTTCACCTTATTGGTACACAACCACAACTAGAAATTTGGCACAGAGTGGTTTAGCAATCTGATTATTAATTAATGTTGCATGCATGGGTCACATGGAAATATGTGCCAATTTTTAACTTAGAATTGAGGTTTTTATCAGGTAAAGCTGCTTCTGGTTTTTTTTTTTTTTTCAATCTGACATTTTTAAAACTGCGAGCAACCTTCTGGAAGTGCCAGGTTAAAACAATTCTGTTTGCTTTTCTAAGAGCAGACATTGCTAGATCTTCTTAATCTTCAAGTGTTTCACCATTGTTGTCAATTAAAATGGGAAGATTCAGCCTTTAAAGTAAGAAAAGGGAATTGCATTTTGGTTTCTGAAAGTACATAGTGACTGATGGTGCTTTTGACTTTATCAAAAGAAAAAAAACTTCTCCATTCGAGGTACTATGGCCAGGCATAGGAAGGAATTTTCCCTGTAGAGATACATTTAAATGAGAGTACTGAGTAGCATAGAATAGAACCCCCCTTTTTATTTTTTAATTTAAACTCATATTTTTGGTCTGGTACAGTCGAAATGAGCCTGAGATGGTTTTAGTGTCACTGGAGTGAGGGGGGATGACAAAACACAGTATCTTTTGCCATCTTCTTGGGCACCTGGGCAGTATTTATCTTTTGCTTAGAGAGGTGGCAGAATCTGAGTTGGTGTGTGCTGGATTTGTACTTGTCAAAAGGAACCAAACCAGTAATATGGGAGAAATTATCTCTGTCCCTAATGGCTTTCTGAGAAAGAGAAAGAAGTTGGTTCTTGGCTAAGTACAGTAAAGAAGTCACATGCCAGGAAATATGGAGAGTACACAGATGTTTTTCTTCACCTTATACCTAAAGTGATCCTATGGAGAAATAAGAGAGTATGATCTATAAGAAACCAACCAAAACTAACACACAAACACTCTCCAAGCAACAAAAAATGCAATTATTTGAAGATGAGTAGAAGCAAAATAAGTGAACTTTGCATCCAAAATGCAGTCACATAGTTAGAAGTGTGCAACCTAATTTAAACATCTGAATCTGGAATTTTGTGCTCATTGGTTCCTTGTTGAATATTGAGCAAACTTTTGATTGCAAGACTTCCTTGTTTCCTTTTAAGCATGATACTGTTTGGCATACCCCATGTAGGTGTCTGTCGTTCCTAAACTTACAGTACTGAAGGTTTCTTTAACTAGTAAAGTATTCTGCATTGCAAAGGCTGATACAAGCACATCACGCTTGACTTTCCTTTTCTTGAACCAGCATCCCAGGAATTTAATGTAAAAGCAGCATCTCAGGCTTTACCTCTAAGGCACTTTCTTTTCCAGCAGAGAATCTGTGACTGATAGCTCTGTTTCACAGACTTTTGCGAGTTTTGCTGTACATAATTTCAGGAGACAGAATCCTCTCATGGGTTAGACCAAATCAAATCCTAACTACCGAGTATGTTTGTTTAAACTAAAATTGTCCAGCGTAAGCAAGAGAAGGTATTTTCATAAAGCAATACAATGTATTGGAAGCAGACAGGCTGAGCAATCTTCTCTCCCTGTATTTGGAATATAATTCTTACTGGCTTTTATGTACCGCAGCCAGACTTTAAATCAGCGATGTGCAACCTGCGTGGAGGAGAAGTTGTATATGGCATGGAAAGAGAAGCACAGAAGACATCTTGTGATACAAAAGTTTCAATTTCTTTTGTATTACAGTTCTCTTTAAATGTGTCTCTTAATGCACATTGCATTCATTAGACAGGAGGACTTGCAGTAAGATAAGGCTGCTAATGCTCTGTGTTAAGCAAAGATTGAGGTGACATTTTGATGAAGAAGTGAGACTGAATGTTGTTCCACAGCAAAGATTAAACCAGGCACACACTTCTGTGCTGGAGATAATTTGAGAAACAATTTTTTCTCTAAGGTGTCACCACCTTCATCTTGTTCAGAAGAACAGCAAAGGGAAGACAAAAATGAGCACAAAGAGTAAATTGTAGTTAGTCAATGTATTGTTTTGAAGTTGTTTGTATAAAATTATTGTTGCTTTGTTCCCTTTACAGGTGCAGAATGAGTTTATTCTAGCAACAGAGCGAGACTCATTTGTAGAACAGGTACGAGAGATTATTGAGAAAGCAGATGAAATGCTAAGCGAGGATGCAAGCGTGGAGCCAGAAGGGGATCAGGGGTTGGAGAGTATGCAGACAAAAGACGACGGCTTCTTCCCGGGGTCACAGGTATGTGAAGGACAGACTGCCTCAGCTGTTTGTATCTTCCATTTTGGGTGGTATGGTTTTGTGAGTAGAGCTAGCTAGAAATAGAAACTTCCTGTCGTGAGAGATATCAAAGATCAATAATTAAAAGACAAAAAGGGAAAGCTTCATATCAGAGTGAGTGCCTAAACTTAAGTTAGAAAGCTAAATAACAGACCTCTTACTTTTTGATGTGTTCGAAGACTTCCGAAGCTGCTGAATCTCCTAACAGGCCACTAAACAGACTTAAATGCTGATGCTTCTTGGATTTGAGATTATTGTGAGGTAGGACAGTAAAACCCCAACCCTGTGCTGCTCACTAAACACTGAGAGCCTGGTCTCAGGCCCTCCACCCAGTGAAGTACTAAGAGACCGGACAGCTCGGTTAGGAAACACAGGTTTTGAAACTGTTTGCTGGGTGCTGAAAGGGGTGACATTTCCTGAATCTCTGCCTCAATTACACCCAGAACTAGCTTGGAACATCCATTTATCTGTAGAATGTTTAAGGAAATCAGTTGGATTTCCTAAAGAATTCTTAGATCAAATTGTTACATTGACAGTCACTAAGCTGAGAGTCTCTAAAAACACTGTAGCTGACATTTGTCTGGGCAGAATTCCTCTAGTTTGGTGGTGGTGCTTGGGTCCCAGGTACTGCTTCCTTTAAATGCCCACATTTCAGTAAGCTAGCATTTTAAGAACTATCTTGTGGGTTTCTGTTTCAGAATAGAAGTTTAAATTTTATCTTACTTTACAGAAATTAGAGTTCAAACAGCCAGATCCTACATCTTCCATGCCACAAAGAATAGGTAAGTCTTTTGTGATTTTTTTCAACAGTTACCCTTTTCTGTTTCAGCGGATGGGTGCAGCCAAGTTTTTATTTTGTATGATGGAGTGCACATTCCGTATTGCAGGTTACGTATTTAGTTACACCCATGTGTCACTAAACAGCCACCTTCTTTCTGTTTAGGGGTTCCTTCTAGCTCCTTTACCCAGGTTGTTCATTCTGCGGGAAGACGGTTCATTGTCAGCCCCGTCCCTGAGAGCCGATTGAAGGAACAGGGCTTTTTCACATCTGCTGTTTCTGGAGGAAACGAAACTTCAGATATGGGTGAGTTGTCTAAACTCTTAAAAGCTGATGCCTAAGACATGTTCATCAAAACTGTGAAATTAGGTAACTAAACTGTTACTGAAGACTTCCTAAAGTACTCAGGGAAGTTAGGAACTGTTCGTGCTGGTAAGAGGTGACCATAATTTGGGTCATATTGTGCAGAATTCTTAGAGAAGAAACAGCTGATGGGCTGTCTGCAAGACTCTGAAACTTTAATTCTGTATTTTAATATAAGCCTGGATTTGTGTGTTTTGTTGTTTTGGTGTGGGTTTTTTGTTTGGTTTGTTGGGGGGTTTTTTATTCTAAGAGGTAAATGTGGTCTTGGTCTAGCCATAGGCAATAATACTGTAATGAACTTTTTCAGGTGGACTGATAATTTTCTTTTCTTCCAGTTGCAGCATCTCCAGTACATGGTCCTGGAATGAATCTCTCCCACTCAGCATCATCACTGAGCTTACAGCAGGCTTTCTCTGAGATGGGGCATGCTCAGATGACAGAAGGACCTAGCACAGCTCCTCCAGTGTTTAATCAAGCCATACCACCGTTTCCACCTGCACTTTCTACCATGGCGGGCAGTGGTGCAACTCCTGCATCTGTGGCTACTTCTTCAGTATCTGTTTCCTCCAGCACTGGTGTTTCTCTTCCAGGATCTGTTACTTTGCCTTCAGAAAATGCAGCTGTTGGAGTTGCACCAAGCACAAGTGTGCCAAGCTCTATTTCTCCACCTTCAGCCTCACAGCCTGGACAGCAATCGACTGGTGTCACTTCCATCGTGAGCGCCCCTGCTTCTTTCTCCATATCTGCCACGTCCCAGCCCGCTCAACCAGCGACTGCAGACATTGCCCCCAGTATCAGCACGCCGTCGTCTTTGGCACTGCCATCTACCCAGGTTCCTGGTGTCACTGGTCTCGGTGCTGTGGCACCAGCTGTGACATCTCAGTCTACTCTTCAGATTGTGAGTAGTATGGCAGCACCACAGACATCTGTTGCCCTGTCTCTGGCTCAGAACGTGGCTTTGCAGCTTCCTCAGCTCAGTAGCAGTGGGTCTGTGTGCAGTCTGGCAGAAACAACAGTTGTAAGTGCTCCACAGTCACTCCCTGAGACTGGGCACTCTCTGGATAAATCACATCCCTGCAATGCAGCTGGCTTATCTCTTCCAATCTCTGCACCTTTATCATCCTCAGTAGCATCAAGCATATGTGGTTCAGTCTCTCAGCCAGTGATCCACCCCTTACTTGTTCCATCAGGAATTACATCAACACCTGTCCTACCCCAGATTTCAGGTGCAACACCCATGTTGCCCCAGGTTCCCTTACCTGGTGTCTTGCCACAACCAGTCACTAACTTGCCTGCAGTACAGCAGACTTTGATACACAGCCAGCCTCAACCAGCTCCATTGCCCAACCAGCCTCACGTTCACTGTCTGGAGGCTGATGCCGATGCTCAGTCTAAAGCCCCTGGTATTGATGACATAAAGACCCTGGAAGAAAAGCTGCGGTCTCTCTTCAGTGAGCATGGTAACGTGGGAACGGTGCATCCGTCAGTGTCTCTGGAGACCTCGCTGGTGATGGAAACCACGGTTGTTCCTGGGATCCCAACCACTGCTGTTGCACCAACCAAACCCCTGACATCCATTAGCACTTGTATACCTCCAAGCAATTTGCCTCTTGGACCAACGGGCTTGCCAGTGCTGACTCCAGTTGCCACTCCTGGGCAAGTGATCACCCCCATCAGCTACATCTCGGCCTCGAGCAGCATCGCCACAGCAGCAGTGAAACCGGGGGCCTCTCCTTCAAAGCCCCCTCTCAGCAGGGTACCGGTAAGAAATGCAGCGTTTGTGGGAATATTCAGCTCTTGTAGGAAACAGCCTTCTTGGGCAGGATCCTTTTTATAAAGCAAAATATTTATTCAGGAAGAAGCTTCTTCATTTAATGTAGTATTGAAAGGTTTACACTCTGGTTGTTTTTATGCGTCCCAAGAGGTGTTTTATTTTGTTCCTAATGGGAAAAAAAAGTCCAATTCTGTTTTATGCTTTGGAGAGATGTCTGATGTCACTGTTAGTTTTTCCTACTCTTAAACTGCAAAGAGCGAAGCAACTGTGGTTTGCTTTTTGTGTTTGGGTTTTTTTCTTGATGCTGCTTTTTTCAAATAGAATTTGGATGTCTTGCTTTAGATAGCTTTTTATCTTGTACGTGACCACTAGGCTGAGATGATTGGTTGTATATTTCACAAAGTACTCAGGATAGTGTGGTTTTGCTTCCTGTTGTGAGCCTTTTCCCTGCAGGCAAGGGTGAACCTGACTGAAAGGGTTTATTTTTTTAAAGTTCTCTGCTACTTATTTGATGCCTGGATACTGTTTTCCTTTCAAGTGTTAGATTTGTGAGAGCAGGATTTTGAGAAGTTTAAAAGATACCTGAAAACAACACTTTTTTTTTTTGTTGTTTACTGACTCGTGCTCTACAAGCAAAGCACTCTTTCACAAAGAAATAATGACTCACAGTAACAACTTGAGAGATGTTGTGGATATTGTTACCTGCTCACCAACCAGATATATCAATACATGAAATTTTCTTTTAAACGTCTGCCTGTGTGGGGACACAGCACATTTCAGTATTTTAAACTATTTTGGTAGTCCTTTCCTTAAATGGAAAGGTAGCTCTCAAATGGAAATAAATTGAAGAAACTTTCAGGTATTTAACAAACAAAAAACTTAATTAGTCACTTCTTTTTGTTTCTGTAATGTTTTTTTTGTACTCATCGACACTTTGTGTTGGTTGTCTGTAGCCAGCCTTGCTATTAACCAGTTTCAGGCCATTCAAATTGAGCCAATGCTCCCAGCATCTCCATTCACTGGTGGTCTTTCCCATGCACTCTTTGTAGTCAAAGACAGTAGAAAATTTTTGCTATGGAAGAGTGGGAATATGTGCCAATAAAGTTGATAAGGAAATCTAGACACAAAGGCATCCATTAGTATTTCAATGAAATTGAAAATTGGGAAAGAAATATTAGGAAAAAATGGAAACTGGTATTTGTTCAGGAACAGTTGGAGCAGTTAGAAAATTGCTAATTGCAAACCTGTAATTACAAAGGCTTGGGTTTAAATGTAATAAATGTTACAGGGTTTTTGATCGTCAGTTGTAGAAAGCCTACCTTCTCTCTGAAGTTCTCGTTTATAAATTAGTTTGTTTTTTTCCAAAGCTTAATTTTAATTTCACTTGGTGTTGTTGCTGAGCGTTAAGGAGCTTATTGCTTTAGTTTTCTGGGATTTGCTAAACTCTGTGTCTGTGTATTTATTTTGTTTGTGGCCAAACTGTTAACCTAGACAGTTTAATGTGTTTCCACTTGTCTTACAAATGTATTTAAAGTATGTTTTGCCTCTTATTTATAAACTAAATGATGAAGTTACCACAGCTTAAAAATTCATCATGCCTCAGAACAGGTAACGTCCTCACGTGTGTTCCTGCTGCACAAAAACGTTGAGCTAATGCAACTCGGCCTAGTTCCTGCTGAGATGTTTTTGGGAGGATAGATAACTCTGGGAGTGCACCTTCACTGGCAGCTGCTCCTGCAGTCTGAACCGTCAGTTGAAGCTGTGGTAACACTGCAGGCCAGGAGTGGTTCTGCTCCCTGAGGACTGGAGCAGGCTGTGGAGCAGTTCCCCCTGTGCAGCAGTGCTCGCTGCCGTGCAGGGGCAGCCAGCTGGCCGGCGCTGTGGCTCATGAGGCTGTGTGTGTGCTCAGACTTCAGAGGCACTGGCAAACCTCAAGGGAGAACAAAACAACAGCTGAGAATAAGAATTGCAAATTGTGTAATGGGTTGCTTAATTCCTAGAACTTCCCACTTCCCTAACAATGGAAATGACTAACTGGAATGTGCTATCTGACCTGGTGAGGAGGCTTTGATGCCTCCTCCTAACCTTTCGAGTCTCTCTAACCTCCTCCACGTAACCTGGATGACTTGCCCCTACCCAGTTGCATGGCCTAATCACCTTCTGTGGGTCATCAATACTCTTCAGGTTCAAAAAGAAGTGATGGATCAAAAGATTGGTGTGAGAGCTCTATAAATCTGTTTCTCAACAAGTGGAGACATCCTCTGGCACTGGCAGTTCCTGTTCTCAAGTCAAGTTGCTTGGAACAATTTGCTGGAAGCCTGCAGCTTGCAGTTTCTAAGGGACAGTTCACATAGATCTATTGGAAGGAGACTGAGTGCATTCTTGCACCATTTTAGAATTTAAGCTTCTTGGAAGAATTATTTTATCATTTCTTCCAGACTAGAAAATAATATCTCCAAGATACTTTGTTTCTGGATACCGCAGCTTGTTTAAACTGGAAATTGTGGCTGCTCAAAGATAATCCGGATTATAAAATAAAAACAAAGCAAACAACTTCCCCCAACTTGGTTGCAAAAGTCCCTAAAGACTCTATGCTAACTGTCCAGGAAGGAATTCTCTACGAAAAAAAGCTGAGGGTTCTGTTGTATGACATGACTGACTGTAGCTTGGTGTCTGATCCTTCTGTTGTTCCATGTCTGATGGACGCGCGTTTCCTCTTCGTTATCCATAGGTGCTACCAATAGGTTCTGACCTTCCGGCTGGCACTCCATCCAGTGAGCAGCTGCCACCTTTTCCAGGACCTTCACTAACTCAGGTGCTACACGACTTGGCAGATTTTATCTGCTTCTTTTCCCTTCAGAGAGCATGTTTCAATTAAACTCTCCATTGCATGTCATTAATGTTCTTGTTTTTCTTCTCTTTTGACTGAGTAACTCCTTTTGTGTAACTATAGCAGTAGCCAGAGTGGTTTCAGCACTGGGTGTGAGTGACCTGGTCTAGTGGAAGGTGTCCCTGCCCATGGCAGGGGTTGGAACTGGGTGATCTTCAAGGTCCCTTCCAACCCAAACCATTCTCTGTGGTTCTATGCAGCTTGCCCTTTGGAGCGCTGTACCCAGTGCCTAATCAGGCTTAGGGGTTTTAGTATGGTAATCTGAATTTGAAAGGTTTTTTTTTAAAAATGTAATGCAGGGGAGTGTGTGCATAAAACTTGAACTTGTTTTATTCTTGAAAAGGGTATAGTAGCAAAACAATACGAAAAAATATATATTGCCATGAAATGTTTATGAAAATGTAAAATTGCTGCCTTTGTGAATTCCTTGTGAGGTTTTGGGGTTTGGTTGTTTCTTTTGGTGATTGCCTTTTTGTTTGGTTGGGGGTGGTTTGGTTTTGTTTTTTTGTGATTATTACTACATTCTGATTTCATGAGGCTTTAAGATTTGCAAAAGGTATTTGAAGCTCTTTATCATAAACATGACTTGAAATGTAGCAGTGGCTTCCCCTGCTTAGCTTCTGTCCTTGAGAGGACACAGTCTTAAGCTGCACCAAGGAAAATATAGGTTGGATATTAGGAAAAAGTTTTTCATGGAAAGAGTGAAGTACTGGAATGATCTGCCTGGGGAGGTGGTGGAATCGCCATCCCTGGATGTGTTTAAAAAACGATTGGATGTGGCACTCGATGCCATGGTTTAGTTGAGGTGTTAGGGCGTGGGTTGGACTGGATGATCTTAGAGGTCTCTTCCAACCTGGTGATTCTGTGATTCTTGTATACAATAGTTAGCTTGGGTGTTTTGTGTGTAAATGGTGGTGCCAGGCAATAGAACAAGGGGCACTGGGCAGGAACTGATGCACAGGAAGTTCCACCTGAACAGGAGGAAGAACTTCTTTCCTGTGCAGGGGACCAAGCACTGGAACAGATTGTCCAGAGAGGGTTTGGAGTCTCCCTCACTGGAGACGTTCGAGAACCCTCTGGGTGCAATCCTGTGCCCTGTGCTCTGGGATGTTCCTGCTCTAGCAGGGGGTGGGTCCACATCACCCACTGTGGTCCCTTCCAGCCTGACCCAGTCTGCAGTTCCATGTGGTTTGTACAGCTAAGGCAGGTGACATCTGAAGTTGGAAGAAAAAGCCTTATTCAACTGAAATATTTCTAAAAGTAGCTCATTTTTCCATCTTGATCTTAGAGCCACAGGCCATATTCCTGCCATGTGAGTAGCAAGGAAATGGGTATCTTCTCCGAACTGAGCAAGAAAAAAACCACTTTTTCCCCTACTGACTTCAGAGGCTGAAGCTGGTTTCTCTCTTTTAGTCAGTTCTTTCTGAAGCATGGTTTAATAAAGAGAAGACAGCAACAATTTTGTGATAATTCTTACCTGCATTCTTCCCATGGTCAGGTATCAGATGGATCAGGAGACAGCTGGTTAAAATCAGTCATATGGAGTTCATAGTCCTTTTCATTTTCATGGCTGGAAACTCAGTATATTAGTAGTATTTTCCCCTAAGCTCAAGAGCACTTGTAGCCACTTCTATGACTCAGTGGTACACTGTACCACTGCAAAAGGCTGCTTCCTGTTTGTCATAGGTATTTCTGGCGGGATTTGTGGCATGGAAGAGTCACAAATATAGATCGCTTGCTTCTTGTCCTTTGCAAACAACTTGCTGAATTTCACTTCTCATTTGAACTCATAAGGATTGTCTAGGAGTGAGACAAAATTGGAGGAGACCAACTGGATCAAATCTAATTGACTGTTAAGAGCACTTGCTGCTATCACGTAATACTATCTGGAAAATTACTGGCTTGTCTTAAAGTAGATGTGCTTGCCTTCCGTGCTGCTTCTGTCACTAGTAGGTGATTACACAACTTTTTTCCTTTCCTTAGTAGCAGACTCGTAATTTGCAGACAGAGCACACGTCATCGCAAGACCAGTTTTGAACAGTCTGTTCCATAGTCTTAAATACCCGTTCTATTTATTCCTTAATTGCTTTTTAAAGTGTATTTAGATTAATCTCTCAAGCTTCATTTTGGTCCCCTTGTTCTGTAAGGAAATCTTTATTTCCTGATCATTCTGATAGCTCTTTGTTTACTTGGAGCAAATATCTTCTTGTGAGCATAAGCTATGAGAATTATTTAGTATTTCAGGTGACACGTCCCCTTTATTTTACAGTGTTGGATTAAATTACCTCACTTGTTGCTAAGCATTTGGATTTCTGAATGGAGTCATAGAAGTCAGCATCTTCTGCTTTTTTTTTTGTATAATGGAAGTGATACAGGCTTTATTGTTCCTAGGGTTTTTGGTTTTGCTTTGAAATCCACAAGTCAGGAAGAATGTTATCCTGGCAACCTGTTGGAACCATCTTTATGCTATTGTGTACCTCTAACTTTCAGTGGAAAGTAGTAGTTTTATGTTGTCATGATCTCTGCTTCAGTTTTAAAAACAGATACAGCTTTTTTTAATGTAAAGGACTTGGAAAGATTAATAATGCCAAAGTTTGGATGAAAATTTCTGTTCTGTAGGGTCAGAATTGCAACTTAATGGTATCTGACAATACATTCTTCTTTCAGTGTATCTTACGGGCATGGCCCTGATTTAGGCATTTTGAGACTTTGGGACTTTTTTTTATCTTCAAGATATTTTAAAGCAAAATCTTCTTCTCTTCCTCTCCCCAATTCAATTGGCCAAGTTTGAAAAACATCTTGTATGCCAACTGAAACAGCTGAAATCTAAGTAATAAGCATACTTGAGAGATTCTGCCCCTCTCCATCCTCCTCAAGTCAATCCATCTATATAGCCTCTCTGAGGGAACTTGTGGGTTGGGGCTTTTTTTGTTGGTTGATTGGTTTTGAGGGGTATTGTGGAGTTTTTTGTTTCTATTTTTGTGGGATTTTTTTTGAAGTTCCAGTTAATTTTCCTGTTCTATTGTTTTTAAACAAATTGCTTGCTTAAGTAACTTCCAGTCTCACTGTGCTATACATGTTAAGTCTAAATGTGTAGGAAGGAAGCTTGATAGAAATACGGAAGCTGTACTGAGTGCTTTAAATTATAGTACTAAACGTGTCTGTTTCTCAACTATGATTTATTTTTCCTGAGCTGGAGCATCGTTTTACTCTTTTCTTTCTCAGTCCCAACAGCCACTGGAAGATCTGGATGCTCAGCTGAGAAGAACCCTTAGTCCAGAGACCGTCCCAGTGACATCTGCTCCTGCCTGTGTATGTTTGCAGTGTTGGTAGTTCAGTAGTCTTGAAAAACCTCCGTGTTTTCTCAAAGTCATGCTCTTAGGTCACTGCCTTTAATATCACTACACCAGTGTTTAGACTTTTAAAAATAAAAATAAGGAGTCATCTTCCAGTTTGTGGGGCTGAGTCAACCAAAATCGGAAAAGTCTGTGTATTGCAATAGATTATGTAATTTCCTGAAGCTGTTTTTGATATTAGTTGTTATTCCAGCTTTTCTGGTGGTGTCACCAAACTAGAAATGGAAGTGACTGTGGAATAAGGGGAAAGAGCACTAAACAAGCAATGTGTGATATGTCAGTCTTAATTCAGGAGGGATGTTTCAAGTGTGGTTCTGAAGTTTTAAAAGCTTCTAGTAAGAGCTTTGGATACTGAATGAAGGCAAGGATTGACAATCCAAGTGGCTGTTTATGCATTATTTCTGCACAGGCCAAGGGGTGATCTGCTCACAGCCTCAGGGTTTTAAGGCCTGTAAAATCTCTTGTCTTGCATTTATCTTCTCATGGGTCATACTTTGTCCATACTTTTTGCTGTTGGAAGCAAAAAATTACATAATATGCAGTATGTTGGATTTGTTGGCATTCAGTGAAACTGCTAATTATTTTAATTGAATTTATTTCGTTTTCCCCCTTGAACCTGCAGTCTGTGCCCTCAGTAGCATCCACAACGGTTACAGGGCCGGTGTCCACAGCAACGCAGTCTCTGAAGGATGGTAAGACAGCCATGATTACTTTAGATGATTTCTCAGCATGGAGATAGAATCCAAAATTGAACAGTTAGCACTTGAAAGGTTGTAGCCTTTTCTAGTAAGTCGTGGAATGGCAGCTCCTTGGGGGGATCGTACTAGTTTCTAGTAACGGGACTGAAATTTTCCCTCTAGGCCAGGAGGGGAGGATGATAGATACATGCATATTGTGGTGACTCATTTAGGATTTAAAGCTGTCCAAAATGCTAAATTAAGACTCACAAAGTGTCTCTACTATGCTGCTAAGGTACAGCATCAGGACTTGAAACTGTTTTCTGTCATGTGTTATGTTCCTGGCAACAACAGTAGGACTCATTTTGTGTTACGACACTGTGTTCTACATGTAGGATACCTCTCCCTTACCTAAGGGTGTTTCATTTCTGTTTAAACAGAGAAACCAAGGTTAAACTACTAAAAATTTAAGAAAGGTTGTAGGAAACCCAGACTTCCTTCTGTGTGCTTTAGAACAACTGAAGGTTGACTGGATGATCACCAGTTAAAGTCTGGATGATCAATGACTTTCAAGTCTGTATGAATTGAGTTACTGGGGAGAAATCCAAACACTTGTAAAATAATCTGAGACTTTCCTGTCAGTATTCACCTAATTGTTTTAATTTTTGAAATCTTCCATTTCTAGAAGAAGCTGTTAATATGGTGCTGAATTTTTTTCTTGAATTGTCTAGTAAACGCTATTTGACATGCATGTGCCTCTGAAGTTCAATAACAAACCTTCAGAAGCTAATAAAACCATGAAGGAAAAGAAATGAGATACTCTAATTGTGGGACACTGGTAGTGAACTATAATGTAGAATTCGTCAGTCTGCTATGAAATGAGTTGGGTTTTGTCTTTTAAATTTAGAAGGTAGAGGTAAACAAACTGGGAAGTTGCTTAATAAACAGAGCAAGCTGTTCAATAGAACTGATTTAAAAATAGCATGTTATTTCTGAGCTTTATGACTTTATACTGCCAGTGCACAGAGCAACAAAATCAGGAGCTGACACCTAAGAATCCAGCTTGGAAAGCTTCAGATAGGCACTTTGAGTAGATGTGGTTTATAGCATTTCTTTAACTTGCTCCTTTTCTATGAATAAGTTGTCCCCAGCATTTGTGAAATTTAGGTAGTCACTGTGGGTATTGAATTAAAATAAGCTTTTTCTGGCATAAATTTCAGTTCTATTTTTTATTATTTGTCTATTTCCCATCCCTGTTTGAAATCAGTGTGCTTTTTTTACTGTTGCCTAAAAGTGCACTTTCAGCAAATTCACTGTGCAGGGAAACTTTGTAGAAAAATGCTTCAGCTAAACATTAATAGTTAACTTTTTAATATTAATATGGTACTAGGAGTCCAAAAGCCTTGAATAGATAGTTGAATTTGAAGTATGTACAAAGAAATGGTTGTAGGTCAAATAATTTGGTGCTCATTGTCTTCTTAATCCCATTCTCCTTTTCCTTAGCTTTGGCATCAGGTGATGGAGAGAGCAGTGCTGTGGCTGCTGCAGCAGGAGCCAGTGTGCTGAAGATGGGACGGTTTCAGGTAGGAGATGCTAAACTCACTTGGCTCTTGGCACAGCATCTCTGAGTGGTTTCTGGTAGTGCCAGCTCAGTGGGCCTTGTGCTGGGCTTTGCTGTCCACACAGAGCTTGTGAAAGCAGTTCTGCAGATGCTGTTTCCCTCCAGGGCAGAGATTGCATAGTCTGTGCAGGTCTAGAGCTGCGAATACAGGGTTTCATCATGGCAGGCCTTAGCTGTTGGCCTTGGCCTTTAATGTTAGGCTGCCTTCTCACTAACAGTGCTGGGACGTTGGTGAAGGAGGCCCCATCTGAGGCTGCTGTTTCTTGGAGTTAATCATCCAGGTTACACAGAAGCACTACTTTGTGTGGCAGTGTTTTGCCTGGGGGGAAGCAGTCGCTTGCTTTGTGGCATACCTAGGAAATGAGTTATTTTTCCCTCTCAGATGCATCTTTACCATTAAGGAAAATAAAAGCATCATGTTGAGGAAAAACTACGGAAGCCTGCATGATTGTATTTCTATTCTAGGTATCCGTGGCAGTGGATGATGTGCTAAAAGAGGGTGACAAACCTGAAACTAAGCCAGTGCAATTTGAAACCACCTCCACTGATTCTTCAAGCCTGTCTGGCAGCAGCCCAGAGAGCACGCTGGTGAAGCAGGCTGAGAGTCGGAAGAGCGGGGCTGCGGCTGCCGCCTCCTTGGATGTGGTGGACGGCGTTGCTCAGGCAGCTCCGGCAGATGCTGCTCAGGCTACCAAGGTCGGGCGCTTCCAGGTGACGACAACGACGGATCAAGTGGGGCGCTTCTCCGTGTCGAAGGCTCGTGATGAGGTCAGCTGTGCTGAGAAAGAGCCAGTGACTCTTCCTCTCTCTGTGGGCTTGGAACAAGTTGCTTCTTCAGCTGCAGCTCCGAAGAAAGAGCTGGAGTCGAGGCAGTCCCCACACATGAATGGTCCATCGTCTGATCCGGAGGCCGCCTTTCTAAGCGGGATGGCGAAGGATTTGGATGATGGCTCAGGGAGCCCAGACTCTGTCCAGCACCTGGGATCGAAGATCAGCCTCCCTGTTCAGAGCCTTAGCAACTCCTTCAACTCTTCCTACATGAGCAGTGACAACGAGTCGGACATTGAAGATGAAGACTTGAAATCGGAACTCCGTCGGTTACGGGAGAAGTAAGGCTTTTTCTGTGTGTGGTTGAGTATGGAATATATGTAACAGGATTCGCATGAATTTCACCTGTACTTCCCTTAGCCTTTGCTAAGTGTCAGGAGCCACTGTCAGCATTTATGTAGGAAGTAAGGTTCTTCAGTGGGAAAGCAGTACATAATTATAACCAAAGAGGAATATACATGTTTGCTGGGCTTAATTTTGTACCCTGCAACCTTGTTGTATGTCGATTGACAGCTGCACTATGGATAAGACTCTAGATCTAAGGAAGATTTGGCATATCACTGGAGTTAGTGGGAAAAATGGAGTCTTGTTTGAAAATGACACACAAGTCTCTGCATTTCTGATACGCATTTCTGGCACTTCTAATGGCTCTTCTTCTCCTGAAGAGACCTTGCTGGCTCAGAAAAAAAATTTAGAAGTGAAGCAATGTGACCTAGATATTTATACTGAAAGTTGAACTTTCTTTTAGGGTAGCTGGCAGTTTTAAATCCTGTGTTTGCCACTGCTCTGAAACAAGTTGTAAGGCAGTACCACTGTAGAAGTCTCCAAGGCCATATGTCTCAGAAAATGAGTAATCTAGCTAGTCCTGTAGCATTTGAATGCTTTTTTTGTACTTCTGTTTACTCTGGTTTTGTGATTGCAATGTCGGGAACTTGGTTTTGGAATTCTAGCCAGGGCTAAAGCACACTGGAAAATGGCAAGTGTTTTGCCATGTGTGGTCAGTGGTTATTTGTGGAAAAGATTTATTTCCTGCTTTCTTAAATGTTTGAGAGTTCAACCAAAGAAGCAGGTCAGGCTTGACTGAAGGGGAGGGATTGTTTGCATGTATGTCTATACATAGAATTCTTGTAAATCACACTGCTTTGTAACTTGTTAGGCACCTTAAAGAGATCCAGGAGCTGCAGAGTCGCCAGAAGCAGGAGATTGAGTCACTCTACATGAAATTGGGCAAGGCCCCACCTGCAGTGATTATTCCCCCAGCTGCACCCCTTTCAGGAAGAAGGAGACGACCTACGAAAGGAAAAAGCAGCAAGTCCAGTCGCAGCAGCTCCCAGGGACATAAAAGCCCTCAGCTGTCGGGTAAGGCTTCCTTCAATGCTTTCAGCAGGTAAAACAGACAAAGTACCATCTCTCATTCTTAGATCTGTGTCTCTGTCTCTTCTTTTGAGGAGTGCCTTTCTGGTACCAGTTCCTCCCTGGATTTCTTTTATCTCTTTTAAAATTACTTTTGCTATTTGGTAGTCTTGCTTGGGACTTTTTCAGTCCATTGAAAGGTACTGTGACATTGTTCTGTAGGAGCAGTTTTAAAGTTGTGATTTGTGTTTTTTAGATATTAGTCATTGGGCTCTGACTAGGAAGAAAACTGTAAATTTACAGTATGGGAGAAAACTTTTGTTTTTTAAAGAGAAACTGTGCTTGTTCCCTCCTGAAATGGATTTTGCAGAATGGGTCTCATCTCTTTAGTCATCTGCAGAGGTTTTTTTTTTTTTCTAATTTAGTACCACTTAAGCATGAGAGTACTATTGTCCTTACACTGCAGAAACTTAGGGTTGATGGATGTTAAACTAGTGGGTTTTTTTAATGGAATTGAAGATTTATTGTACTTACAAATTGAGAGTTTCAATTGTCAAGGCTTCCTTTCTTACTAAGACCATTTTTATAACAAACAGAGCTCAGGAAATAGTTCTGTTTACTGATTGAGTGACATGGGTGACAGATACTCTCTGGGTAATTGGAGATGTTTCTCTAATCCTGTAGCAGGAGCAAACAGTCCTGGAGGGTCAGCAGTGCCAGCAGAAATATTTGTTACAGCTTCTTGCGTATTCACTTTGGTAATTCCATGTCATGCTGAGACATCTGTGTCCAGTCACCCTGGCTGCTCATTTCTGTTTTATGTGATAGAGGAGCTCTGTGAGCACATAAACCAGCACAGAGTTGTCTTAAAACTGAAGAATTTTTCTGGTCTTACTGCTTTGTCAGAAGCTGGAGTAGTTCTCTCCCCCTGCCTATCCCTCTCTCGCCTGGATTGTCATGCTTGATTAGGTTCAAAAATGTGTGGAAACCAAAACTTTTTGCCTTCCTTTTTCCTCTAGGCAACCTGTCAGCTCAAAGTGCACCATCAGTCCTGCCCCCTCAGCAGACCCTTCATCCTCCTGGTAGTGTGCCAGAGACTGGGCAGAACCATTTGTTACAGCCCCTCAAGCCTTCACCTTCCAGTGAAAATCTCTACTCTGCCTTCACCAGTGACGGTGCCCTCTCGGTACCGAGCCTTTCGGCGCCAGGCCAAGGTAAGACTCTAAATGCAATTAGTGTAATTAGCAATGGAAATGAATGATTGACTTCATGACACTTGATTTTTAATACCTGGTGTAAAGTAGCTTTATGCTCCCTGTGTGTGGAGGCTGATACGGATGTTGTTTGCAACTGGATTTCTAGCTTCTCACTCAGGTGAAGTGTGAGGTGGTTGAAGGTATGAAACCCCAAGGACAACACAAGAGAGTGCAGTGGGCTGGTGGCAGGCAGAGTTCTGCTGGCCTGGGGAAAGGTGTTGCCTCAGAGGAAGAGAGACAGGTGAGAATGGGGGATTGGAAATCAGAAGTGAGACCAAGGAACAGGCAGAGCAGGTATGGTGTTAACAGATAACTGAAATGGTTGGAAGTGTCCAAAGACTTGGAGTCTACGTCCTTTCAGACTTCCTAACTGGTTTGACTGGTTCTGTCAATGGGGTTTTTAACACTAAAAGGTAAAAAAAAGGCTGGTGTTCTTTAATTGTGAATTATCCTGGAAGGAGGAGTCAGTGTAGGAGGATGAAATGGTGGGAGTAGTGAATTGTTCATGTAGTAGTAAGTTGTTCAGGTTTCTCAAGTTGTGGATTGCTTGTTGTAAGTCTGTTATCAAATAATTTCTCAGGCACAGCTCTGACTTACTCAGTAAGGAGGACTTTTTTGCTTGTCATTAAGGGGATGATTCCTTTACTTAGCTGAACTTAGCTGTTCCAGGTTTTTTCCCCTTGCACATCTTCTTGAAAAGCTTTGCCATAGACAGTTTGAATACACCAATTCTAATGCGTGGTTCTGCTGAAACTGGAGAAGTACCTACAGAAAATGGACAGAAAATTTATGGAAGAATTTTCTATAGAGTTTTGTTTTTAAGGAACTGTTTCAGGCATTTTGGAGCTACTTGAATCATCTCCCTGCACCGAGAGTTGTGCGGTACCATTTTATAATTGGATACTTTTGCCAGGATTTGGCTTTCCTATAGATTGCAACTTTATAGTTGGTTTGTGTCCTGGAGCGTAGCAGTGCAAACGTGGCCTGGTGTCTGGAGGTGTTGGAGGCAGTCTCTTCACTCCCTATATTGTCTCTGTGCTCTTTGGTCCGCACTTTGAGACTTACTCTTGTGTGTCATGTGATTGCATTTCACCCTTCCAACTTCAAGTTGCTAACATCTTGTAGTGGTGTTCTGTCTCTTCTCCTCTCCTTCCTCTGTTCTCCCCGTTCTTGTTTTCTCACAGGCTGTGCGAAGTTTAACTGTGCATCTGAGAGAGTGACCTTCAAGCCTGGTGGCAGGAGGACCCGATTTCTGAGTACGCCCTGCTTGGCTCTTTGTGTGTAACACCTTTACTCCTTCCTTGTCTGTTTTTTGTTTCGTCTTTTTGGTTTTTGTTTCTGCTGCTTGGATCTGTTTCACGCAGCCCATTCTCATCTGCTACCTTGTATTCCCTCCCATCCCATGGCTCAGCTCAGCTGCTCTTAGCACACCTTTAGAAGTTTGGGTTCTCATGTTAGGTGTTCTCTGCTGTTAAACTCACTGAAAGGAGCTCTCATTATCCCTAAACCTTTAGTGGGAACTTCCAGGACAGGTCAGTGAAATGACACAAATGGGAAGAGTTAGCGAGGTCCATCGGTAATTTCGCATATGTTAGATGACGCGAGACTTGTTGGGGTGGGTAATCTCTGTAGTGGAAGAGCGAGGAAGATCTGTTTTCCAAACGATCCCTTGGCTGGATGCTGCAGTAGCTGATGGGGGAATGTTGTCCTCCCCCAGCAGTGTGCTTGCATGCTCTCAGCACTAGAGCTGGTGACAGTGCAGAGCTTTGATGCCACCTGTAGGCAGTTTGTAGTGACGATTTGTGTTCATTAACAGATGGCTGCTAAAGATCCAAGTGTTAAAGGCTTTTTGAAATTATTAGAGAATATTTCCAGGCATACTCAAAAGAACCTTATCTACTAATGGGCCAGGTTTAGAAGGTTTTCCTGTGAATTGGAGATACATTAAATGTAAAAGAAATAGCAGTACAGGTGGGTAAATAGACATTTTCAGACATCCTGTCAGCCCTCACAAGCTAGCTTGCAGCTCTTTTCAGAATCCTCTCATTTGTACTTACACTAGGCCAGACTTACAAGAGAGCCTCAAACTTCTGATGTGGCTGAAATAACAACATGCTTGAGCCCAGGCTGCTGGTGTGATGCTTTTTATTGGGAGTGTTGCAACATCTCCCATGCTGCTTCTGCAGGCTGGACCCTTTAAATGTGTGACATTTGTTTCCCACCCTCTGGAATGACTCGATGTGAGAGTTTTCAGTGCTGTCCCGAGCCCTCCCGTCGCTGCACTGCATGGCAGTACCACACATCTGCATCGTCTGTCGTGCTGTGCTTGGCAGTGGCTCAGCTGAGCCAGAGCTCTGTGTGGGAGCTGGGCCTGGCCTTCTGCAGAGACAGCTGCAATGCAACCAGCTCCATCCTCTGAGAAAGGAGGGGAGGCAGAGGGAGGGAAACTTCTTCCTGGCTGTTCAGTTTTGCACTAACTCTATCCCACTTCACTGGATTTGGGATCTAAGCACTAAAGTATTTAACTTTTCAAATTGAGCAGCTTTAAATGTTTTTGCTGTGTATATTAATGTGCGGATGTGCACTGACATCTGCACTCTAAAGGTTTAATGTTCCTTTCTTGGAAGAAGTTAAATTCTTACCAAAGCTAACTTTAAATTATTGTTAGTCTGGCCTGTCCTTTTTTGGGGAAGGGAATGTGAAGAACAGCCAGTCTGTTTCTAGAATTGACAATGAACTGAATATATGTGAGTGTGATTTACTTCCAAGGCCTTGGCTTGCTGTAAATTGTCCATCATCTGGCTATAAGAGTACTTTGGCATGTGTATCTCTTGCTTTTGGGACTGATGCAAAGGGAAATAGGTTCCTTTTGAAAAGAGTGTTGTAGCTGTCCTGTAAAAGCAGGTAACACTTGGCATGGCTCAGCTTGGCCTGGCACTTGGCTTGCTGCAGGCTGCTTGCTTCCTGCAGCCGTGTCCTTGAAACGCTGTGGCAGGCTGCTGTGGAGAGCGACAGCTGGAGAAGATACTGGGTTGGAATCGGCGGTGTTGAGGAAACAGTGCAGTGACTGATGCTTTTAACTGTGCACCTGGAGAAACAGAGCGGTACAGCTTGGCAGGGACTGTCTGAACTGTTTTCACACATCTGAAAAAGAGGGTGACAAACTAAAAGCACTCGACCTGTCAAATAAATTTGTTGCTGGTTGAAATGTGATAGTTGTAAAATGCTTCCTACGCCCGGCAATAATGGAAGATGTACTTGCTTTACATTTTGTGATAACAGCCACAGTTGTGACTGTGTGATAACAGTTGTGACCTCAGTGTCTCCTGACATTCTTCAGTATGGTTTGGGAATTATGAATAATAAACGTAGGAGGCTGGGCCTCGTCTCTTTGTGGTTAAACTGTCAGACGAGTCTTCGAGTTTGTCTGCGATGTCCCAGTAGTGACTGTAAAAGCCCTGCTGTGCTGTGTCCTCTGTTTCTCACCAAGCTTTTTGTAATGTTTCCTGATACTAAACATTTCTCACTGTTTCTCTTATCTTTAACAAATTACTCTCTCTTTGTGCTTCAGGGAAGATGGTGAAAAAAGTCTGTCCTTGCAACCAGCTCTGTAGTAATTATCTTATTTCTGTTATCTCCGATTCTTGATTGTAAAGCTATTCATCAGCTTTTCCTGGTCACCGAAGCCTTATGTCCCTGACTCTGTCTCCAGCACAGCATCTGTCTGTCTGTGTTAGGCCCTCTAATGTGTGCTCTGTCCTTAGTATATTGACTAGTCTGGTGCTGCTCTTGCAGCCAGGTGGAGGCAGGCAGAACCTCCCCTTCACCATGCGAGAGCGACAGCAGGGTCAGCTGCTCCCTGTAATGTGCTGGAGTTGTACTCAGAGCAGCTGCTTGTTTATGATGGGGCTTGTCACCTCAGTGATGGATCCAATTGCAGACACTCCTCCAACGTTTTAAAAGCCTAAGAGTAAGCCAGAGATCTCCAGTGTGTCTCCCAAAGCAAGAGATGTTCAGAAAAGCCTGTGTGTGCACATGCCATTTAAGACTGTTTTAACGGTGTCTTTTGACTGCTGGTTTATGGGGGGGAAAAAATCCAAGGGCATTATAGGTAGTGGGCTGGAGAGAGAGAGCCTGTTTCACTTCAGATCCCTCATGTCAGAGCAGAACTGGGGACGGCTGCTGTGACCGAGCAGGAATGTGGGGGGTTGTTTCCATGGAATGCTACAAGTTGAAGCACTTGCTTTTCAGACTCTTCTGGATGGCAGTTTCTGCAGGCAGTGAGTGTGTCAGAGCTAAAACGTGAAATTCCTGAGAAGTCAGTTTTAAATCGACATTATGTGAGAGCTCAGCTCTGGTGCTGTAGGCTGGCATGTCTGTGACCTGAGATGGGAGCTCCCTGACAAAATCACTTTGGGAGACAAAGCTCTGGCAGCCTTTGTCACCCTGAACCAATCTAGTTCTTCAGAAAACTCTTAAACTTTCCTGAGTCTTGATTCCCTTCAGCTGAATGTGCTGTAGGCTATGCCTTGATTAACTCTCTCCCCTCTGTAGCCTGAGGAAGCTGTCCAGTGTAGCTGCAGGATCCAGAGTACTTAGTGATTAAAGTGGAAATGTGAAATAGCACAAGTGGGTGCTGGCCATCCTGAAGAGGATGAGAGCAAGTGTGTCAATTCCTGCATGTACCCTCATGGTGGAATGTGATTATTACTGGTTTTGGCAGTGTTCCCCCTCCCCTCTTTCTTGGTTTTGCCTCATTTGTCTTTAACTTCACCTTTCACGTCATTGCTCTTATCAAATGATTGTATACAGAGCCCTTTCCGCGTGATGCATGCTTCAGCTTCTTGTTACTTCACAGCAGACTTTCCTTGCACCACACAGGGTGTTCCTGCTCCTCTCCATCTGTGCTACAGCCTCACTCCCTGCTCAGGGAACCTTTTTCTTCCCTTTCCGTGTGTTCTCGCATGTGTCTGCCCCCACTAACAACTCCTGCCCCGCCTGTGGGCACCCAGCCCCAGAGCCACTTCCATGCTTGAGCTGGAACTGGGGGGATGGATCCGTGTCCTTCCCTCCTCAGCACTACTAGAGGCAGTAACACTTTGTTTATTTGTCCTGCGTAGTAAGTATGTCACCTTCCTAATCCACTCCTCGATACGAAACATTCCTGCAGGGGTTTGGAGCCAGTTCTTCCTTTGATACAGTGGTGGCAAGGAATGTGGCTGATTGCCAGGGAAAGTGGGACAGAGGAAGGGACCTGCAGGCGAGAGACAGCGATGCTGTCGTTTGGCCTTTGCAACAGAGCCATGGTGCTCGTTGCTGGCATTTCTGCTGATCCACCTCTAAATGGGTTCCCTGCAGAAATGCCTGCCATAAACTCAGGTTTTCATGGGTTTCCCAGGTGCAGTCTCCTGAGGGAGCAAGTAGAAATATTTGAGGAGCTTCAGGAATAGGTGAGGATGAGTGTTTGTGAGCAGTGCTGTCTTTAGCCTGCTGATGCTGATTCTGTTGTTGGTCTGCCCTAGTGGTTAACTGGCACTTCCACGTCTGTAAATGAGGATACTTTGCAATACTGCTGGGAATTCAGGGTCCTAGGTAACACATGATTTCTTTGCTTCCTGTTACGAGGTCTGCCTTTTAAAAACCTAGATTGGAGTGCAGTTGCTTGTTTATAAATATGAGGGGCATGGGAAGGCTATCAAAACAAAGCTGCTACATTGGTTCCCCCCCACAGGATAATGTTCAGCAAGCTTTCTAGCAGAACCGAAACCTGGCATTTATGTGAAGAGGTTTTGTGTTCTTGCAGTGAAAAGAGAAACCTGTCAGAGCTTATCTGAGGAACTACTCTCACTCCTGCCTTCTTTAAGCTGTATTAGTTGTTTGCAGCTCAAATGCTTATTCTTCTGACTTAGGAAATCTGAACATAATGGCAAAAAAATGCTTTCAGAGGCAAAAAGCAAAATTTAATGCAGTGCAGACTTTCCCTGCTGATCCTGGCTGTTTGGTGGATGAAGACAGTCCCATCTGGTTATCCTCAAGAACATAAGTATGGCAGCTATTGGAAACACCACTTGCTGTTTCTGACGGGCTTTTTTTTTTCCTTTTTTTTGTAAACTGGGTGAATTTTTCTCTTCATTTCACAAAGTGGAGATAATTTGCTACAGAGCAGCTGGCGATGCTGATTTTACTGCTCCTTTTTCAGCATCCAGCATTGTCCTCCAAGGTGGAATTGACCTGTGCCAATAGTGGTTGCTGCTAATTAAAAGGCGTAGGGTGAGAGGGTGACGTGACGTGCCTGAACTGTCATTCAGTGCTGAAATCTAATGTCCTTTTTCTTCTACAAAGACCTGTAGGCTGCTACCATTCCCCTCTTAGGATGACCACTTGCATCACTTCTTGCAGAGCAAACATCTCTGTGAAACGCTCAATCCGAGAAAACGCCTGTAGGAGTCCTTGCAGTTCCCACTTCAGTGTGTCCTGGAACTGAAACCTAGAATTAATCTGCATGGCATTTTAACTGGCTCTCTCTTGGTGTGCTGTTACCACAGTTATTTAATGCACTGGAGGAGGGTCAGCTCTGGCCCAAGTTGTGATTGCTGTTGTTGTGTTTGTAGGGACCAGCAGCACCAACACCGTGGGGGCTGCAGTGAACAGCCAGGCTCCCCAGACCCAGCCCACTGCCATCGCCTCGAGCCGCAAAGGGACCTTCACGGACGACCTGCACAAGCTGGTGGATAACTGGGCCCGGGATGCCATGAACCTGTCTGGCAAGAAGGTTGGCAAAGGGCACAGCAGCTACGAGGTGAGGCGTGGTCCATGAGGGTTATGGTGAGCAGCTGTGGGCATCCTCCTGTCTCACTGGGGCTCCAAACACAGCTGGAGCACAGCTGGGACAGCAGCTCTAGAACACTGTTAGCTGGCTCTGTCTGGGGGGGGGAATGTATTGCCTGCTCTGGAATGGAAGGGGAGAACTAAAGGGGAGGGCCGTGGCACATCCTTGTAAATACCCACTGGGAGCAGGTTGTGGACCAAGGGGTGGACTGGTGGTTTTTAGAGCACAGTTGTGTAACTTCTCTCGGTGGTTGGATTATCTTTCAGGGCCCTGGAATGGCAAGAAAATTCTCGGCACCAGGTCAGCTCTGTATCTCTATGACATCTTCCCTGGGTGCTACGCCCATCCCTGCAGCATCAGCTACCTCTTTAGGTCCCTTTAGCAAGGCCATGTGCCCCCCGCAGCAGTACGGTTACCCCGCAGCGTCCTTCCCCCCGCCCTGGAGCGGGCCTGGGGGGCCAGCACAGCCACAGCTCGGCCAGTTCCAGCCCGTGGGTGCCACATCTTTGCAAAGCTTCAACATCAGCAATTTGCAAAAATCTGTCAGCAACCCTCCAGGCTCCAACCTGCGGACCACTTAGCCGTGCTTGGAGACCCTGCTGGCTACACCTCGGGACAGGACATGGGGAGGGAGATGGGGCCCTGTATCAACTACTAGTGCTGCAATGAACTGGTAGCTTGCCAGACTGGGAATGAATTTATCTTTTCCAACCATTGCTGTCAACTCTCTGTAGCGGGAGTTTCCCCACACACTCGGAAGGGGGAGGAGGATGATCAGCATCCTTGTGATGGGACAGTGCTTTTCACTGAGGGGGGCTGCTCTTGTGTGGAACAAGAGCTGTGAAGAGAAGCTGTGGGGTCAGTTCATGCAGTCTTGCTGTAAAATTTTTCTCTGGTTTGAGGCTGAATCCACACGTGTGGAGGTGGGAGAGCTGAACCCCCCAGCATGAGGCTTTAGCACATTTCTCGCCTCTTCCTGAAGAACCAAGATCAGGAAGAAAGCTGTCCAAATCCCCCTCCTCTCCCTCTCCCCACTCAATTGTATCTGGCTCTGAAACGATGGGGCACACGAATGGACTTGCGATGCAGCCCGTGCTTGATAGGTCATTACTGCTTTAAGTAAGATATTAACAGCTTTGACTGCAGCATTAGAGCAATTTAAATTGTTAAAAAAAAATTTTAAAAGTTCCCTGCGGACATGTACTTACCATCAGTTTTGATGTGGAAACACTGTGATATATAAATGTTGTTGGACAACAGTAGTTTAAAAATGAGTGGAATATAGAGGGTTAAAGTTAAAAGAAAAAATGGGAAAAAAAGCTAGCTATATCCTTATACTTATTGGAGACACTTTAACTTTTTCCTTTGTATTTTCATTGTATTAGATAAATAAATGTGAATGTAAAATTGTATAAATTAATGTACTTGAATACTTGTCTGTTCTCCCAGTATGCTTGCTGGATATTTTAGTGCCTTGGACTTCTCTTGCTTCTGCAGTTTAGCGTTGTCTTCCCAGCAGAGCCCACAGGTGGACAGAGGGCAAGTTGAGGGCAGGATGTTTGTGCCCAGCGCCCGGGACATCCCGGGCTCCTGTTTGGAGTAGGAGTGTGGAGGGGAAGTCACCGAGGCCGCCGTCGGAGCAGCGTTCTGTGTGTGGGGGAAACTTGTCCAGGTGGGCAGAGCTGAAGGTGTGGGGTGACAGGGGCCAGGTGGGGTGGGACAGAGGGGTGCAGGTGAAGCTAAAACGAGACTTAACCAGTATTGGCTGTGGAGGCAGGAGGGCTGGATCAGAAACGGAGAGAGGATGGGGAGAACGTGTGTCTTTGGGAAAGGCCCAACTTAAGATGCAGTTTGACTCCACCTGCGAAGTGGTAAAGATGTTTGGTCAGGATGTGACTTGAGGGAGAGGTGCCATTGCTCGTTGGCATGGGCTTGTCTGCTGGGATTGCTTTTCTTACCTTTTTTTTGGTAAAATTCATTTGAGCCAGGAACAGACTGTCCTGGAGCAACGTCCATTGCCGGCAATGGATGTACTTGAAACAGCCGGCATCAAGAAGTTTCCTCTGTCTTACTTGGAGGATTTACAATTTTGTTCACTCTTAACAAATTTCAAGCTGGTACCAGGACTGTCACCATCTGTCACTTGTCACCTCTTAGTACCTGTACTGTATCTTCTGCTTTGGTCATTCTCCCTTTTTGTATTCAGGAAATACTGGTTTCCTCTTCAAAGTCAAAATAATACCAGCCAGTATTTGTGTAGTGCTGCAAAAAGCTGTGAAGGATGAGAGTGCAGCTTCCTGGTGCTCGGGAGCAGCTCGCTGGTGCCCTGGAAGCTGGTGCATCACAGGGATGTTACTTGCCCATGTTTGTTTTTATCTCGGAGCGCTGTTCCCTGTTGGGGCCTTAATAGGGAGTTTTCGTGTCTGCAGATGTTCTCACTCTTCCACTTTCACAGAGAAACGTGCGAGATGCTTTCCACTCCTGTCACTTGTTTAGCAGCAGGGCAGGCCCAGGCTGGAGGCGAGCGGCCGAGGGCGGGAGCTCGTTCCAGGCGGCTCCGGGCCGGGGCCGGGGGTGGTTCTGGGGGACAGGGACAGGGGAGGCTCCAGGGGGGAGCAGGAGGGCAGCGGGCCCGGGGCCTCTGTCTGAAAGGATGGATGCGGGGGAGGCTCTTGAGCACGCCCAGGGGAAACAGGAGTGGGGACAGACCTGAGGCAGTAGTGAGACAAGGGGAATATTGGCAGAGGAACTGGTCAGCTGGATGCAGCACATGGTTATTTAAATTTGATCTAATAAGTTTGAGGTCGTTTTTTCACTTAATGTTATGCAAGAACTGGTTTTATTTACCATTGATTTTTTTTTTCTCCCTCCCTCTCCTCCTGTGGATGAATAACTGAAGTCTAGAGGAATAAACTAATGCTACTGAACTGTTAAATTATTTTGTTTAATATTACACTTTGAGTATCTTTTTCCACATAAAATCTGTTTCTGAATTACAAGCGTTTTCTTTACATTATTTAACAATGTACACTGTAAAAAATAAAAATAAAAAAAAATAAAATTAATTGAAACTTTGGGCTTCCCTGGCCGTAGTAAGTTGTATATTTTGCACTGAACCCTTCTTATATGACTGCGCCCCATGCTGCAGTTTGTTACTTTTGCAGAATTTTGAATGAAGCCATTCAAATAAACCAAACCTGCTTTGGTTGAGCTGTGGGTTTTCTTGTGGAACAGCAAGTTCCAGCCCCTCTGTCCTCTTCCTGCAGTGATGTAACTCTTACCCAATTTACCAGTTTGTCACAGGAAATAGAAGAAACCCAGTTTAACGAGACCCAGTTTAACTTCTGAAAAGCAGCGACCAGTCAGAGCTTTTAACAGGATACTCTGAAACAAAGTACTCCAAAGTATAATTCCTAAATGGACCTCGAGGAGGGCAGTGGCCTGGGGGAGGATAACGGATCAGCTGTTGCTGCTTTTATGGCTGGGACTGCCACCGAGTTGCCAGATGCGCTCTGCTGTGGCAGACAAGAACTCGGTGCAGTCCCTGTGGAAGGAGAGGTGGAGGGAGTGGCACTGGCGGGCTCCTGTGCTTGCTGTTGGCACTGGGGCAAGAGCAGGGGCTCCTGAAGGGCCCTTCCCGGCCCTCTGCTGTGGGGCAGATGGGAGCAGGGATGTGCCGGCTGCGGGGAAGGGACTCGCTCCTTAGCGACCTCAGAAACAGGAATTCAGTCCTCAGATTCACAGCTGTAACGGTCAAGAGTGGGAGAACTTCACAGCGTCATTCTCAGCCGTAGACTTGCAGGAATTTGGTATTTCTAAACACTAATTGCTGCTGCATTTCTTTCCATTTTAAGAACAGCTTCTGTTATGAGTCATGCTGAGCAAGCCTCGAAGGGGAAAAAAAAGCTCCAAGTATAAGTTTTCCTGCCCTTTTCAAAGGGACCAATCCTGAGAGGCTCATTGCAGTGACTTTGTTAGAGGAGGCACAGCTATATTTGCACTGTTTCCAGAGCCAAGGACGCTGAGGCCGTTACATTTTTGTTTCAGACTTTCAAATTTTTTTCATTGTAAAAGTTTGGAGCAGCTTTGACTCCAGTAATTCTGAAGGTCTGCACGTTCCCTTCCTAGCAGGTATATGGTTTCAACAGCGAGGGCATGACTCAAACATGTGGAATGTGCTTCTTCCCTGAGCTGTTCTGAAGGCAGCACTTCACTGGCCAGAAACAAGCACGGTGAAATGTGGAGCTGTTTTCTAGATGAAATCTATTACCGTTAATTATGGCTTGTCCCATCTTTCTATGCTGAAGTCAATCCCTGTTCTTTGTCCTGTTCAGGAGGTAAGTGGATAGTAGAGGATCTTTTAAGGGAACCGGACTGTTAAAGGGATGAAGGCAGAGTAGGAGGAAGAGAAATAAATGCTGAACATTCCAAATCTGTTTACATTTAGACAGAGCAGCGAGGCAAAGCATGGGAATAAGGTCCCTTTTGAAGCCTGACATTGATTTCAGGGTTGGACTAATGCCAGAATTGTGTAAATTTCCCTGGTCCAGCTCTAACTTTCAGTCATGTGGCATCATTCTCCTGCCTCCAGCACTGCAGTTAACAGGCTCCCCTACGGACGCCAGGAGCAGCGCTGCCAGCACGGGCCGCTGGCCTGAGCCCTCACGTGGTGGTGCCGGGAACTGCAGCCCAGCAGAACTCCCTTTCCTGCACGGAGCTGCTCGAAATGGATCAAGGAGTATTCTTCCAGTACTGCTTAATAATTCTTCCTTTGGCCTGCTAGTTAGAAGGACGAGCTGTTGGCTTTGCTGTAACCTTTGCACCCCTGTGAGGTTCTCTGTCTGCCCGTCCCAAAGCAAAGGAGGCTGCGCAGGTGCAGTGGTGCCCCTTTAGCTTTAGAACGTGTTGCCTCCTTTGAAGCCGTTCAACAGGGAACGAGGTGGGAGGGTTGGAAGGGCAGAGGCACGAACAGCTCCCAGCGGGGTTTGTTTTTCAAATTCATGTTTATTTCTGTATTGAAGAGGGTTGAAAGCTTATTTAAAAACAGCCGTGCAGCTCCCATTCATGATACAAAGGGTCGGAGCACGGGGCCGCCGTGTGCGGCGCTGGCAGCGGTCCCGGCGCGCTGCTGCCCGGAGGCACAGGCACGGCTGGAGGTGCCGCGGCTGCACGGGACGGCGGGGAAAGGCTCGGCAGGAGACAGGGGCTCTGCCCCTGCCATGCGGGCACAGGGCGGGGCTGCACCTCAGACGCCGCCAGTGCCACCCCCAGCCTCGCCGGAGGCACAGCCTTGTACCTTCCGTCCCCTGGCCACAGCCCACGTGCTCCCCGCTGTACTGAAAACCTCTTGTCTCTGTGCTGGAACGCAGCACTGAGGGAGAGGGAAAAGCTATGAATTGCATCTCGTTTTTAACAATTCACCCTGTTCATGCCCGCTTCAGGCAGTTTACAGGTAATATCTACTTCTAAAATGGCCACAAGTCTCGTGCTGCAGAAGCACAAATAATTGTGTGGTTATAGAAAAAAGCATCTGAAATACATAATAACCTCCGAGTACATGAAGTTCTTGCTGGCTGTATGAGACTCTTCTCTGTTGCTTCACCATAATGTACAGCAGAGTCCATTTGACACAATTTGGGAAGCCAGCTGTAGTCTTGTGATGTAATCCCAGACAGAGGCACAGATGCCACCGGGTGCCTCATGTAGGTTCCAACCTCCTTTTCTTCAAGCTCTGACTTCTCCTGAGGGGGCTGCACCCTGCCAAATAGGGAGAAAGTAAGAAATGGATTTTTTTTTTGCTTCTAAATGTGCTCCTCATTTCTTTTTCTAACTCTTCCTTGATAGGACAGTAGGATGGAAAAAAGCAGACAGTTTTCCAAGCCCCCTGTCACAGCATCTGCAGCCAGGCCCAAAAGAAAGGAATACTTCTCCCATTGGACTTTCCTGGGTACCAAGAGCCCTTGTGAAGCCAGACTTGTGGCAGCACGTACCTGGGGTGTGCTGGTTGGCACAGCTGGTGCTGCTGGCTGCAGCAGAGGGCTGCAGCTGTGCAAGCCTGGCAGAAGCTTTGTGCTGGGTCACCCTGTGGGGTGTCCTGCTGCGAGTGCCCATCTGGTGATGGCCACGGGGTGTCTCAGGTGCCTGGTGTGCAGCTGGTGAGGGCTCTGACATTTTGGCACCCGTTACCTTTAGGTCAGTGCTCTCCAAGGAAATGTCCCAAAGTTCAGGATCATCTGGAAGGAATGAGAAGGGGATCCATGACACAGTACTGTACTACGGGAATGGTAGTAGCTCCAAGAGCAGCACATTCTTTTCCTACAAGCAGTGACCACTATGAAATTTAATCTGTAAAGCATCTCTCATGTCAGTGTGCAGCAGGGTCCTGCCCCTTGTGCTCTGGACTTGAGCAATGTTTGTGTGTGACCCAAACAGCCATGGTTGTATTGAGAAAAGACACACCCCAAATCCCCCCCAAGTTCTGTTTTGTGCAGTATCACCTCAGGAAAAGGGTTTATCAATAGGTGTAACAACTCTACTGAAGAGCCTGTGAAACCCCCCATAGTGATGGACATCATCTCCCCACCACTCAAGCAGAGTTTGTATTGTTAAAGTCAGAATCACACACACACTTCTGTTATTCCAGTTCTTCAGAGTTTTTACCTTTACACTGTATTCTGAATTAAGCTGGTTTAAATGCTAATGATTTAACACTTAATTACTCATCACTCTTTGGCTGACCTGCAAAGAACTCCTCTTCTATTGCCAGCTCCTGCTGTACTTGTGCTGGAGTGCTGTGCTTGACGGGAGGGTCGCATGTTGCTGCGAGGAGGCAACACAAGAGATTAATACCAGAAATACAGAAAACCCCTTTGGCTCCTTCTTAGCAGAGCATGAGCCTGAAATGACAGCCAGCACTGCCACCAGGTACCCTCTTTTCTCCTAGAGCTGGTTAAGACTTGGAAGCAGGATGTGGGACAGCAAGGCTCTGTACCTGATGTCTGACAAACAACACTGCTACTTTAACGGGGTTTGTTTTTGCCTGTCTCCCCAGTCTCCACGTTCCTGCTACCACGTGGCTTCCAGAGCTCCCCATGAGTAAAGGGCAAGGTATCAGTGGCTCAGGCAATGTGTGTTTGCCTGCAGCTACCACGGCCAAGTGCTGCAGCCTCAGCTTGGATGCAGCAGGTTGATGGTGCTGACAACAGCTGCTTTAGGGTGGCTGGAAAGTTGCAGATTTAATGTATGCAGGGCTAGAGCTGACATTCCTGACACTTTTGGAACAGACAGGGGGAAATATGATAATGCTCCTTCCTTTGGCCTCAAAGGTGTGTTGATGGCACAGAACAACAGCACATGAAGCTGGCCAGGCTCCTGTGCTGTGGGTAACCTGTGCCTGCCAGCAGCTCTCATGGAAAGTGCCAGTTTTTAATGCCGCCTCTCACCCTGTTTGCTGCTGGGAGTAACGCCTGGCACCTGCTGCTTTTTCTCCATCTGCTCCCGGAACTGCTGCTGCAGCCGCTTCTGTCGCAGTTTCCTCTGGTAAGTGGCATCACACTCCGTGGCCAGGGAGTCTGTGCTTCTGTCCCTCCCCCCAGCAAACACAAAGTTAAACAGGGCCTCAGCACTTACATTTTGTGAAGAAAAAATTCATTAAGAAATAACAGTAAAGGAAATCCACTGAACTAGTGCTTTATGGCATTTTCGGAATTCAGCTGTCCACGTTTTAAAAGGCCCAGTAACTTCTAATACATAATAATATTTATTAAAAAATAAATTTGTAACAGCAGTCTCACCTGGGAGCGTTGGGCTGTTTCTGATCTGCTGTCACTACAGCAGCAGCCTCTGTCTGGCCAGGGTTACAGCCAGGTGTCACCTCACAGTGCTGTCTCCCTGCTGCGTTCTGCCTTTCCACATAGCCGCTGTATCTTGCTTTCTCTATTTCAGGCTCATAGTCCTGTATTTTAGCTTTGACCAAGTCTAACTCAGGGGGTACCTGGTAAAAGGAGAAAAACCAAAATGTTCAGAAATTGCCATCATCAAGTTAGTGAAATAAGCTCTGGTTGTTTCGCTACATTACTGTTAAAAATTATTTTGTTTGCGCTAAGTCGAATGCTAAGTTAGAAACCTGAAATGCTCTTTCAGTACCCAGTAATTCAGTCAGTTAATCATTGAATTCCTGTGACTTTGTGTTGGCTTAATTGTTCAGTGCTTCAGGGCAGATGGCGAGGTCTCCCCACACTGCTCTGCAAACGAGAACAGGTGTTGGTGATCGATGGAGGGTTTTACAGCTTCTCACAGCCCCATGAGGCTGTTGCTGAGTCTGTAACTAACAGTAAACTGTACCAGTCCATTTTCCTGCTTGTGCTAAAGGGCAAAGCCAGCCTTTACTGAGTTCTGAGGAAGGTACACCATTCTTGTTTAATAAAGACTGGATGTTTTGGCTCTGTCACTTTACAAGTTTGTGGCAATGCCTCTAATAGACAATGACCCTGGCAAACCAGAGATCTTGGCCGTCTTTACCTGGAGAGAGGTGTCACTTTGGATCTGCTCCTACAGTATTTGGCAGGACTGCTTTGCACCTCTAGGCCTTGTAGCAGAGTTTGCTACTAGCAAGTCCTAGTGTGATTGAAGGCAGCTTTACTATGGAAGTCTACAGATCAGCAGTTGAAGAAGGCTTCCTTTTCCCTCATTCCACAAGACAGGTCACTGCCTAGAAGCCTCCTGCCCCCAGCGGGTGCACAGCAGGAGCTGGCAGGATCCACGCTGGTTACTGAGGCACCACTTCAGGAACATTCTGCTGTGTGTGTGAGTGGTTTGTTACGAAGGCTGTTGGTGTCAGAGCTGGTAACCCTCGGGAATGAGATGCACTGATAGCACCATTGATAGCCCCTGTGACTGAAGGAGCAGGGGCAGTGGGTGCTCTGCAGCCCCTCTGACAGCCCCCGTACCGCACCTGCCGGGGAAGCTTGTTCACGGCTCGCAGGTAGTCCTTGTCCAGGATGCAGTTCCCAAGAGCATTCCCAAAGCACCTGAGAAACAAGAGGGCTCACTGTGACTGAAAACCCTTCATTCCCACGTAACTTCTGAAAATGTGCAAGTACCGATCTTCACTTACTTGAGTGCCCTCTTCAGTCCATCTGTTACTGCCTCCTTTCTCGCCTTTTCTAAGGATAAGGCCTTGGACTTCAGGCCTTCACTGACTCCATATCCCACATCTTCATGGTATGACCCATCCTGCAGTACAATTTTAAATACAAGGGAATTTTATACATGCAGGTGCTGTGCCTTCCCAAGCCTGGTTACTTGCTCTTAGCTGTTTGTTCCAGGGCAAGGTCAATGTTTAGGACACCAGCAGGTTCCCTAATGCAGTGCAGTACCCGAGGACTGTGCTCTGACCCGTGCAAGGACTTTCATTCACAGCTTCAGGCAATTGCTCAACCACAGTCAGAGCAAACAAAAAAACCCACTTACCTTAAGCTGAACCTTCACAAAAGCACAGACACCCACGTAGAACCTGCCATTGTTGAGGTCAACAAAGTCTGGAAGGAGATATTTTAAGTGTTAATTTATAAAAACAGTAGTGGAAAAGAAACTGTTGTCTATGAAAGTAATTTCTTTCCTATGATCTACTAGAAGTCTGCAGTTTGCAAATAATTTGCACAAGGTTTTATCCAGGACAGAATGCCTGAAGAGCTGAACAGGCTGCAATGCAACTCTCAGTTCAGAATCTCTGAAGTACCTTACTTCACACCAAAAGCAATGCTGCATAATACACACAGAGCACTCCAGGTAGCAGTCTTGCAGGTCTAATAGAGACATGTCACATGTCTGAAATGAAATTTGGGATCAAATAACTCTACTTTGGGGTCCAAGAGTTCTTCTGTACTCATCCGGTCTATTTGTCTAATTGCTATGCAAACCTGCTGAAGGTGCAAGTCCTTTTTCTACCCAGGAATTTAAAGCAGGATCCTCTCACTCTGAATTTCTAAGGAATGACTTGTTATGGCATTATCTGAAAAAAGTAGAAGTTTGAAGGACGTCAGTCTTTTCTCGACTGAAAAGGGGAAAGAAAACCGTGGTGCAGAATAGATGGAAAGCAATGAAGTAAGTTGTTCTATTTCTAGAATCTACCAGCCTGAGTTAAGAAAAGATTTCTGAAGGTGGGGGAGAAGGAAGAAGGTAATTTAAGCAGCTGCTTTGACCTACTTCAACAACCAGTCTTCAGCATAAGCACAGCAGATCAGCAAACAAGGACAACACTTCTCTGTGTACTATTTCAGCTATCAACTTGGAAGAGGCTGAAGCTTTAAGATCACCTGAACACCATACTATAGTTGAAAAATTTTTCAATAATTTTCTGTTGTAAAAACCTCGGTACTAGGTATTAGTTAGAAGAGAAATCTGCAGAAAAGAATGGGTCCCTAGAGATTAGGGGAATATTAACTGAGAATGTGAACTGGTTACAGTCTAAAAATTACAGATGAGTATGAAAGCTGGCTCAGGACTGCCGGGTGTTAAATAGTTTAATTGTAATTACTCTTGATTGAGTGTACCCATAGAGATCAGAGACTTGATTAGAATAGCTCAAGAATAATCATAAACATACCAGAATAATGAATATGACAGATCTAAAATGAAAAGAGAAGCTCCATTATTATTTGATTTCTCTCGTTTTTACTAACTGTTAAGACACCTGGAAATTGCACATGCCTCTGCCCACGTGCTTTGAAGTGATGAAGTTGTTGCAGTTGAGGGCACTTGGTCTGTTCAGCCTGGAGGAGGCTGAGGAGAGACCTCACTGCAGTTACAGCTTCCCTGAGAGGGGAAGAGGAGGGGCAGGCACTGATCTCCTCTCTGCGGTGACCAGCGACAGGACCTGAGGGAATGGCCTGAAGCTGTGCCAGGGGAGGTTTAGGTTGGCTATCAGGAAAAGGTTTTTCCCCCAGAGGGTGGCTGGGCATTGGAACAGGCTCCCCAGGGCAGCGGGCACAGCACCAGCCCGACAGAGCTCGGGAAGCGTTTGGATAACGCTCTCGAGCACACGGTGGGATTGTTGGGCTGTCCTGCGCAGGGCCAGGAGCTGGATTTGGTGATCCTTGTGGGTCCCTTCCAACTCAGCATATTCTGTGATTCTGTGATGGATACCCTGGCCCTTATCTGAGAGACTTTTCCTCCACAGTGAAACAGGAGGGAGCAAAGACTTCTTTGCCCCCAAGAGATCCTTACCAACATTCTGCTGAGTGACTGAATGAGCCCAGCCATTGAAGCCAAACATCTCATTGGCCAGACTGATGACCTTGTGACCCTCAATGTAACAGACCTGAAAAGAAGAGCATGTACACGTAAATACATACATAAATACATAGCCTTGTGCACACGTCTCTACATACTTTATTTTTAACAGATCACACGTATCCTCTTACACTGAGGAAACCCAGCTAAGTTCAACGTTCAGATTATGTGACTAAAAGGCTGATGCTGCAGCTTTAGGTGCACTCTCTTCCAGCAAATGTGGTGGGGATTAATATAACAACAAATACGACTTAATCAACAGAAGACAGAGTGGGCACTAAAGATGGTAAATGCAGCCACTGTTACATAATGTTTCATATAGCCCAGTTCTGGGAAAAAATAGGGAAAACATCTCAGTGTTGCACAAGTAGATAACTAGTCCTTTGTAAAGGAAGCACTGAAAAATGAAGTCTCTCTTTAAGTGCAAAAGGAATCTGTGGCTCAGTAAAAGCCAGAACTTATGCCATGCTCACTGTGCATTCATATCTGCATGTTAAACTACTAGAGGGAAATTAACTTAAAAAAAAAAAAGAATATTGTAACTTTTAAAGCCCTAGTTTTCCAGGGAAGAACCGAGTTGAAACATGATGTTTGTTCCTACCTTTTGCCCTCCTCCCGCCTGCCGGCTGCTGATGTAGTCTGGGCCCAGCCTCTGCCGCAGAGCATGCTGGATAGCTCGGTACTCGCTGGCCGTGTACTGATACTTGACAAGAACAAGGGAACACACATCTTACTCTCCCTGCTTTAGCTTCCCCTCTTCTCCTAATAGCACTTCTTTATCCCAATCATTCCAAGATGTGCATGATCCATTTTTTGGAATTGGGATGTAGCAGGCAAGGAAACACCTCAGGGTAGGTAAGTGCATCAGACTGTTTTTTTTTCCTCTGACTCTTGATGGATACAGGCATTAATTATTGAGCTGCAACAATTATTTTTCATTAATAATCCCAGTCAAGCTTGCCACAAGCACACATGTAAATTTGTATTATACTGCTCAAAACCAAAACATAATATCTCTGTGACCAACAAGAAAAGTGTATTTAAGAACTCCAACAAAACGGAAGATTAACTGTACCCCACTACCACATGGCACCAAGGCAGGGAGGACAGGAAAGCAGTCAAAATAGGAATTTCTTGAGGAGTGTTCAGCCAATTTCCCTCAAGCAGAGAAGGTCCTTTGGATACCTCCAACATTACTGGTATCATTAGAGAACCCTGGCATCACCAGAAGCCTAAAGTTTTGTAAGATTAGGCTTGTCTTAGTAGATACGCAATTCACAAGATGTAGAGAAGCCTAAATGTATGTTTAAGGATTTGAGAACTAAAAAGCTTGTGTTGTTGTGGCCTGAAGTGGGACAGAACAGAGGTTTCACCACTCAAATCATAAATATTGTGTATGCATGTACTGGCTGCCCTAACAATTCAGCAGAACACAGAATCTTCTAGTGTGTGTGTGCATTATAAATTCCAACTCCTGTCAAACTGCTCTAATTTGTATTTAGTTCTATTTAAACTTAAAGGAAAAACTTTGTTTTTTCTGACTCTAGAATGCAAGCCTGTAACCAAAAAGCATTAGGAAAATGGGAGAATGCACAAGCTTGTGCCATATTCAGGAACTATGTAGAAACGCCTATCATGGAGAAGAGAATTCAGCACCAAAAGCTCTGTTCAGTTCAGATACGGTTTTCTTTTTTTTCAAATTATTTCACAATTCTTAAAAATTATTTTTAATAGCTGAAAGTAGTTGGCTTTTCTAAACCTGTACTGAGAATATGTGTAAGCATGATTGAGGCCATCTGGGAATAAGACAGAATAAAATGAGACCCACTTTTAAGGTACAAGATTGAAAAACCTTTTGAGAAGAATCCAGAGCAATTCATTATAACTTGAGGCATGTCAAGACTATTGCAGAGAAAAAATGCAAAGCACAGTTGGGTGTAGCATGATTCCAGCCTTACTGTACCCACGTTTCAAAGGAATAAACATGCAGAGCAGATTTCCAGAAGTGTGAGCATGCAACTTGTATTTCCCTCTGGGGCAAAAGGAACCAACCTGTCCGAAGGAAGCCACTGAGTCCCCGGTGTTGGAGCCGTTGCTGCTGCTGTAGCCTTCACCATCCTTCCCCTGGCTTTCAGGCATCCCTAGAGATGAGAGGAAACAGAATGACTGAGGATAACAGAACTGACAGTCCATATGAAGACGTCAAAAAGCTTATTCTAAATATCATACTGGTAAAAAAAATATGTATGTGGGTTTTTTCCTTTTAGGTAAATGTGAAGGCATTGTACCATGCTAGGGAAGGAAAAAGAAAATAATTCCCTCTTTTGGATTCTTCAGCACTGTCTTCCTGGAACACTTTCAATATCCATTAATACTTAAATAAAAAGTAGAGATAACTTTCTAAAACTTTACTCAGCTATATCCTGACTTGTCAGTTTTTATTTTAGATTGTTGTTTTGACTGTAATCCCCCTGCCTGGTGCTATGATGGTACCACATAAAGTGTGCAGAGCTGGAAACCACAGAACCTGTCAGAACTGTAAGAAGTGGTACCAATAACTCAGTAGAGGGCACCCTTTTCCAAGCCAGTATCCAACACTTGCCAGCACTGCACGGCCACTCCACCCTGCTCTGGAGCAGTGGGCCTGGGCAGATTGTGGACCCCAGCTGTGCCAGGGGCTGCAGCAGCACTCCCAAATAACCCACAGAGATGATCTCTTACGGTACTTGCACCAATGCTGAGCACAACCAATAGCCCAGCACTCAGAATTTTGTAGGCAATACAAATATAGGACAAATTCAGACACGTACAAGAGAGCTGGAGATGTCAAAACAGTTTGAGAAAGCCTAAAATCCTCAGCAGATGGCATGATTTGCCAGTCAGTAAGCACCTGGCTAGTACTGTGCTTTGCTAATGCATTCCAGGTGTGGCACTTTCTAAAGTAAGTTGTTTTTCCAATCTCCAAACAAGAAATCCAAAGTTTACTGAGGACTTGGCAAACAATTTTCAGAAAAAGGATACCAGTTGTTTCCTTGGCAAGTGCGAGCACTGGCAATTATGCCAAGTGTAGCTAAAATTCTCCCTAATTTTTGTTGGCTAGAATTATTCATCTTTGGTGCCAAACTTGTATAATTGTACAGTGTTCATACACTTGAATATGTTTCAATCAGAAGTTAGCAGCAATTTGTAAATACATTTGGCTTTGAAAAAGAACAAATAGAAAGCAACATTACCAGGAGAAGAAACACTTGTGATTTAAGCAGGCTATTTCCTCTGCTCAGCAAAGAGTTCATTGCATGGGGAGGGAGACAATTAGAGAGACATAAATAGTGTGTGTGGCCAAGGGAATTGAAATTTGAACAATACTGTTGCCTCCACTCACACCCCCAAGCTGCCCCAATCAGATCTTAATCACTATAAGCCCTCGGGAAGAAACAATGACCGAAATGTCACTTGCCTACATAACACTATGACCAATTTATGCAAAGTAGGTGGGTGGCATTTCGATGCAAAATTGCTTAATACTGGTTTTAGTTAAAGTCCCTCAAGCTGTTATATGGCATGCACCATTATCAGTCTAAATTCAGTTGTCTAAATTTAGTGGTTTGTATTCAAATTATGTGTGAATCCAGTTGGAGTGAAGGAGACACAGGATGCCAGTTTAGTTTCAGGCTTTACCTGCAGGAATAGCTTCAGCTGTGAGCCTTGTTGAAACCAAACACTCCATCAGAGCAATGTGCTGCAGTCGGGGAAGTGCAGCACAGCCAAGCCCTGTGTCTCAAAGCAATTGTTTGAACATTTCAGAGTGACAGAACTTCGATATCATTAGAGTAGGAGTTGGGAAGAGAGAGGAGTTAATTCTGCAAATTCAGCTATAAATCTATGTTGGTGCCAGAGCCAGGAGCTAGGGAAGGCAAGGCGCTTCCATTCCTCACTGGAATATTGTTTCCTCACTGCCCTGCCCTCTCCCCACAATGCTTTAACTCACATGAAACATTAATGCTGAAGTAGATAATAAACCATTGACTGGAGTGCCAAAGAGCCTCAGACACCCTCTGGGGCCAGGACTGTGGTAGGAGGCTGCCTGCCTCATTACCCAGTGTGAAAAAGTGCCCTAATTTTAAACCAGAAAGACTAAAAATTGAAGTTCAAATATGCATTTAAATATGCAGGATGACACAGGCAGTTTATCAGTTTAAAGGCACCTAGGAATTATAATTTATTATCTCTGTGGTAATGGGACCATTATTTATTATTTACAGGGACTTCTTTTGAGTTTAGCTGGTAATGTTCTCAGGAAGTTTTCTTGCCACTGAGACAGAGTCCACACAAGACTAGAGGTGCTGCATTGTGCTCCAAAACATTACCTTGGTACACTAGAACAGGTAAAGAAACTTAGCCTTTACTACTACCATATTTTGATCTTGTATTCCAAAATGTGAACACATTAGGTACACAATCAGAAAAAAACAATCTCTGTTTTGGGAAACTGGATATAAAATACCAATTTTCAACAGCACTCTACAAGTAGGAATTTATTTGCATGGTGGTAGTGAATTGAGCGCTGCTGGGAAAAATGTGTGTGTACACAAACTCCTGTTCAGGAAATAAACCAGTCTTCCAGAACAGATAATCCTGAATTTAATGTGTTCAAGTATATCTACCAGTGTGGGCTGTGGCAGCAACACCTTCACCTGCCACGATTTTATGGGCATAACTTCTAATTTTCTAAATTAACACATCCTCACACACCTTTCTATCCTACTGTCCATTACCGCCCAAAAATTTATTTTGCTCCTAAATCATGTCTTTTCCTATCAGTTCCACTCTGCCTTGACAAACTAGGTTTTTGAACCATGCACTGTGCTCTAATCCTGTGGTAGGAGTGCCAGTTCCCACTTCTCCTCACATGTAAGCTGGAAGCAGGCAGTTTGCATCACTTCAGAATAGTTTGCATACCATGCATTGTGCAAGTACCACAGCTTGGGCAATGCTCAGCTGGAACATGGCTGTTCAAGGAATTAATCAGAGCATCCCACAACCTAAGACAGGACTTCAACACAGACTGTGAACTTCCAGAGGGCTTTTCATTCATCCTTGTCCTCTCTGTCTGATAAGTTTCCTTCACAGAGAGGCTTTGGTTTGCTGAGAAAAAATCTTCAACATTCTTTCAAAAAATGTAATTCCACTGAGCCCAGCAAGAGCAAACAGTTACACAGGTAGCAACAAGTGATCTAGCAAGCACTAAAGATAATGCCACATACTTAAGCTAAGGTTTGTATTACTCTAAGAAAACACAGAAAAAATTTACAAGTTTTATGTTTCTGTGGAGTTTTCTTTCCTCTGGGAACCCCAAACTATTTTATAAGTTGATTTACCTGTTATGCAAAGGCTGCTTTAACACAGAGCTGAGGCACCTCTTTCAAGTTTAATGGGGCACATGTTCCTAATCAAGACAGGCCCATGCTACTCCACACTTTAAAAGGAGTAATAAAGAGATGATGCAATTGCTTGTGGAAAAGCTGCACACAATAGAACTGTTCAGTTTTGCCTTCTGATATCTGTAGGTAAGCAACCTTGACGACTTGAGAAAAGCAAGGTAATGTTCTGTTAACTTCATCAGAAGGAAAAGATACTCAGTGTTTGATGGGTTAAACATGGAAATGAGGGCCAGCTCAGGAGACTGGGTGTCTACTGCAGACTACAGCTGGCCTCTGATGCTGACAGTACCTTATCACTGCCCCTCACTCATTCAGGCCACATCCTGTAGCAAGAGAAAAAAGGTATAACATAGAAAGTTTGAGCTCCCTGCAGTAGTTTAAATAGATTTGCTTTCAAGGCATACAAGCACCACTCTGACAATTTCTGCTCAGTTACAGCACGTGTCAGGTGGACGCCTCCATGCAGTCTGTGAGTCTGTGTGGCTCCAAAAGCTTAACTGAACTCTTTCATTTATCAGGCACTGCTCACTGCTAGGTTTACTCTTGGCACGTCTAGGATCATGATCCTCCCCGCACTGAGCAGAAAACACTAACTCTGGTTCCACTTTTTTAACATTTTAGTGAACACAGGGTAAAGCTCTTTCTTCCCTACCTTTACACGCTTTTGGAAGAGGAACAGTGCATTTGTGGGCGTTTCTATTTAAGAATTTTTGGACACATCCGACATCTGAAACGAAGCCTACCTGGTCAGTTCCTGCATTTTTGGAACACGGGATGAGAAACTCACCTCCTTGCTCATTATGCTGTTTCCTGTCATGACAGTCTCTATACAACTGCCACAAGTTCACTGGACATCAGTGTAACTGCGGGAAGTTGTTTAGGAGCTTGCTTTCCCAGCAATTACAAATCCAGGTCCAGTCCAAATTGCTTAGTTTAGCACATGTTTTGCTGTGTTTTAGCCTGCATATTTTTCAAATTTTGTTGAACAAACAAAAACAAACATTTTCTTTAATAGCAGTGGTGTGTCAATTACCCCTTTGCTACGTAGTTTTGTTTGCTGTTTTAAAGTCCACTGCCTATTGCAATTTTTGCCTTACAAAGGGTCCAAAAAAGTTTCATTAGTTAAAAATGCACCCACAGCATCCTAGGAAAAAGGTCATTCCAAACAATTCTAAGTTTGAAATACATTTGCTTTCCAGGAATATAAATCCTTTTTCATTTCTCACATTACTTAATTCCTTTGCATTAACTCACAATCTGTATAAAAAATATTTCATTAAAGGGATTGACTGGCACTCCTGCACAAATAATCTTTTTGATGATATTATAAAAAAAATCCTTATAACAATAAACAATGACCAAGGGGTAGAACTGAAAGATGACAGAAACAACTCTGTCGTACAAGTTTTTCCCAGGTATGAAACAGTAACACCCCACAGTTACAAAACCAAAAGCGAACCATCTGCTCTTCAAGGAGTTTCCCAACCATCCAGGCAGAGTAAAAGAAACGAGCTCGTTCTGGAGACCAGACCAGGCAGAAATATTACTCAAATATCATAAATTATTTACGTGGGCACTTCTTTCTAAAAGCCTGTCAGATTGATTTATCACCACATCATTTATGTACAAGACACTTCAGCCCTTGCAAGGCAAAGACAGCAGGGTTTTTAACTCAAGAGTAATGGTTTGGGACTTACAGGGAGAAGCAGCCTGTCCAACTGTAAGCAGAAAGCCTGCAGATTTCCCAAACGCAATTACCAGGCAAGGAATTAATCCAGCCTGGAAACGAAACCATCTGAACTCTGCAAGCACTGTGAGAGATCTGTCAAGCTGGGGAGCACAAACCCCATGATGATTACAGGCACAGATGACACTTCTGGCAGCAGGACCCTATTAAGCTGACACACTAATTAAGTTAGGACGAAAAACCTAAAGCTCTTAGGCTCTGTTTTGCTCCAGGTTGACACTTGCTTATTGTTAAATGGAAAATCATTTACATTTGAAATTGGCAGAATACTTGAGGCATGGGCAAGCCTGTATCTATTTCCATCCTTCTGCCTTCTTAGACAGCAGTATAAATTATCCCTTTTTTGGAGGGATTCCTTAGGCTTGACAGAAGGGCTTAAATACTAGAGCATGCACTATATGATTCTACAGAAATTAATTTGAAATGGATTCTGTGCTTCTACAGTTGAACGGGAAGTTCAGGTTATCGAGACCTTAGTGGATCTCAGCCTGCCAGAGGTCTGAATTATAATATAAATGGTAATTATAATGTAACTTATAAGACATAATAATATAATAATACATAAAATATACGATATAGGTCATATATAATATGACGAAATAACATAATTATAAGTTGTATTCCTTGCAACAATTTAAACATTGATAATTTACATGTCAATAAGTGTCATTCCTTGTGTGGTCTGACAGATCGATCCCATTTGCCACAATCTCTCACTTTAGTGTCCCCTCCTAGTGGGAGTAAGGGCTAAGGAAGTCAATATTGCTTTTGGCTCCTTACACCCGGAATCCACAAAAAATCGAACTGCAAGGAATTCTCGATGGGATCAGTTGCTGTCTGCCCGAGGCTCTCTCAGGAAACACCGACCCCGCGCGCGCCCCTCGCCCACCGGCCGGGGTCCCTCAGCAGCCGCCCGCAGGGGAGGGCCCGGCTCGGTGCCGGGTTCGGTGCCGGGTTCGGTGCCCAGCTCGTGCCCGGTTCGGTGCCCGGTGCCCGGGCCGCCGCGGGGCCCTGCCC
>VZTI01004092.1:656148-758925 GCA_013397865.1 Struthidea cinerea
TTTTTTTTTTTTTCTTTCTTTGAATCTGCCACTTTCTCAGTTCCTGGTAGCAGTTATGTGTGCTGCTGTATCAATAGAAATATTTCACCATGCTATTGTAACCAGTGTGTGAGTTCCTTGCTGCTATTCCTTATTCTATGAAGCTGGATACTCTCCCATTGTTATCTTCCATCCCCTCACTCCTCCCTATTTTCAAGCCTGTTCCCCTGAAAACCTCTCTTGGGTGAGAGTTTTGTTACGACACTTACCTGGCTAAGCCACTGGAGAACTGTGTTATATTTAGGGGGTCTGGCTTGTTTTAGCTGAGTGTGGTTTGGTCAGAAATGTAAGTGTGGAGGGATGCACGTGGCTTTTTAAGTAGTAGAACTAAACCCAAGGTGTAGGCTCTTGGCCCTTGCTGGCCACCCTGCTGTAAGAGCAGTCTGGGTGAGGAGAGTTCTATCCATTGCTGCCTGTTTAAGCCAAGAGTTTAACTCTGGCATGCAGTGGACTGCTGTGTGGCAGTAGTAGAGCAGGAGATCCTAGAAAATCCGGTGCTGATTTAGCAATAGTGGCGTTTTCTGGCACGTGGGTTATGTCAATATTGTTAGCCCAACGTGGTTGTCAGGGTGAGATTATGATGGAATTTCTGTAGCTGGGGCATGCTTTGCCTTGCACTGTGATGTTACCCATGGTGACTTTAGGCTGCCTGTCCACATGGGCTCGTTAGTGCTTCTAGGCACCTGTGGGCTTTTGAAATATCGTTAGTGCTTTTAACATTTTGTTTCTGCTATTAGGAAGTGGGTTGTTGGTTGCATGCCACCTGTGGGAGAGAAACAGCCATGGATGCAAACATATAGTATTCACTGACTTTATACTCTAAAGTGAGCCTATAAACTCTTTAGCCGTACAGTGACAGAAAATTAACATCCACAGATGAAGATCTTCAATCTTCTAGATAATTAGAAGAATGAGAGTTAATTTAATCAGTTTTTCACTAGGAAGTGATATAAGTGATATGTTGAAGTTCTGACACCTGTTGCTTTTTGTGATTTGCCTTTAAAAAGGGCACAGGATGATTTTTTTTTTTTCCCTTCACATCTGCTTTAAATTTACAATTATGTCCCAGTCATTGCACAAAAGAAATCCTGATGCATCTACCCAGGCTCCCTACACATGTCAGCATTAAGAAGTTAGGACAGGGAGGGATTCTGGGGGTCCAGAGTGGTAAATCCAGGCAAGAAGCAGCAATTGAGAACGGTCGTATCTGCTCCATGTGGTCATCATCCTGTGACAGATTCAGTGAAATTCTTTAAGCTGTAGGAGAGGAGAGGTGCTGGAACAGTGCCCAAGATTTCTGCCATGCCTCAGAAGCCTTGCAGTGTGATGTCCAGGTAGTATTAAGTATGTGCTCCTGGCTCTGCAGGAAGACAGAAGAATTTGTGTCACAGCAGCCAGAACTTGCTTGTGCACCCAAATTTAGTGACCGGGTTAACCCTTAGTGCACTGGGAGCAGAACCACTGAAGTCTGACGAGTGAGATGAAGTAAGGCCTTTAGAAATATCTGTAGTGCCCCGTGTTCTCCCTCAAGCTGAGGCCAACCTCCAGGGCACTAGGAAAAAGTCCTTATAAGTAAGTGGCATATCAGATTATATAAATATGAGTAACTAAAGGTTTAGCTGAAATAGGTGGTTTTATTATAATAACAATAATAAGCTTTTTTTGGTGGCCTTGTTTATGGGGAAAGGAGATAGAAAGGAATGGAACTGTGGTGGTGACAGCAGACCCTTTATGCTGATATCAAGACTTAAGGGTATTATAAGAAGTAAAACTTGGTGTCAGTTAAAACTGCTTTTGCAAAGGAAGTGCTGTAGAGTAGAACAGAGCATGTTCTGTCTTCTGTCTTCCTTGTTGAGCTTTGATCCCATGAAAGGAATTGTGTACTTGTGGGAGACAAATTAACTATGGAGCTGAGGAGTGTTTCTGGCTCTCTCATTTATAGACTCGCAGGTAGTGTTTTCTGGATGGGACACCTTGTAGGAATGGGAAACAGAAAGGTGTCTAAAAAGGACAGGGAATCAAGATGTTTCCATGTTCTGTGGTGACTTAAAGTGCACAGGTGCCATTTATGCTAACCTTTCAAGTGTGAAAAGTGTTCAACAGGAATGTCACTTTATGTTTAGGAACAAAACACTCCCTTGACAAATGAATGCTGTTTTTTCCCCTTAAACTGTTAGGGTCAGGGTTGATGACCTGCCTTTTACAAACATATTTTTTTATATGTCAAAGTCACCTGAAGATGGTTGGGGATTTCTGAGATGCTTTTCTGGGAAGATTTCTCTGTGTATATGGGGGGGGAGAATGTATCAATTCACATCTTGTGTTCAGTGAGACAGAACAAAGGCTCTGTTACAGTCAGTGAACCTGGCAGATGTGCAAGTAGGTGAACTTAATTTAAAAAATACAAAACAAACTCCACCACCACCATCCCCCCGCTTTTACAAATGACTGGATATAAACAGATGGCGGTGCTTCAGCATTTATTTATGTGCTCTTTAGGAATGAGAGTCAATCCTAATATGAACAATTACTTTTTGGTCTTATTTCTGTCTTAATTTCATTCATCCTTTTTGCTTTCTTGCTGTCAAGGCCACAAAGACATTTTGGTAAACAGCCCTGAATTCCATGGGTTCAATGCCTTGTGTCCAGCATTGGCTGGCTTGCAGACAGTTTCCAAAGTAAACTTTCTTCTGTCTTTTTGTGTGTAACAGTTATTGATTTAACATGAAAAGTAGTGAGCCTTCTTACCTACCAGAACTAGTCAAGCCAAAAATCTACAAAATAGCCCTAAGAGACAGAGGCTTCACACTTTTTATTTAAAGTAACATAGCACCGTAGGTTTTGTAACTGTGATGTGGACTGGGAGATAACAGGAATTCATTTTTTTCTCTTGGTTAGCACACCTCTAAGTTGTTGTGAATCGCGTCAATTCTCTCATTATACCCACTGTTTGGATTCCTGGCAGGGTTTTATTGGAATGTAAGCTTTTCTTTTTTTGGAATTCCATCTTTCCTACCTACCCTCCCCTCTGTTGTATCTACTCTGCAGTCTCTGTCCTACTGTGTAATCTAGTCATACTTGCCATTAACTATTCGGGTGTGAATTATGTAAATAGGAACAATTGCTACCTCTGTTAATGAAGTCTAATGTGTCTGCTGCAGTCCTTTATCAGATTAAGATGCCTCTTGTAGAGGCTGACTTTGCTTTTATTATGAAACTGACATTCAAAGCTTTCCTTGTGCAGGCAGGAATCAGGGTGACAAGGAAGTTCTGTCTTCTGGAAGCTGGATCTGTGGCTTCCTTCTGCTGCTGGGAAGCTCTAGAGGGGTCCCTGGGCTGCAAGAGGCACTTGCCTGGTCTGTGATCCCACTGCCCCATTCCTGACTATCAGGCAGTGATGCTATTAAGGAATTGTCTTCATAGCTGTAGCAGTTTGTCAGCTGGTGTTGGTCCTGAACAGAAATTGCAGCAAAGACATTCACAGGACTTGCTGGAGGCTGCAGAAGTTACTCTGAAATTCTTTTTGTTTTAAAAAATGTCGGCTGGCTTTTCCCTGCATTTCTGCATGTTTGTGTGTATTTGGTTGCTTGCTTACCTAGAAGTAATTAGTGTGCTATTAGTATTTGTCCTGGAGTAGGGGGAGACATGAAAGGCGTTATTAATGTATGACAGAGAGATCTTCCAGAGGGTACCAAACTTCTTTTTAGTGAATCTTCTGTTTTCTGTCAGCTGTAGCCAGGAACACCTGCCCTGTGAGCCACTGGTTCACATAAAATGATAGATGTAGGGGCTGAGTGTGACAGCACTGCTGAACACATCTCATTTTATGGGATTCTTTATACTGAAGTTTGATGTTAATGTGATCCCTCCAGAATTCCTTACATTTCTGCTATGCCCCAATACAACTTTAATTGAAAACCACCAGATCTTTTGACAAGACTTGTGTCTCTGTTCCTGCCCTCTCTCATGCCATAATTGCCTCACAAGTAAATCTCCCTGAACCTGTGCAGGTGGCTTTTTACTGTTCTTTTAGCACGCCAGGTCCTGATCCTGGCATGTTTTGAAGAAAGCTGGGTTCTCCATTGCTATTCACTGCCTAGGACTAGGCTGTTGTAATGAAACAGGTGGATTTTAGTTGCTACAGGTTGCACTGCAGTACATTTAAATGTCTGCTGCCAGGTTATAAACATTTTCCACAGTTAATGGTGTCTGTCTCCGAATGTTTTCGGACAGCCACCTGTGAGCTGAGAAGACATTTTTCTTAGCTGGCACTTCAAGCGGGATGTGCTGTTAGCTATTTTAAAATTTTTATACAGAAAATGTGTTCATAACTGTCCTTTTCCAAACCTTCTTCTGCAATATTCTGTAATTCTTGCCTGTTCTTTTTCTGATAGTCATTCTTTCATTTTTTTCCATAAGCACTAGATAGCATTTTCAGCTTATACTAAAGCAGGTCAGGTCTTTGTGCCTGCAAAGGTGCAATGCCAATTTAAATATATATGAATGTATATATGAAGGTTTTACTTTGGCTGATGTGAATTTCTTTTATTTTTTAATTTGGCTTGCATATAGGATGCTCTTTGAAGTTTTTGTTCTCTTAATAAACACTGAACAAGAGTATTTTGTTTCACAATTGTAAAGTTACACAAGCTATCTTGGAGAAAAATGGTTTAGCACTGGCTTCAGCTGTTTTGTTTTTTTAAGCTCTTTATGTTGAGAGTCTTTTTTTTTTTTTTTTGCAATCTTAGGTTAGGGTTCCTGTATTGGCAGAAAAAATAAAGGTTTTTGAAATCTACAGGAGAATTTGCAAAGGGAAGATGGTTGGTACATTCACAGTTGGACAGTGTTCCTTGTGGTTACCACCATCTTGTAAGGTTATGGGATGATTTATTTGTGACTAAATTTAGAGTCTCAGTAGAAGAGGAAAATAGTAACAGTGCTGCATGTTGGCCTCATGGAAGATAAGAGACTGTACTTGTGAGATTCCCAGTAAAATGCTAGTGTGGGTCAGAATATTGAAAAACTAACTTTTCTGGTTATGATGTTATCTAAAAGAAATCTTCCATATACTTTTGCTTGGACTCTGGGAGGGAAACTGGAATTCTTTCTTCTTCCTGATTAATTGCTATTGCAAAAAAGAAAAGATTTTTTTTGTCACTTCCGCCACTTTGCTGTTTTCATGATGAAAGATGTTTTTCCTAGTGTGAATTGTATTAGTATCTGCTTCTACAACAAAGTGATATGGTCAGTGATAAATGCTACTAGAAAAAAAATAGGGGAAAAATAAAAGAGTGAAGATTTATCTTGTATCTTTTTTTTTGTCTTGAACTGTGGCAGATCTGTGTCAGTGGAAATACTGAAACTGCATGTGTGGAAGGGTGTACTTAGTTAATAGTTGGAATATTCACAATTTTAAAGTCTAACAATGGTGTAGTAAAAGTTGTCATTTCAAGAAAAATACTGGGTTGTGTTTGCTTGTTTCAAAAGACAACTCTTGTTAATCTACTGCTTTGGTGTGAAAGGTGAGTGCAGTGAAATGCATGGCAGCAATAGTAGAGGTCTTCTCCCCGAGTTTCAGCTGTGCCAGCTCTGGGAATCCTTCCCATAACCCTGATCAACAGCTACTTCTAGCACTTGGCTTTCGTAGCTTGAGTTACTTGATTTTTCTGGAGTAGCAGAGGGGATGGTGCCCGCCTGTGAAACCGGGCTTGGAGCTGAGTTAGCACAGGGCTGGTGTTTCCAGCTGAGGTGGGTGAGAGCTCCCCTGCCTGCCCAGTGTAGTCGAAGGACCTGCTGTGCTACCAGCTCCTCTCTGCTGCCTGGGAAGCTGCTTTTTTGTCGAGGATATCAGCCACTTCCATTCATTGGAAAGTATTCGTGGTTTAGCACAATGTTTGCTAATGCAAGGAGAAGGCAGTTCTCCATGGCAGATTTTCCATGACGAGGGTGAGGAACTCATTAGAAACTGTCTAAAAACTTCTGAGCTCCTCTGGTGTGTTGTTAAGGACTTTCCCAGGTGATACTTCTGTGTGCAGCAGTGATGTACTTCTAACAGCTTGGAAAGTTAGTGGCTTGGGGGTGAGGTCCTTTAACTGAAATGCACACAAGTCTGGTCTTTTGGCTCAAGTTAAGCTCATCCAAAGCTGTTAATGGATGTTTGCCCTGATTTACTGTGGTGAGTTTTTAGCAAATGAATTAAGTGCTGTGATTTGGATTAATTTTCAAGAGAATCCTAATGAATGCAAGCTCTTGGTGGAATGTACTTTATGTAGTGTCTAAGAAATCATATCTGAATTGTTTTGAGTGCTCAAGTGGTGTCACAGCAGCATTTTTAGCATTTTGATATCCCAAACAGTGAGGCTAGTCTGAAATAGCCTTTCTGTTTGGAAGAAGTGTTTTTCTTCTAGATCTGGGGCACAGTGTCTTGCTTATTGAAGCAACTTCAGTGGAACACTGTAGACTTTGTTACACAGTTTATATTTCTGTACTGTTCTGCATGAGGATATGTAGTTGAAATAGAAGAAATGTAACTTGTATTAAAAAAAATACATCTGTAGGTGTTGCTTTGGTAGAGAATTCCAATTAATGCTGGCGGCTGTTTTTCCTTGGCCTGTTCTCCTTTACATATGTGCTTTAAAATATTCTGTAGCAGTATTGTTGCTAGCTTTTCTTGTCACTAAAAAAAAGAATGAGCACTTGAAGATCTTGAGAACTGCTCACAAAGCAGTATCAATTTCCATCAGCTTTGTAAATTTTCTCATGCCATTGTATCTTCTATGAAGTTCTGTGAAAATGACAAAATGCTGGCTTACCCTGATCTTGTTTTCCATTTAAAATTTAAGGTTAAGCTAAACATTTTAAAACTGTTTCTTGTTGTATCTTTTCCTATACTAACTTCTCATTCTGAAAGGAAAAATGCTTTATCTTCATTTTTACTTCTTTCCTTCTACCCTTTTCCAGTATTTTTTGCAATATTATTTTTTGGTCTCTTTCCCTCCACCCACTTGCAGTATTTCTACAGTTTCTTTTGTAAATGTATCCCTCTTTTAAACTTAATCTTTAAGCTGTTTGCCCAGTTATTATGTCACAAACATGCTGGTTTGGAGAAATTTATTCCTAATACCTGGCAGACCTGACTTCTGAGCAGAAGGGGCAGGTAGATGAAGGCTGGTGTGAAAGGCAAGATGTTGGGATACATAAGATGCTGCTGCTCTTTGGACACTGGCTGGCATTCTTTCATCTGATGGGATCAGGAGTGTTTCAGCCTTATAGTTTTGATTTTATTTGAACCCAACAGTAACGTGAAATAGTTTCCACTGGAAAAAAAACCTAAGAACTGTATAGTGGGGTAGGTTTTACAGTGCTGTAGTTTAATTACATTTCTTGCTTCTCTGCTAGATCTTGACTATTAACTGTGATCCCAGCCCAGAGTCCCTGTGCTAAAGAGTTTCCTGCCAGCACTTGTACAACAGCATCATACTGCTCTGCAAAAATAAGGAATTTTATTGCATATGCCACTAAGAGCCCTTATTTAAAGAAAAAGTAGAGGGGAGAAAGAACAGCAACAGGATGATGATGTACTGTTCTGTGTTTTAAGAGGTCCCTGCTGTTGAAGTATTATTTAATGGAATTAATCTCAGCTGTTTAATGAGAAGTATATTTCAGTTGAAATCTTTTCTTAACCTGAACAAAGATTTAAGTTACATTTAGTTAGAGTCTAGAACCAGTTTTCAGTGGAACTGTGATTCTCTTCTTCCTCTTAACCTCATTGGTCTCATTGCTGGGCCATTGCTCGTCATTCAGATTTGCACCTGTGCTTGCTTAAGTTGTGTGATCAGTAATGATTTCATGATTATTCTTAGTTTTGGTTCTCACTTCTGCATTTGAAGTAGGGCTGACAGCAGTGCTAAGGAACCTGCTGGTTGAGATCATGGTCAGTGTCATTTCAATCCATCCTGCCTTCCGATTTGCAGGATGATTTCACAGCACAGGGGTTTACAAACCACGTGTTGTGGAAGCTGGAAGTGCTGAAGGAAAGATATCCTACTGAGTGGTTTTTAGATTTTGATTCTCTCTTACTCGGAAAGGTAACAGGTGAAGCATTAGGGCCGGTTAGAAACAGGAGAAAAGGTTAGATGACATCTGAAGGGTTTTGTCATGGCCAACAAAATTATGTCTTGAAGACTGATGAATTCTCTTTTCCTTCCCTCTTTACTGTGATAATACAACAATAGAAAAGCAAGAACAGAAGTTTCTTTTTGAGTTTAAGGGTTTAAATAAAACATTGCTTTTTGTTGTTAGGAAGAATTGAAAAGTACTGGAGAAGTATAAAGGTAGTAGAATATATTCTAATGTGGGACAAATATTTGGTGATAAACTAGGTATTTAATGTGTTATTTTTATTGATATAGATTTTAATATGTTACTTTTATTGTTACAGATATGGTCCTGAGCATCGTGAGCACGTGACTTCAGAGATGGACAACCGGATCTGTTACAAGTAGTGATTGGCCTTAAGTTGACTTACAACCATTTAAGAGCTTAACAGGAATTCTCTCATTCCTGACTTTTGCCTATCTGATTGCCTCACACCACCAGCTTAATCATGTATGGAAGTGCTCGTTCCGTGGGCAAGGTGGAGCCCAGCACCCAGAGCCCAGGGCGTTCCCCGAGGCTGCCACGGTCGCCTCGCTTGGGCCATCGTAGAACCAACAGCACAGGAGGCAGCTCTGGGAGTAGTACTGGGGGTGGCAGTGGGAAAACCCTTTCCATGGAAAACATTCAGTCCTTAAATGCTGCCTATGCTACGTCTGGCCCCATGTACCTGAGTGACCATGAGAACGTGGGTGCAGACACCCCAAAAAGCACCATGACTCTGGGCCGGTCGGGGGGGCGGCTGCCTTACGGTGTTAGGATGACGGCGATGGGCAGCAGCCCCAACATTGCCAGTAGTGGAGTTGCCAGTGATACGATTGCATTTGGAGAGCACCATCTCCCCCCGGTGAGCATGGCATCCACTGTGCCTCACTCGCTGCGCCAGGCCAGGGATAACACCATCATGGATCTGCAGACACAGCTCAAGGAGGTGCTGAGGGAAAACGACCTGCTTCGCAAGGACGTGGAGGTGAAAGAAAGCAAGCTGAGTTCCTCCATGAACAGCATCAAGACCTTCTGGAGTCCTGAGCTGAAAAAGGAGAGAGCTCTGAGGAAAGACGAAGCTTCAAAAATCACCATTTGGAAGGAGCAATACAGAGTTTTGCAAGAAGAAAACCAGGTTTGTCATTTAATGTCCCTGCTGGGTTAGTGTGGTAGCATGATTAAATGACTTTAATAAACTTGCATGTCACACTTAAGCAGCTAAATTAGATTGGTGCTTTTCTTGGGTAATTGACGTGGGTAAGATGTGTTTTCAACTTGCAAGCCTGTTTTTAAATGTTTCTTGTCAGACTTGTAAACCACCTTGAGTGCTCATTTTTCCTTGGGTGTCATGTGAGTTTTTTTCTCCTAGGACTGATGGTAAGCACTCTGTTTCCTTTTGGAAGTATTTATTCTGTTCCTAATTAATATTTCTGTGCTGTTTACCTCTTGAAGCGTTCTCTGAGATGCAGAATGTACTGACTGCTGACCCCCAGTATAACTGAACTGTTGCTGAATGTTGACAGATTGCCATTAAAAACAAAGTTAAAGTTATGCTGGTCTTACTTTAGAGTTAAAACCTCCAGACCTGCAGTTTTCACAAACAGATATAAATTGTGTTCTTGGCTACATTTAAATAACACTCTTTAATACATGCTTGTTATTCTTTTGTCATAGACTCTGCATATCTTGTTATGCAGCTATCCTAAAGCACCCTGCAGGTTTTTTTGTAGTGGTCTGGCCAGTTACAGAATAGGCAGAAGAACAGAGATTCTCAGGTGTCTAGGTCTTTGGTGTTGTGCATCTTAAAAGCATCTCCAAATTAAAACTGAGAGGTTGATTAAAACTGAGGCCTCTTTGTAGTCAGTTCTGCTGATTAAAAGCTTTCTTAACGTTCTCCCACCTAAACCTTCTGGCTGCCTTAGTCCTGAAGTAAGTATTTGTCTTTGAATGAGTGTCCTCCTGTTTAGCTGCTTCTGGCCAAATGTGAGTTCGGCATCTCTCTGGGCTGTCAGGTAAAAAAACTCACTATTCTTATGGAAAACAGCCCCAATGTCCCACTCCAGAAGTTCCCTGAAATGTAAGTCAGCTTTCATCATGACAAAATTACTTTTCCTGTTGAGCTTTTAAGTATCCAAGCAAATTTAATTAAAGTGTCCATAATTCAAATTTGAGCATGTTCTTGTAGCTTTTAAGGTATAGTTGCTATTTGAGGCAATGCTTTTTGTAAGATTGCTTTAGAAGGTGAAGGAGAGAGGGCAATGCTGGAGGAAAAGGGTAGTGCTTGACATGTTGTACTCTACTTCCAGGTAGCCTGTCTTAAATAGTAAATTACTCTTGTTTAGTGATTAGTCTACTACCCTGGACCTGTCTGCAAGTTTCTTTTCACTTTTTAAAGAGCTTGAGTTGAAGTAAGTAAGTTGTTTTTCCTGAGATAGTTTGAAATCATTTTATGAACTTGTCAGGTAGCTCTATAGCTGTATTCTTACCAAATGGTAAGTATCACAACATGGGATTTGTTAAGGTGTGTGACACTTTGTCTTCATTTACTGATGTCATCTTGGAGTGCAGAAAACCTGAAGTTAAATAATTTTTATTGCAAAGGTAGGATTTCTTTAGAAGCAGTAATGTAATGAAAATTTTAGTTATAATGGTACAGTACCAGGATAACAAATATCTGGAATACCAATCACTCAACTTTCTGGTGTTCTTTGTATTTCAGTTGCAGGTAAGTCTTCTAATTCTCAAATTCTTTTCATTTTAAGCCCTGTTTTCATATCGAAGAGAATGTCTTGGAATACAATAACATTTTTTTCTGAAATCGGTTTTGACATTTGAGGATGCTTTGGAAATCTTGCAAGAAAAATGCAATGAATATCTGGTTTAGAGTGGATTAAGCAATTACTAAATATGAGTACATTAGAGAACAGTGATTTCTCTATCTTAGATTTTTTTTTTTCCTTGTCTTTCCTTTATCCCCTAATTAAACATTTACAGATATTTCTAGGCTGCTGTTCTCTAGGCAATCACTGTAATTACTACCACACTGGTAGAATTGTATAACTTTGGTCCAGAAGTAAGAAGGGTGCAATTTAAAAGTAAAGGGGTATTATTGCATTGAGCTGTAAAAACTGAGAATGCTAATTAATAGATTATAGTTAGCTAACAGTGTGTTATAATTAAATTCTGAATTCATTGTGTCTTCTATAGCCTTTTGGAGTTGGTTACTTCAGCCCTTTATGTGGAAGATCAGTTTAATAGGATTTTCTGTAATTAAACAGACTTCTCTGTTTAGACTCTGAACACGGAATTTCCCAGATCTGTTGGGGGACCAGAAAAATATCTTCATTACCCCTTCAGCCTCCTTCCTAAGTGAGTTCCAGTATAATTGCAGGAACTGGAGTTTTAGACTTTATTATGAGTATTTCAGCACATCACTTTTAATAAAGACTTCTTGCACGTTCAGTACTTGTGCATTATATAAAGTTTATCTCAGACCAGTCGTAGTGTTAAAAATTGACTCAACTCATAGAGCCAAGATGCTGGCTGACTCATGCCATTATCTTTCCTGTGGGCTCTTTATTCTACACACACTTGATTGTCCCTGATGGTATTGCTGTTCTTGTCACCTCAGCTTGAGTGATTGAATTGCCCCTCGGGTTTGGAAGTTGTTAAAAGTACCTGAAAATCTGAGCCCTGGTTGATTGCCACCTCAGCCTTCTGTGAGTAAATGCACCGGTGTCTCTGAGTTTTCTTTCCTGTTTCTTGGGAACGTGTGCAAATAAATGTACTGCTTATTGATTTCCAGGAAACTTTCTGGATTCAGTAAAGCTCGGAGAATGAGTGGGGGGAGATTAAAGAGCGTGCTACCTGTCCTGAGGCAGTCACATCCATTTGGTTGCCCTCTGAGGGCAGTAGGTAGCAGGGATAGCTTGGATATAATCCCGAGAATGCCATGCCCATGCTGCCCTGTAGCTCTGCCGTGGGTGGGGAGCGCTGTGGTCCTGTCCCCAGCTGTGGTGCAGCACAGCTGCATTCTTCAGCTACTCTGAGCAAACGCTGCAGCTGGGGAGTGGAGCATATGCTGAGCTTTATTTTCATCCTTTGTTACTGATCCTGAAGAGACAGAAAATCCTTTCTTTTCATAAATGGGGAATGTCATTGACGTGTCACTTTGAAGAGCTCAAAACTAAACATGGAAAGTATTCCTGTAGTTAACACAGATTCTTGGAAGAACACAACAGTTTTCAGTGCAGTGTGGATGAGTTAACCAAGCATTCTTTGCAAGAAGCCAAGAGGAGAGTGCAAATGATTGCTCAGTTATGCAAACCCATGCATATTCAAGGAGGAATTGATGAAACCAGTAAACAGGAGCTTGGTTTTGGCGTGGCATCACTCTCCTCAGCATGCTTTAGTGGGAGCTGTATTTTTCTGAGTTGAAAAATAATTTTTTTTAGTGTGTGGTTTAAAGTTTCCCTGGAAACCTCTTCATTAAAAGCCAGAAGAGGAAAGGAAAGACAGTGAGTATGTTTTGTACTATGATAGAAATAATTTGCCTAAAAACTGGGCACTGGTGGGATGATGTGAAACTCAAGGACAAAGGAATTCCTCTCAGTTGAAACTTGCTTATGACGAGGTGATTGTGCCTTAAGATAAGTAGTGCAATGCAAATTTGATGTCTAATGCCCTGCATTGAAATTTCCCACATTTGACTGATCTACTTTTAAGATCAGATTTATGTTTCAGCTAAAATAGTGTGGTACTGCTGAAAACATCTTTTTACTTTGATGCATTTCTGTGGTCTTTTTGTGGTTGGAGACCTTGGATATCTGAGTCAGAGAATTTTAACCAAGAAAATATTTCTGAAAAGAATTTCACCTTGCTTGGGGTAGGCACTTGAAGAACATTGTGCTTTATTGTGATGGATGTCTTCCAGCATTTCACTAGTGTTCTCCAGAGTCAGAAGTACTTCCCATTTCCTAGTAGCATGTAATGAGCATCTCACTTTCTAAAATGTAGTTGTTCATGTGTTAACCTCTTAAATGCATTGGGTGCTGCTGTTATAAGACTGGCTGAGCTTATAATGAGTACGTTCTTTCTCTGAAAATCAGATTAGTTCTCACTTCTCCATTGGTTTAATGTTTTTTTTCAATTATGTATTTAAAAAAACTTTTGATATGTCTTAGTACTGTGTCATTCTATTACTAGCCCCGTTCCTGAGTTGGTTGTTAGTTGATAGAAAACTAAGCTTTCTGCCAGTATGGGTGTTTAATTGTGCAATATGTGGTTCCATAGGCATTGCTTAAAGGCATTCCCTGTATCCCAGAGCACTGCACTTAAATAATTCCTTCAATGGCAGATGCCTGTTGGCTCTCTAGAATGCTGCCAGCTTTAAGGTTCCTGCTGTCTTTCCCCAGTTGCAGCATGAAATTATAATTCAATTCTCTTTTAGAATAACTCAAAACTACCTCAAGAGTGCTTGATAGCTGAAGCACTTACCAAGTTGCAGCACTTTGTAGCGACCTCAAAAAATTGTCATGTGATCACCCAGGAGAACACCCTGTGTTCTTTTTTCAATTCTATAAGGAAATAAAACTAGACATTTTGTGGTTATCTGTATGCCCCAAGGCTCCTTTTGTCCCGTGTTTCCTATCGAGGTAGGATCTAATACCTTGGGTTGCTGGAGCTGTAGCATAGGCTGAACAGCTGGTCTCTACTTGATCCATTAAACATATAAGGGGAACAGTACCCACTTCAAAGCAGCTTGTAATAAAATGAGTGACGTCAGTGGTGCTGTTGAACTTAGTAGTTTAACTGTGCTTTTTTTGCTGTTAAGCTGGAGCAGGGATTACTTCAAATTCTGCAGAACTTAGAGCAGACTCTTTCTGCTGTAATTCTTTCTCTAATATGCATTGAGACTGTTCACATACTAGTGATGCCTGAAGTGGCCCCCTAAAAAACAGAGACTAGGCAGGAATAAGGGAATAAAGGTAGGTGTGTATTCGAAGGGCCTTCAAAGGTACTCGTGGGGAGCCAGAGGCCGCTGCCAGGATGGACCCCGAGATGGACCCTGGGTCATGAGTCCTTCACACTTTTATAGGTTTGGTTCATTTGCATATCAGGGTTAATTCTCCAATTAAAGCTTCAGTTAATGATGTAATTTCCCCAAGCTTGCCCCCCCACTTTAGAGGCTTTTAGTTTATACTTTTTGGGCCCAGGACAGTCTGGGTGTCCTTGGAGAGCAGCTTGGAGAAGCTTTGTTGTGTCTACCTGGTACCAGAGAGCAGAGGTGAACAGGCTACAAGAAACTTCAGAGTTACACACTGGGCAGTGCAGGATGTGAAAAATAGGGAAGTTAAAACCTAAGGCATCAGTAGACTCCTAACTAGGGTTGCAGTGTGTTATTCCACCATTTAGTGTGTGTCTTTCTGAAAAGTCTTGTCTGTAATACTGCATTTCTCTAGAAGCCATTGTTCCTTTCAGCATTTTATTTGTGGTGTTTGAGGTAGTAATTTTTTCCCTTAAGTGTTCTTGCTTTCTGAAGTATGAACTAGGTAGCTTGAAACTGTGTAGGGCCTCCTCTTGGTCACCCAGTGAACAGTTAACAGTGATAGATGATGGCAATAGTGCAGAGGTGCTCCTGCATTATTGGTAATTTCTGCTGATGTTACAGCTTTCCAATGCCAAGTCCAGCATTCTCATGTGTCAGCCTTACTCTACCTGGAACTGATTTAAGTAGAAAGGAGAGGAGCACTTTAGGTGGAACTGCCAGGCCATGGAAAAAAGATTGTAGTTGTGCTGGTCCTATGTCGATCTTTCATGTATGCCTCCAGGACCAAAAACTGAAATAGAGCTTTTTTAAAACTCCTTTCAATTTGGCGATATTAGGAAGCCTCAGAGATTTGAAGATGGTCAGCAGAGTGGGCCACCATGACTAAACTGTTAGTTGGAAAGAACAGGTTTTTTTTCAGCAAAGTAGATTTCTAGGATACTGTTAACAGTCCATTTAATGCTTCAGGTATTAGTAAGACAGAGGAACTTTTGTATTTAGGATAAATAATTGTATGTATGTATAGTCTGTGATAAAAGCCAGAGACCAAAAGAGTTTAGAGGGGACATTTCTGTACACTGAAAGTAGTAAGTGTGTTGGATAACCCATGAAGAGCAGTCATGCCAGCTATCTGAACTAGTAATTGAAGAAAGAAACATTGTGAAATGACGCTTCAGGCTCAGCTGGCAGGAGGGAAATAAGGGAATAAACTTGGTAGTGCTCTAGGTGTTTAGTATAAAAGTCCTTTGAATTAATTTTCTGTATACACTCGTGTTTAGTGGATACAGTGAAATAGCAGTGTTTTCTGTTACAGTGATTTGTGGTGATTTGAGGTCCTCGACAGAAATCAGATTACAACTGCTTGCCAGCAGGTAGCATGGCTATTGAGGATTACACTTTTTTTCCCTTGAATGGATAATGCTTTGCAGTTCTTCTGTATAAATTTTGACATAATCTGTTGAACACATGGAAAAATGGCTGCATCTGCTAAATGTAGTGCATCTTAATTATATCTTAATTTTTTTTGTCTGAAGATAACAATCTGTAGACCTTGAAGAGAAAGTTTTTTCAGCAAAGCTTAGTTTCATAACCCACAAGGTCTACATAATTATGTTTTTGCTTGGTATTTTCAGATTGATATTGGTTCTCTTGGAAAGGTCAGAGTCACCATCTGTAGTGGAAAAAAATACGAGGACAAAGTGTATTTAGTTTCCTTCTGTGGTGATACCAGTTGTTCTGTCTGAGTGATTTGCTTAGTGCTTGCAGGGGCAGTACCTTGGACTGAGAAGCAGAAGGGGGTGTTTGGTTATGTTGGCAGCCTTGAGAAGCAGGTAGCAACAATCGGGTTTTGCAAAGTGCCATTGGAACTTGGAGATCATAGTAAATCACAAAAAACCCCTTGATTTTGCTTCCAAAGAATATTAAATAGTCTGTTTTCCCTTAATTACCCTGAGAGAACTTTTTTCTTTTTGCTGTTAATAACCTTGGATTAAACCGTAAAAACTTGTGTACGGTTTGGGAGAAATTGAGGCATTCCAATAAACTTGATGTTATGCAATTGCTACGTCAGTATTGACATTTAAACAGTGAAGAAGAGAAAGGAAGGATCTTCTATCAGTATCTAGATCAGTATTTGAAGAGGTCTGATGACAATTTGAATTTTTGTCAGTTGACCTCCATTAAGAAAGCTTCTTATGGATTCACCCTAGGAAGAGGTTGTATTCTTTAAAGAAAAAACAACCCACAACACCCCAAACAAACTACCCCCAACCCAAACCCCAAAACCCACCAATCAAAAAAAAGAACCCCCAGCCTCCCAAAAGCATAAAATAGTCTTGTATTGCATGTGTGCTCCCAAAATGAGCATGATCAGATGCCAAAATACTGGCACAGAACACCATTAGGGCTTTTTCTGGTGATCATTGCTTTAGAAATCAGAGGAGTTAAACTTACGTATAACAGTTACAGGAATAAATACCATGTGACTGCCTTCTTCAGTTTAATTTTAGCAACTTCGTTTGTAAACTGGAATGCTAAGTAATGTGCAATCATCAGTGAACCTAAAGAGCTTGGTGCTTGTTGCTTTTGAGCTGTTTGTTGAGCTGTATACAAGGTTTTAAAATTAATTTATGTACTACTACTTATTCCTGTTGCTATTTAAATGATTAAAGTGTGTGAGCAGTGGGCTGCTTTTGCTCTTCCCTGGGTTGGAGCTACTGGTCCAGAACCCCTTGAAACAGAGACAACAATGTAGTCCTTGCTGCTCTGTGCTGCATGCAGTAAGGACTGCTTTTAAAATCTAATGATTGTTGTCACTGGTTTGGAAGATAAATCGTGTAAGCCAACAAGGGTGAGCAAGCGGTTGGAGGCAGTTAGGTTCTTCCAGAATTTGGTTCCATAACACCTAAAGGAATTTAAAGGCATTTAAAGGTTTTCTGACCATCTGGGGCAGTTCATTGCAAGCGTGCAAAATAAGATCAGGTCATGGGGTGATGGCTTTTTGAATTTCAGGTGTAGCACAATGAAAATACCCCTTTTTATTGAGGGAGGAAGGAAGGGATGGAGATCAGCTGTCCAATAAAAAGATATTTTTCAATGCTTTGCAAATGTAGCAGAGAGGTGGAGAATGAATTTTACTTCAAGGTGCTTCATTTAATGCCTGCTGCTGGATGACATCTGCATTGTAATCAGGTTCTGTACTGTGCTGCTATGCATTTTGTTTCTGCACTGGTCCCTCTCCTGCTTCTTCCCATTCTCCTCCCCCTTCCCCTGCTTCAGTGGGCTGGAGAGAGAAGCAGGGTGGCAGCCTAGCTTTGGAAAAACAAGCAAGTAATAAATGGTAGTCCAAAATTAACTAAGCCTTGCTGGTATCTGTATCAAAGCCGAGTGTGGCTGCATTTTTTCCTGGCCAATACGTTCTGTGTCACCGTGTTCTCATGAGCAGCACCATGGAGGAGCAGGCACTTCACTGAAGAGTCTTTCACTGCCTGAAACACTTCACAGATGCAGCCTTCCACATGAGACAGCATGCTTGGCATTAACTTTACGGATTTTTTTGATCCTTCTTATCAAATGATCAGGTACCAGCTACCTTGGGTGGTTAAATTATGTTAACAGATGGTCTTCTAATTATATGCTGATGTGGATTCCAAGGAATATGGGGCCACACATTTCTTCTGATGCTTCTTGTCACTTGTTTCTGAGGTTGAAACAAGTCAGCACATGAATTGCCACCATTCAGAGAGGAAAATCTTATTTTTTCAGGTACTTTGTACAGGATCTGTTTCTTCCATAGTAGTTGATTGCTCCTGGCATCAATACATATTATTATATATTAATATGTATTACATATATCAATATATAAAATATGTATGTATATACACCACCCCCCCCCAATCCTACCCTTTTTTAATGCGGTGTGATAAGGCTTGCATACCTTTTTACCTTACAGGAATCACAAAATTGTCTGAGTAATGGTCTGATTTTTTTGTGGAATTGTGTCTCAGATGGCAAATACTTATTTTTAACTGAGGGGAGGGAAAAGCTTTCTGAACATTTGTTTCTGTTGTAGCATACTGTCTTTGAGCAATCTTATACCTACAGGTCCTTGGCTCAGCCTTAACCTGTTGTTAGACTTGGGGTTTTTTTGTTTATTTTATTTTACTATTGGCATAATTTATTAGACTTCGCACGTTACAAGTGGGTATCAGTTCTTGGATGAACAGAAACAACCCACGAGGCAACAAAAGTAACTGGAGATAAGTGGAGCTTTGCTCGTTAGAGATACCCACACAGCCTATTGCAGCATCTGATCTCACAGCCAGAAGCCTCCCCGAGGCTGGTTCTTATGTCTCTTTCTCTTTGGAGAGATGGGAACATTTAATAGTAAACATTTGATTTGCTAAAGGATTCAGGGCATCATACCAAAGCCCTTAAAATGTTATAAATGTCAGAAGCTACACAGCTAAGAAATGCCAACCTGTTTGGAAAGTAAAATGTCCCTGTGGAAGATACTACTCGTCCACAGTCAATTAATGCCCTGGATCTGGGCTAAAGAAGCAGTTGATTGATGAGGAAGAGACATGCTCTTTAAGAGTGGTCATACTTCTGGATTTGGCTGCAAATAAAAATTTACACGAAGTTCTGGAAGTGTTTTTGGCTTCCGTGGCAAGGGGTTTCAGTGTTTCTGTGTTGGATGAGAGAAGGACATCCGTGAAGAGGATGACAAAAGCTTTAGGCTGAGAATTCCTGCTAACAGGTGAAACGATGGATCCCAGAATAATCCTAGAAAAAGGAAACGGGCAGAAAGAGCAAGCGTAATAAAGGCTTTTAAATGGGTTGTTGGGAAATGCTGTGCCCTGCACTGGAGACTTAGGAAGTAACTGCCTTATTTCCCCCAGCTGGGTAAATGTGGAGAATAAGATTCTTCGGTGATTCATTATTCATCTCTGGTCAGTTTAGGAGTGCAAATGACAGTGTTGTGATTACTAGGTACAACTTAGTTAAATACCAGTATTCAAGTGTTTCTCTGATTGTGCAGCTCAGTAACTCTGATGAGAAGGGAGAGAACAACTTTGGGAGAGGACAGAGGCAAAAATCTAGATAATTTTTTGATCTCATCAACTATGGCATAATTGTGTGGTTTACATTAGCATAACACACTTGTGTACTTTTCTGAAATCTTCCTTTGGTGTGTACATAGGCTAATTCTAACAGATGTTGTTGCTTGTGAAGATTAATAATTTATCCAAAGTAATTGTACAAAAGGCCTACAACCATAGGTGTGCTTTCTTTTTTTTGAGGATAGAGGGATTTCCCAGTCTTCATCACCCTGTGTATCAATTGAGTAAAGCCAAATTATCCTGTTTGGGGAAGCTTTGATTTGGAGGACAGCATTTAAAGCTCTCTTCCTCAGCTGGTATCTGATGGGTCAGGTTTGGCCAAGCGGCTGTGAGCCTGTTAATGTGTAACTATTTAAATAGACCTGAGAGCGTAGTTACTCAGAGGAGGGACCTTTCTAGGAAAGCATAGGTGTACCTTCATATGAGAAAGTAAATCGTGTGCTCTGTATGTGCAGCCAGCAGCACCTTTTATGGGTGAAGGAAAATAAGCTCAGCCATTTTGTGATCCTCTTTGCAGGGATGTGTTTAGGCTTTTTTTATCGCTTACTGTGACTGGAATGTTCCAAAATACGGAATTACCTGCAGTAATTTATTTGGGGGGAGGGAACCTGAAAAATCACCTTGCAATAGAATGAATAATACAAATTTTTCTTAAAGCTGATTTAATTTTGGTATGAACTAGCAGATGGTGTTGACAGAATGGCAGAAAAGTTTTAAGAAGCATGCTTTGGCCAGGATTTGTGAGAAGGTCTGTGCACATACCTGACCAAAGAGTTGAAGTCGGTGTGGGTACTGCCGTGTGTGCTCACGTTATGATTTATAACACTTTTTGTTCTTGTGTAACATCCTAGTGAAATTCTTATACTACTCCTCTACTAATTAGTCCTTTATGAGCCATTTTAATTGGAAATGGTATACCTTCAAATTGCTCTTACAAAACCCATCTTATTTTGTTTGAACTTTTCTGTTGTAAGTCCCTAAATGTGTTTACAACTTGACTTCAGAAGTGGGCTTTGCACTTAACATACAGCAGTTGAACAAGTGGTGGTACTGCTGTTACGTTCTCTCTCCTCCATCTTCCAGGAGTAAGATTCAAAATCCAATGGTTGTGATTTAAAGAGGGTTCCAAGTTATAGTTTCTATTCAGGAAAAGCTCCCCCCCCCCATCTTGGAATGTACTCAAGACTTGCCTTCTAAAACTGCATGCTGTGTTTTCTCAATGCAAAATCCATTTAGTGTATGCTTATTTAAAAAAATTATTCCTCTTCTCCTTTGCATTTGGTTGAATTAGCTCAAATCTGTGTGCCCTTGAGAGGCCTAAGGTCTGTCTCCTTTTTGGCTGCGTGAGAATTGTCATTCATTTATACTTAGCATCACTTTTTTGTTAATTAACTTTTTCTAGTGTTTCATGTCGAGCTGCTTTAATCTGAAAGTCTGGGAATTTGTGGACAAAATCATTCATTCACTTTCTTTTAGACTTAATATGGTTGTTAATGTTTCTTTGTGAATTGCTGAATGCTAGACAGTCTTTGAAGATTGATCTGGGAAAAGTGGAGCTGTACTTCACAGGTTGAGCTTGTTAGCAGGTGATTTGGTGCAGAAAGACCTGATTATTAAAGACAGACAGTAGCTGATGCTGTGACACCTTCATATGCACTGCATATAATTGTGATGATTAACACTTGAGTGAAGGCACTAATTTTAGTAGGGTACCAACAGCAAGAAGGCCAGTGTGCTATACAGGCTTAAATATAGCTGAAACTGAGATGAGGGTTTGCTGCTGAGCACTTAATTTCCTGAAATTTTGCTCTGTCCAGTAGAACTTCATTAATAGCAGACATCACTACAAAAATGCAGAAGTAATATTTTTTCATAAAAATGGGTTATTTTAACTCAATATTTTTATATTGTCACTGCTTTTTCTTTTTAAGGGGGAAGATGTTATGTTTTTCTTCTGGTTTTTTTTTTTTTTTCATTCTCATTGGATGGGTATTTCTGCCCTTAATCTTCCATTCAGCCAGGCTTCTTTTGTTGATCTTTAAGCTATGAAAATCAGTGGTGCCTACCTTTTTAGTCATAGTTATATATATTGCAAACAGCAGTGGTGTTTAACTTGCAGAACTTGTTACCATGTGAATGATTTCATATTAGTCTTCACATTTTTGGAGTGATGGGCAGGCCTGGTAAAAAGGCTGCCCTTAATTTATGAAAGTCACTTTCTGGACTGGATTGGGCAGATTTGCACACAGTAGGGTGGCTATTAAGGTATTTTGTAATAGGAAAGGCAGAACATGACTACCTGAATTTGGTGGTTTATGAGCTCAGTTGGTTCAAAAGTAGCTGGCTGGGGTTCTGCCAGGCATAGCTGATACTTTGCATCCCTTGTACGCTGCGTCACAAACCTGAATTACAAGTACTGAGAGGCAGAGTGTTAGTCCTTCCAAGTTACAAAACTGCTATTAATGCCATAAAGAGATGTAATTTCCAGTAGGCGACATCTCCCCTTTTAACCTGTGTTAACATGCTCTGAATTAACATCTCAGTTGTTTTCAGAACTTTTGTCTATCACATCAGGTTTTTTGTCATTAAGAGGTGCTATTAACCGGTATGTTTAACAGCACTTTTAATGGGTGCTATTAAATCAAGATGATAGGAGCTTATCTAAAACATGAAGTATAATGTATTAGAGAAGTATTTTTATTAGAAGTAAATGATCGTACCATCGTGTACAGTATTTAATTTGTAGCTAAAATGGATATTTTTTCTTCCCAAATTATTTTATCTCTTGTATTCTTTTGGGCTGGTTTCCTCTTCCTTAAGCACATTTCCTTTCTTTTCCCCCTTCAGTGCTGGGCTGACTGTTGGGAGATGAGTAGCATAATTGTTTTTATGTCATTTTTGATGTTGGAATAATTTAAATTGCACTAGTTCAGTTTTGTGCAACAGGTTATGCCCTGAGGCACACACACATTATGTATCCAAGCTACTTGTTCACATGGCTGACATGGAAACAAGCAGGGCCCTGTTTTTCATGGAGTTCCTATAATACCTCATGTTCAAAGCACAGTTTATGTTGACTTCATAGTAACAAATTAATTGTGCATCTTCTGAATGCCCAAGGGGCAGATCAGCAACAAAAGAGTGTGGATATCATAAGCTGTAGGGAAACAAACCAAACTGACAGTCAACACCTGACAGAAACTCTCTGGAAAAAACACACAGCTGTTGTCTTAATTGTAGTTTCCCATTAATCTTAGCTTTCTGCTCGTTCTTGATGCATCTTCCTTTTCTGCAATGAAATTCCAGATCCATTGGGCAGTATCAGTAATTAATATCTCCACAGGGTTTCTTCCCCTCTAGTACCCAGCAGTCTGCACCAAATGAGTTGCAGCTGGTATTGTAACAATGTGAGCACATAGTCAGCATATGATAGAGTCAGTTCAGTGTGAGTCAACCCAAATATTAGGAAGTCCTGAACTGTACAAATATTTTTCAATGTAGTTCTTGGATGGAATTTGTTTTAAAAATGCCGTATTTCCGCTATCATTAATCTCAGTTAATTTGTCACTGTCCCCTTTTGCTGGTACTGGTTTTAGAGAGCTGAGTGAATTCTTTGGGTGAACTGAGTGGTGGGGAACTGTTCTCACTAAAGAGGGACTTGGCAAGAGGTTCATTTTCACATGACAGTGTTCCTTAAGCAGCAGGGCTGAGGGAAACAAGATTAAAATGTATAACCCTAGAACTGCAGATATATTTTTATTACTATAAAACATGTTTTTTAATGAACTCTAGAATGAAATCAATCTTGCTTATGCTGACACTTGTGAATCATTTACTCTTTGCTCACAATATCTATGTGCAGAACAGAGTTTGGTTGGAAGTAATAAATAAGTTTTGAATTTTCCTTTTGATTTTATAAACTCACTAAAAGTATGCTTTGGTTTCTGAAGGTTCCCATTCTTGGGCGAGTATTAAGGAAAGGAATAAAGAAGGCTGGTTGTTTTTATGTTTTTTTTTCAACCCCTGCTTGTGGGAACTTGAGAACTTTTACTGTGAAACACAGACTGCTGTTGATCCCCCAGACAGATTACTCAACTTCTTCATCCTTCCCGCTTGGCTTCCCACGGTCTCCCACAGTATGCAAATTGAGAGAGCACACATTTGGACAAAATGCTGCATCTTTCTGTGATGTGCCAATCTGCTCAGGTACCAGAGAAGATCTCCCAGGCCTCTGTGATTAGAGCTGTGGTTCAAGGAGAACTGTCAGCCATAAGCTGAATGAGGGTTGACTCAGGGCTTCCTTGAAAGAGCACAGGATGAATCTGAGGGTGAGGCGATTGCTGCTTGGTGCTGCTGGAAGGCTCATTTCTATCATCCTTATAAGACTGAAGAAACTGGGTAGGGGTCTTCTTTGTGGAAAGACAAATGTTCCGCAGTCTTCAAAACAGGCCAGAGGACAAGCCATGGAGTTACAGGATGGTGCTTCTTGCTTCAGTCCCTGTGGAATGAATCCTTTTGGAACACACTTCTGAGCATGTCAGTGACACGATCATGGTCGGGCACAGTCGGGATGGATTTGTCAAGGATTAATCATGCCTGATCTCATTGCCTTCTGTGATAAAGTGTCTGGATTTGTGGATAAGGAAGGAGCAGTGGCTGTCCTGTACCTTGCCTTTAGTCAGGCTTTCATCCCACAGCATTCTTGTCACTCCTAGTTAGAATGCCACGGTCTCAGTGGCTGGTTGTAGGATGAGGCTCAGAGGGTGATTAAGGGGTTGATCACTACCCAGTTGCCTGTAACAGGTTGAGTTGTGTTTGACGTCTTTGTCGGTGACCTGGATGGAAGTGACAATTCAGGTGGCACCACTCTGAGGGGACCAGTTGATCTGCTGAAGGTAGAGCTGCTGTGCACAGGGACTCAGTCTGCAGGAATGAATGGGCAGGAGGCTTATGAGATTCAACAAGGATGATGGGAATCGAAAGCTTTTAGGAAGGATAGAGGTTAGGGTGTGACTGGATGGGGAGCAGCTTTGTGGAAAAGGGTTTGGTGACCTGGTGGGCAGCAAGTTGAACATGAAGTGGGGGTGCATTCTGGCAGCAGAGAAGTTTGTGCAGTGATTGTCTCCTTCAGCTTCACGCTTGTTCAGCCGCATGCGTAATGCTCTGTCCAGCTTTTGTCTGCCCAGTGCAGAAAAAGATGTCAGTAAGTGGCATCTTCTAGGAGGGATGCCAGAGTGACTGGTGGGCTGAAGCACAGGCCCTGTGAGAAGAGGCTGATGGAATGGGTTAATTTGGTGAAGAGAAGGCTTTGAGAGGATTAATAGCAGCCTTCCCATACTATGAGGCTGTTTTTGAGATGAGGAACTAGACTGGATGCTGCATGGTGGGAGGATGAGAATTAATGGATATAAATACATTTTCAGCATCTGACTGGATAAATTTCTGGGCAAATTGGTTTGATCTCATGGATGACCATGCCTTGAGTAAGAGGTTAAACTAGATGACCTAGTGCTGTCCTTTTCAATCTGAATTATTGTATCATAACTCTGTTTTCATACATTGGCATAATGCATTATGTGTGCTTAGGTTTCCAGTCTAAATAATGACCTAAGTTTTCCAGTTGTCTAAGCTTTGATAGCAACCCACGATCTCTTGTTCTTCCACAGTGACTGGGCTTGCCAGTAGGTTTGGCTGCATAAAATGCAGTAATCCTGAGTGGACTTTGAGACAACCAAAGCATTGCCCCCCAAAACTACACTGAGGCCATTGGCAGTGCTAAAAGTGGAACCTGTCTGCTGTTGTTTCCAGTGTCTCTGACATCTCCTTGCTTGAGGTACTGCAGAGTATCAGCTGCCCAGGCGTGCACTCTGCCTGTCAGCAGCTGAGCTGTTCTCTCCTGCCTGACAGTCCGAGGCATCAGAACTCACCTTGTCTGCTCAGACTGAAATGGAAGTGTCAGGTATGGCAATTGCTGTTCTACTCTTGCCAGCACTAGGTTCTTTTCTTCAGGGAGCATGCAGGCTTTACAGTGAGCAGTTGCAGTCAAATGCATTGGATCCAGACTGACTTCCAGGCTTATGACTTCAAGGTTTATGTTTGACAGCATTCCCACAAATCCAAGGGTATTAACTGTTATTTTTCCAAATACTGTGTTCAGGGCATAGATCTTTTTGATTTGCTTTGCCTCCCACCTTTTCTTTAGCTTTGATTCTATTGCAGATTTATTTTGAAATGTTCATTAGTTTCTTTACTAGATGCATTTTTCTCAAATTTTTTTTGTAAGTTTAATGTCGACTTCTATGAACGGAGTTTTTCTGTTTCAAAGCAACTGAACTAATGGTCATGACTATCATTTATTTTTAAATATGTCTCTGAGGGAGGAAGTTATGTTACAGATGGTATTGGTGCATTTAAAATATTAATCAACATGTAGGCATATCTGTATGAGAGTTTTGTGGTGAGCCTTATGTTGTCACTTGATCTTTTTTTAACCCCAAGAAGTGTTTAGTCTTTATGACAGTTCTCTAGCTGCTCTGCCTTTGGCTCACTGTTCAGTTTCAATTCAGGTCAGACCATGTTAGTTTTCTCAATAATCTTGCCATCCAAGTTTCCTGAGGGTTTTCTCTAGCCTTACAGTTTAATTTTTCAGAATATAGTTAGCCATTTTATTCTGATCTTCACTTTAGTTCTTCATGCACTGTCTGTTTAACCAATTTATAAAATGCATGTCTACAATCAGTTTCTAAAAGTTTAAGACCCGATTAAAAAAAAAAAAGCTATATTGGATATAAATCTTATGTGCAAAAAAATCCTGTTACATCTATTTAAAAATCTAAATTTTAATTCCGGAGTTGTATTTTTTTCTTTTGTCGTAAATTGACTTAGCTGAGTTACCACTACATTTTTTCTAGGTGTTAGAAAATAAGTCTTTCTCAGTGCCTCTGAATGTACCCAACATGTCCAAGATTTTCGCTTGTCCAGTGCAGAAGCACTTCTTCACAACTTTTTGTGGGGAGCTGACCTTGGCCAGCTGGCAGTTACTCACCAAGCTGCTCCCTTGGCCCTCCTCCTCAGCAGGACTAGGGGAAGCAAATAAGATGAAAAACCTCTCTGAGATAAAAGACAGAGAGATCACTTACCAATTACTGCCACGGGCATAACAGACTCACCTGGGAAAATTACTGTAATTTTTTTTCCCAATTAAAAATAGCAGGCTGATAAAACAAAGACAAAACTAAAAAAAAACCTTCCTGTCCCCCATCTTCCCAGGCTTGACTTCACTCCTTCCTTGCTGGCTCTAGTACCTGTCTGGCAGGGGAACAGCACCTGATCTCCTCTCCCAGAGGCCACCCTTGCAGCCGCTGCTGCCAAACCCTTGCCACGTACACACAGAACACCTGCACGTACCCGAGAGTGGGTGCTGGCACTGGCTGTGGGGTGTGCAGGTTCATTACAGAATGGCTATGTAATGGGTCATTACAGATTTCACCAGTCTCCCTTCACTTTCCAGATAAAGCATCCGTGTTACCATAAGCTCTTCTAAAGTAAACATACAGCAAGCAGTCTGACTTCTTCATCTTTCACCAGTAATTTAGATTCCCCGTTGGTTCATTTTCCTTATTGCAGTCTTTTAAAATGCTAGTTTGTGTGAGTACCTTGCAAATTGTATACCTGTCCTGATTTTGTGCTGTGAAAGATCTTTATTTGGTCACTCAGCCTTTATTTCTACGGATATCTTCAGCTTTTCAAGTCTAGCATTCAGCTGGATGTGGAAATCCTGATGTTGATCAGGAACTGCTGTCCTGATAATTTTTTTTCCCCCTTCTGTTTTATTTTCAGGCTTTGAAGGCATTTGCTGGGACTTTTTTACTTCCCTTACGAGTCTGAGTCTCAAATTTTTTCTTTGGGATGTGTCAGGACATTCTTTTCTGTTTATCTTCTATTAAATATGTTTATGTGTGAGTTTGTATATGCATATGTGTATATATAAAAACACACATTTATTTTAAAATCTCTTTAACATGCGTCTGTTGAAAACACACAGCTGATTTACCGCTGGCTGGCTGGCCCACTTTGGATTTTCCCCTCTGTAGTTTCACTGTATGCTGGTGAAATGGGTTGCTTCTCACAAGTTTTGTTGCTCTTTCTTGCACGTCTGAATTCCCTTTGGCTTCCTGGCGTTGGATTTGTTCAGGTGATCTCTCATGTCCGTGTTGTTGATACTCACGTGCCATTAGCACTCAGGTGCAAAAACGTTGTTGCAATCACACCCTGCACTCTGTGTTGCCCGTACCTGTCTGCACCTGCTAAAGTCACAGCTCTGAGTCCAGCTTAGTCAATCTCTGCAGAGGGCCTCGCTCCTCCCGTGCCTTCTGTGCTGAGATCACACACCGAGGAACTCTGCTTGTTCCCGACCAGGATGTAATTTTTAGTGCCAGAGATTATTATGGTGGAAATGCTCGGTCTTCTAAGCTTTTTGTGTGAAAATAACAGGTTTGCTGTATTCAAGAGGTACAATTAATTCTTTCTCTTTTTTTTCTTTCTTTTTTCTCTTCCCACATTTAATATCCCTGGTTGGGAAAGGGCTTTTGTTTCAAGAAACTAGACCATTTTTATAAGGAATTTGCTCAATAGAGGGAGTGTATTTGTAAGGATTTGACATTACTGTGTAGTTTCAGACCCTTCAGTTATCTGCCTCTGGGGACCTTTCTCAAGAGACGAGATGGGATTTGAAAGTCTTCTTTTCTTAACCATTTCTTGAGAAATTAAAACTTGTTTCTTCACAACTGTTCTAAGGGAAATATTATTTATATAATTTCAAATACTGCAAAGAAAACCAGTGATGGATTTCCAGTGCCATTTTAAAAGGATTTAGTACATCTTGCTTGAATTTCAAGTTCATAATGATAATATTGCCACTTTAGTACAGTCCCTCCAGTGCAAGAATTGTTTCATCTCTCTCGGGTAGTTTATTCATCGACTCATAGAGTGGTTTAGGTTGGAAGGGACCTTAAAGTTCATGTAGTCCTAAGCCCCTTGCCATGGGGACACCTTCCACTACACCAGGTTGCTCTAAGCCCCATCCAGCCTGGCCTTGAACAGTTCCAGGGATGGGGGTATCTGCAGCTGCTCTGGGTAACCTGTGCCCAGGCCTCACCACCCTCACAGGGAACAACTTCTTCCTAATATATAATCTAAATCTGTCCTGTTCCAGTTTAAAACCATAACCCCTTGTCCCCTCACTACATGCCCTTGTAAAAAGTCCCTCTCTGGTTTTCACGTAACCCTTTAGGTACTGGAATAGACTGCGAGGTCTCCCTGGAGCCTGATCTTCTCCAGCATGATGACCAAAGTTGTGCTAAGAAAATATTTGCAATTATTCATTGTTGAAGACTACTAATCAATTCAAAGTGTTTTCCTCCGACCACTCTGTAACAAGAAATTTACTGGGATTGCTGAGTTGCCAACCTGTTTTTGAAGGGGATGATACCCGTAATTGTATGAATTTTAAAAAGGGAACCTACTGATGTTGTTCTGCCTTTTGTGTTGCCTTGCTACTGCTTTATTTTCCAGGGCCTCACAGTCAAAAGTCAGTGCTGTAATAATCTCCTGCATATCATTTATGCCAGGTTACTACTGTATGTAAACCCATCTGATGTTAGACGTAAACACAGCTACCACCCTGTTTTGTGTCAACAAGTGCAGAACCCCAGTCTCCTCTGTGGAGAGCATCAATACTGAAACTAGTGCTTCTGAAGAATTTGCAAGTCAGATGTCTAGCTGCCAGGACTTCTGAGTCTCTGATCTGATCTGTGTTACTCTACAAGAAATGGCCGGTGCCACATGAAAGACACTGGTGGATATTTTGACGTTTGATACTTATTTTATCAGTGTGAATGTGTGTGGGCTATCATTCAAAGCAGAAGAGACATTCACTCTGTAAGCAGATGATATGTACGTAGCTATTAGCTTCCCTTTGTTCTTGGTTTGGGACCTTAATATGCTGAAATTTGGCTTTGAGGGGTATATTGTACCTGATACCACTTTCTGAGTAATCTGAATCTTATTTGCATAGGTGTATCCTATCCAGCTGTATCCTATCTTGCTATCCCCTTTTTTGCACTTTGAAAAGAATGAGTGGGATAACTGGGACAGGCTGGTAGCTGTGAAAAGGCAAATGTGTGGCTGGGCTGGCAGGTTCAAAGGGTGGGCAGCAGCACTAATTGCTGTTTGCTTACTAAGGTTCTTCATGGGCCATGCATTTGAGACCACATCCAGAGTACCATGCCCAGTTTCCAGCTCTGCAGTACAGGGCAGTGCTGATGTTCTGGCATCAATCTGGTAGGTAATCAAAATGATTAGGGGATTGGATATATGGCATAAAAGGAGAGGCTGTAAGAACTGGTTTGGCTTAGTCTGATGAAAATAAGGCTCAGGGCATCTCGTGTGGTCCCCGGCTGCCTAATGGGCAGGTGCGAAGAAGATGCAGTTGGACTTCTCAGAGATGTGCTGTGATCACAAGTTGTAACATGAGAAGCTTGTTCTTCCCAGGCACAAGGAACATCATTTTCATCATTACAGTAATTAAGCACTCTAACATTTATCAGCATCTGCGATCCTGGAGATGTTCAGAGCTTGACTGTGGAAGCTGCTGAGCAAACTGATTCCAGTGCCCCTGCTTTGAGCAGGACGCTGTGATAGATTTATTCCAGTTGTCCCAGCCCATATTGTTCTATGATTGCTTATATCTGTACTTGCAAAATATGTGTGTGTGCTTTCTAGATAAAATCTGGTAAATTCCAACTTCCAATTTTCATACCCACAGCGTGCCTGGACATAAATGCCAATTCTCTCAAAAGAAACCAGTGGTAAACAATATTTTTTCTTTGACATTGTGTTAAAGTTGAATTCATTCTTACATTCAGAGTATTTCACGTAGGTGCTTAACAGGTGACACTTAGGTTTGCTAGAATTTTGCTCTTTTGGCCTTTTTTATGGCTTTTTATTTCAGAAACCATAAAACTATTAAAGAAAATGTAGAAACAAGATGCTTGTATGTTTATGTCACTGGTTGAAGCCTGTGCCCAACTAGTGGAAATGTGAAGCTGCCCAATGACCGTTCATTATTTATACTAACCAGTCAGGTTAGACTGCTGGACAGATTTAATTCACTATGGATAGGTATCCCGAAGTATTTTTTGGAGATACTTGTCATAGGCACTTTTCCACATGCATCTCTTTTCTGTGCTGCTTATGCTTTGCATTTGCTGTGAAGAAATTAGAGTTCAAATGTTCAGGCCCTTGGAGATGTGGCTCAGGGAAATAAAGATTTCTTACTGAGTACGAGCACGCCCGGTTATCTGCTATTCAGTTTCGCCACTGAAGAATATCTCATCTTTAATGGCACTCCTTTTGGTAATGAATTAACACAATTTTAAGGATAGCAAGTGAAAATTGGGTCAAATGTAATGATGTTACTGTTATACTTTACCATGATAATGCTGTTGTATCCCTGTGGTGGGTTGGCCCTGGCACCCATGCAGCTGCTTGCTCTTGCCCTGCCACAGAGGGATGGGGAGCAAAAAGGGACTCAGCAGAGCTGAGAATGCTCCAGGGTTGAAATAAAGACGGGGCAATCACTACCCAATTGCTGCCGTGGGTAAAGCAAACTCAGCTTGGGGAATTTAACTTAATTTACTGCAGTTTAACATAAATATTTAATTACTGGCTAACAAAAAGACAAACGTTAAAACACTTGGGGGAATCCATCCCTCCTCCTTTCCCAGCCTCAGCTTCACTCCAGACATCTCCCTTCCCTGCCTTGTAACCACCACAGGGTACAGCGGGTCCCTTCAGTGAGGCAACTGTGGTTCAGGGGTTAGAGTCAGGGTGTCTCAGTTCTTCTGCTGCTCCTTGTTTTTGTTTTCCTTTGCTGTGGTGTGGGTGCTCGATGGGCTGCTATTCCTTTGGCAGTAACCTCTTTCCCTTCTCTTCCTCCTCTTCTTTCTCTGACCTTGTTCTCTCATGCCCTCTGTTGGTCCCTCCTCTTCTGGTGTTCTGTGCCCTTTCTGGAATGTATTTTCATTAAAGCACCCCACACATGGCTGAGAGGTCCGGCTGTGCCCTGAAGTGGATCTCTTGTGGAGCTGCTGGAGCAGAGACCCCTCTGCCAGCACCTGCACCAATACAGTTATAGCTAGAACATTGTTGTGTTAGTTAAAAACGTTCTGGAAATGTGGAAAAGGAAGTGCTGGGCTAAATATTCCTACTAACTGATGATGAGTACTTTATTATTAGAAGCTCATGTTGTCTTCTGCTGTCTTGCAATTTCATGTGAGACTGGATTGCTTCCTCAGTCAAACGTGGTTTTGGCGAGCTGCTTCGTGGCTGAACTTGTACATGTTCTATTTCTAAAATATTTCAGATGTTTTTTGTTTGCCCGACTCAGATACATAGCAGTGATTTCAAAATCATGGAATAAGGTGATACAGCCAAGCAAATGTGAAAAGGCAGAATTTGGAGCTGCGGGAAGAATAATTAATTAGTCTTTGAAAATCAGCTTAGTGCCTCCTTGCTCTACAAAATAAACTGGCGATTAGTTTATTTGTTATAAATGAACGTAATGGATTAAAAAAAAGAGAAAAAATTAAAAACCCCAAACCTAGTCATGTTAAGCCTCATCCGAATTCCTGTGTACTTTCCATGTTCACATGTACTGAAATTTTTGATGCTTTAGTAAAAAAATGGTTAATTGATTTCTGATTGAACAAACAGTATCTTTCTTTTTGTGCTAATGTTTTCTTTAGTTGATTTTAGTATAATGGCCATATCCAAACAACTGTAATGCATTTGACCACTGTCATGATTGTTGCGTTTCTTCTAGTGTGCTGCAAAACATGAAGGTGATTCATTATGAACTATGAATTAAAAAATGCCTTGGTTGATTAGGCTAGCAGGTGCTCTCTGTGTACTGGAGTTGTTCTATCTTAGAAATTCTTGCTTCATTTTTACGTGTGTAGCGTGGGTTGCCCTTGGCTGGATACCAGGTGTCCACCAAAGCCACTCTGTCACTCCACCTCAACTGGGCAGGGGAGAGACAAATAAAATTAGATAAGGACAGGGAAAAATCTGATCCAAAATTGTGTTCTGAGTTACCCTGGCAACAGATGGAAATGTTTATATGTAGCTTTAAAAGTCGACTCGTTTTGTGTTTAAGTAGATGTTGTTGTTGCTGGTTTTCACGAAACAGTTTGGGTAAATTTTGGTGTCATCTGGTGACAATGCGTTCCACAGTTGTTATTTCACCTGATTTGGTATTTTTTGGTGACCTTCTGGCTAATAGCTTTATATGATGCTTGCTGGTCCTTGTATGACAAAAGCCAGTGAATAGCTGCTTTCTATTCATCTTCTCAGTGCCACTTGTGAATTTATTGAGTCTGTAGAGAACAGAAGATCTGAGAAGCAGTTGCAGAATCTTGTTGATGAATTAAATGGTAACCACAAATAAAGCACTTACTCTGTGAGCAGTTAATTGACCGGTCTGGAGCAGAAGAAGATTAAGGATTTTCTAAGGGCTGGCATGTGTATACTGAGAAATTGCTCTACAGTATCTTGGGATCTAGATGTCATATTCTAGATGTTATAGTGACTTTATTGTAGTTAATGTCATTTTTGACAGTTTATCAGTATAAGTAAAATCAAATTTATGTTTTATTTAGCTAGGGCAGTTTTTTGGTTTAAATTCAGAGATACTTTTGAAATTTTGAAGGGGAAGAAATTTCCTTGCTAGAAATTGAGTATCCTGAAAAACAAACAGTATACTACAGAATATTGCTTTGGGTCTATAAAATTATACTGTAAGAAGAGAAACTTTTCTAGCTAATATTTTTCAGGTATTATTTTAAGTCTGAGATGAACAGAGAACTTAGTTCCTTGTTTAACCTCCTCTGAGGCATATATGATCTCTTAAAGGTAACAGTGGTATCTTATTGAATGTTTCACAGCATTCAATGATTGAAAATTTGAAGCTGAAAGTATATTCTCTCTTATATTTGGAATGTTACTCAGATATCTCTATGGAGGTCCATCAGAGCACCTTTGTGGATATACATCTCCCTTTGTCTAGGTCCTGCTGACGTGCTATTTCTGTATTTCTTTAGCTTTAAGTATGACTTCTGCCGTTCAAGTTGTAAAAATTAAAGATCTGTTAGTTTTATCAGAAATGAAGAATTCCTGACCTCTGTTCTCAATTTATTGTATAAGGACATGAAACTTGAAGAGGTAAAATATTGTGCTGATTTATGCTCAAAGTGGCAGAAAGAGTAAATGTGTGAGCTTCAAATGCATGAAATGTTTCCCAGCTAATTTACAAAGCAACAGTAAAATCTCAGTGTTTGTACAGTCAGAGCAGAGGCTTTTTGAAGGCTGTTTGTTCGTTAGAGTCTAGGAAATGGCTGGATCCGTTTGCCTGGTGCTGGTGTGTATTTGGGAGGGAGTGCTTCTTTCAGCAACTGCCTCTGTAATTACGTTTCATTGCTGTCAAATAATGCTGCGTGCTGGAAGTCTACTTGCATTTTTAGCAGACATCCTTTTACCTCTATGAATATCTTCCTGTGGGAGGAACTCATGGTGGTCAAGAGGTAGAATGTGAGTTTTTGTTAGCAACTAAGTCGCAGCGTGTTCCAGAGAGATGGCTGAGTCAGAGTGCTCTCCAGGTCCTGATAAATGCACCTAAACCCCAGTGAAAAGGGACTGTCTGACTCGTGTCAGGGGTCTGTGTTATTTTCGCTTCTTACTGTTCAGACCAGTACTTTGAACTGCTAAATATGACTGACTGACTTAGAAGTTAATGTTTCTTTCATGTAACCCTTGGTCTACCAAGTTAGTGGAAAAGAAGAGCAAGAAGAGACAGCGGTAATTAGCAAAAATCAACAAAAAATTAATGATTAATGGACATGTAGGTAATTACAGGTGTTTATATAGAAGATTTCAATGCTAGATACAGCTTTATGAGTTATACAGATTTCAGAATATCCATGTGAATTTTAAATAAACATAATCTCATTAGTGGCGTGACACTGTAATTCCTATCACAAAACTAAATGTTAACCAAAATGTGCAAACTGTGCAGCTGTTACCTTCTGTCTCAGGCAAGTTAAACTGAGCACATGTTAAAAATTAGCTGCTGATGGGCACGGGATCAAAAGCTTCCCTTCCTCCTCTGACTTTTGTGTCTCTAACCCATTTAGACAACAGGAGAGAAACAGAGACATGGGTTGAGTTGTGTGACTTTTGAATAAAGTCTTTAGGGCATGTGTCTCCCCCGAGTTTGTGTGATTTGACTCTGAATGGCATTTTTAATTCATGAACAAATTAAATTTTGTTCCACTTTTTGATGCACAGGCATTTTCCTAGCTTGCCACGGAGTGGGACTCTGAGTGGTGGGCTTTTCAGCTGGCACCTGGGATCCCTGGCAGCCTCACGAGCTGTGTCTTCCAGAAGATCTATATGCAGAGAAACTGATGATGCCCTGCTTTGTGTTTGTAGGTGGGGAGTATGCAGCTGCTGCAATTCAGGCACTAGCTTGCTAGGGTTAGAATAGAAGCCATGAGGACTTTTTTTCTCCCAAAACATAAAAAATAATACTAAAAAAATCCTATCAGCCAAGTACTTAATCTCACAGAATCAGCTTGACTCAGAAATACCGCAGGCAGTAATTCTAAGTTGGTGCTTACAAGCAAATGAGCCCCAGCAAAGTCCTCTTGTCATATCTCTTGGTGTAAGAAATGGAGTATTTCTGTAACTACTACTTCCTTTGCATAAGCTGTGGAAGAAATAAAACTTCCTGCCTCGTGGATGAGGTTATAAAAAAATTAAGGTTTTCAGTTTCTGTCTCTGCATTAAAAAAAGGCACGTGAGATACTACTTGCCTAATAGCAGCACTGAAAATTTAATGTGTTTTGGAACATCAATTTCTTAGTAGTAAAATTTCTCAAATTATATTGTTAATCATCATTCTTTAAATTTTTACTTCCTATATATATGGGAATTTTTTATATAGAGACATATATATGTCTGTGAAATGGGCATACAGATGAAGAACTCTTCGAAGAGGTACCCAGGAAAAGCAATAGATGGTGTAAAAAGACTAAGGAAACAATACCAAATGCCTTGCCTACATGGCAGTACTCACAGCCATTACTGCTGTAACGTGCATTCACTGCATAGAGCAGCTCCCTTCAGTACCACGTGTCTCAGAAGAAATGTTCTGCATTTGGAAAAAGCAGTGTTTTCCTTCAGGATCACAGCGGTAGTGGGAGTCAGACCCTTCTCAGGATGGAACAGTACTTTTTATGTGTTTTTAATTGCTTATTGCTTACTAATAAATTTCTCCCTGGTGTTTATGCAGAGGATATTCACCTTGGATAGGTAAGCAGCTGCTTTGAGATCAGTTTCATCCTATTTGCACTCAGTGTGGGCTGAAAGATTTTTTTAAATAAGTCAGTGCTATGAAATGTATAGTCCTCAGTAGCTGCCGTAAATAGCTGGCCTGCTAAATTTCAGGTTAGTCTGTCATGCCATAATACAAACTCGGTTACTTGCTGTATGAAAACCCTTCTTGAAAACCAGTTTGGGAGTAGAGGAATGGAGCAGTAAAGTCTTAGGCACATTATATTCATCTGTAACGAGAAGCCTAAAATATTAGTTGAGGAAAAGCAAAGGTCTCTTCTGATTTCTCTGAAAATTACTTGACTTATTGTATTGAAGCTTGTGTAATTTTCCTTTTGCCCTGCCTGATTTATGGGCACATACTTTCCTACAGATCCCAACACTGCTGATCATTATTCTAGTAAATTAATAGTTTTTTTTCTTCCTTTCAGCTCCTCTTGCCTGTTAGGTTGGTTAAACCTGTCTTTTGCTAAGCTGGTTTCTGTTTTCCATTGCATAGAAGTTGGCTGTGTTCAGAACAGATAAAGAGAAAAGGAAATGAGGTTGCCTGAGGGAGTGCAGAGGCCTTTGCAAAAGGAGGAGATGGTGCATTGAATGATGTGGTGCTATTGATCTTTGGTGAAAACTGCAGCATTGTTGTGGTCTAGAAAGCATAAATATTTATTAACTGATTTTTTTTTCCTAGTTTTTTTTTTTTACTTGAAAACTGTTGTTGTGAGGACTTTATGAACATTTTTACACGCAGTAATTTTGCTCCTTTTGCACTGGTTTGGTTTTGGCCAAGATAAACAGTGAAAAACACTGAGGTAGAAAAGCAGCTGAATCTGAATACTCAGTACTCTTACATTTTGCTGTTTTCGTACTCTTTGTCATCTGAGAGAATTCTTGTTTTTTTAAGGTGAAGGCAGTTTTGCTATGTAATACGGGTCTGTAGGATAAAACTTTAATTTATTACCATCACCTTGAACAGTTCTAGCCTAACAGAGACACTGTCTGGTTGGTATTATTACATATGTGCAGTACACACAGGATTTCGAATTCTAGCTTGAATTACTGCATGTGTGTATGAGTGAGGCTGAAATTTTTGACTGTCTCTGCACAAATGCCATCCAACTTATTTCCTGTTTAAACAAGCTAAAAGGAAAGTTCTGCTAGTGTATGTCAGGCTTGAAATATATATAAGGTTGCTAATCCCCAGGTTATGGCACAAGGATAAATATTTGGGAGGAGCTGAGCTGAGCTTATCTAGTGTTGCTACTAGCCCTGCTTTAAGTGAGAGGTTGGACTCGGTTCCAACCAATTTTTTTAATGGTTCTGTAAATTGTAAAAGAAACATGTTGTGCACCTCTCAGGCACACAGCTGACATGGTACCTTCAGTGGCACAGGGCTGAGCAACAGCTTGCATTGCATAGACTCGATTTTTATGCTGTTTAGCTGATTTTAAGTAATTCTTTCTCTTTGCTTTCATATGTCTGTCTCATTTCCTGAAGCTGACTTATTTTAAATGGCATCCATTATGCCCTTGCCCAGCAGGAGTGCCAAATACATATGTTTTCTTGGAGGGCCAGATCCCTGAGGAAATACTTGGTTTACAAAGACTTCCAGTCTGATGCCTTTCAAGTGAGGGAGGGAAGACTACTTAATTGTTTTCTGGACACATCCATCAGCTTTGGCCTTGAATCACAGTGATCTTTAATGTCTGAGATGTGCATAAACATTCAACTCATGATTCTCCTCCAGCTCGTAGGCAGTGAGTCTAGCATGAAGTTTAGTCCTGTGGCAGTCTCTCCATATGGTCCTGTTCCCAAGACTTGCTTGCTTCAGGGCATCAAGGGAAGATCCTTCCATCCTGGAAGTCTTCAGCTCCATCCTGTACATGAGCAAGCCCAAGAGGTGGATGAGAGAACAATAATCTGTGTCTACATCAGCTTTTCCTACCTGAGTTGATGACCTGCTTAAATGACAGAGACCATTTTTCCTTCATTTTTCACCCTAGACTTGGGAGATGCCTGTATCCCTCATATCAGTTCAGACTACTTGATGGGTCTGTGGTGGCAAGTGGTCACTGGACTCCAGGTACATCAGAGCCTGTGCAGGAACCTTCCTTCTGCTCCCTCCGTAGTGCTCTGGCCTGTTCTACAGGTTTTCTTTAACTTGTCTGCTTTACCAGCTGATGTTGGATGGAGCTGGCATTTTTTTTTCCTGTGGAATGTTGTTGCTTCCGTATGGCCTTGAGTGGGATCGGTGTGTTTAAATCTTGACATGGAGGCAAAATTCCTTTTTTTTTCACATCTGTCCTTATTACTTTGTTGCAGTGCTGAAATTAGAGGGAGTTCACCAGGTTTTATAAGTCTTATCAGTATGGACCAAAGGAGGATGGATGGATGGATGGATGGATGGATGGATGGATGGATGGATGGATGGATGGATGGATGGACGGACGGAGGAAGCCTCTCTTCTGGGATTATTCTATGTGGGTTTGTAAAACATATGAAGCTCTTCAGACCTGTTTATATTTACTTTCAACTGGATCAACTCAAAGCACTCCTGGATGATTCTCCTGCCCAGAAAGCTCCTCATAAACAAGCCCAAGCTGAAGGCTTGCTCTCGTGAAGAGTTTTGATGTACCTACTGCATAGAGGAGCCCACCGTATCTCATACTTCAGCCTCTTAAATATTGGGCCGACATCACATTTACCTGAATGTCATCTGCTGATGATCTCTAAATGCAGGCTACCAGTTGCACACAGTCGCTTGCTCAGTTTGTGTTCTCTCACTGGCATGTTTTGAGTGTTCTTTGGGAAGCATATGACTCATTTTGCCTCAGCCTCTGTCCCCTTCAGCAGTCACTTTTAGTTAGTCATGTTCCTGGCTGAAATGCCTTTATCTTGAGTTCCTGTCTGCCGGATACTGAGAGTCATGCCTATAACGTCCTGCTTCTTTCTTACCCTCCCTTTTAATGAGCCCCTCCTGTCCATCTGCAGGAGCACCAGACAGGCAGACTCACACTGCACATCTGGTAAAAGGATACCCCGTTTTACTGGTGTCAGAGGTCAGGTGTCAGCTCATACTACCTGGGACTCTTGGTCTGCTCAGGATGCCCGTCTTTGCATGAATGTTCTCAAGGCACAGGGAGTTCGGAAAACATGTGATGGATTTCTCTTCTTGTAAGGCATCAATTGCAGGTGATGACTTAACACAACCGAAGTAGTTTCAGTAAGTAAAGAGACTTTAAATTTCCTCTCTTAAAACACTTGGAGGTTCACTAGTTCCTGACTTGCCTGTGGGTGGAAGCACTGGCCAGCACTCTGCTTGCAGGGAACTGCCTATCCTTGTTGTATAAGACATTCTGGGTGCTACATCATGACTGAGGCCTCCAGGATGCAGAGTACTGGTTTTTTGCTTTTTGTCTATTTTTGTTGTTGGGATCTTTTTTTCCATCTGGCATTTAGGAAGGACCTGAGATCAGCCTCTTTAAAATCCAGGAGAATAACATTGATTCTCCTGTTCCACAGCCTGTCTGTTTTCAGGGCTGCCTGGAGTTTCTGTTGTGCTGCCCAGCTGATGTGTCTGTCTTTGGCAGCCACCCAGGGTTTTGCAGAAGGTAATGCAGGGTGTGCCTGATGTGGTTTCAGCTATATTGGCATGGCTGAGATACTCATGGGTTTGGGACCTTCATCTCTTCATGCAGATGTCTTGACTGTTGCTTTTGTGAACAACTCTCCTTTTCAGGAACTTGGAGTGAGGGAAATACGTCCAAAGGTAGAACATCTGTATCTCATAGTGTGTTTACTTGAGATTATAGTAGGATTGTCTCAGAATTCAAGAGAGCTTCCTTCTTTCTCCTTTATGAATTATAGGAAAGCTTACTTAGGTGTAACATGAAGTGGTAAGGTTTTCTTTGAGTTTCTGAAGGTCTGTTGCCCTTCAGAAAGTCCTTCTCTGTATGATTTCAAAGTTAATCTCAAGAACATTATCCTGTCAGCTTCATCCAGGTTCTTTTAGCAACCATTGTAGGACTTCGCTTTTCTTTCATTCTTGTGTACAAGTGTTCCTTCACAGAGTTTCTGACCAGTGTTTAGGAAATTTCAGTGGCTGTTAGTTGGGTTTTGCCGTGCTGTGCTGCAGAGCCTTCATTGTTACCACTGCTGGTTGGAAGACTTTTCTTCCAACCCTTTACCTTGTCTGTGCATGTTCTGCGAGAGTGGTCATCATCGGATGCTCAGAGCAGTGTGCTAAGGGCTGAACACACTTCAGTTCCCACACAAAATAGTGTTCTGTTTACCAGTTTGTTACAGCCTTTAGTGAGGAATGATCTGTAACTAAGCTACCTCCAAGACACACTTCACAAATCCTTTGTTAAAAGTAAATAAATGTTGTGACTAAAGATGAAGTAACAGCATTCTAAATGGCTCATGAAAGAGCAGTGCACAGAATTAGAAGAGAAGCCTCCTTAATTGGTTTATGCCAGTTAAGGCATACTGAATCTCAAAGCATTTGTAGCCCACATCTCCTGTGCCAGGAGATCCAGCAGGTGCTGAAGATCTGCCGCCAGGTGAGATGTGCTTCTTTGGGTCGTTTGTCTCTGCATCCCCCATGCCTCAGTTTGCGTGCCCTAAGGAGAAATTCATCCTGGTGTAGCACTGGTTTTTATAATTGAGAGCCTTGTTGAAGTCTTCTGTGCCGTCCAGACAGATTGAAATTTTCCTGTTGCTGATTCTTTCATTCAGAAATTTAATTAGAACGCCTAAAGAAGTTCTGCTGCTCTAACTAAAATAAGCACCATTCATCTTCCTGAGGATGTAAGTGCTGCATTTTAGACCAGATGTTGTCTCTTGTTCTGGATTGGTTGATCAACTGATTGACTCAGTAAGAGTCCTATATATTTTTGAGATTTAGCACCTGATAAATGTCTCCATGCCTGGAACTTTTTTAAAATTTAATCCATTCATTAGCAAATGTATTTGATACAAATATCTAAATTGTGCTAAATGAATGGAGCTGATTACTAACTCTTAATTACTGTCCAGATAGAATGCAGTTATGAAATACCAACAGGCTTGGAGTAAATAAATAACCTTTGATATTTGTCTTCTTTAGAAGTTGTGCTCACAAACTAAAACACAAGAAGTTCCACCTCGACGTGAGGAAGAACTTCATTACATTGAGGGTGGCAGAGCACTGGAATGGTGGTGGAATCTCCCCCTCTGGAGACATTCCAAACCCACATGGAGGCGTTCCTGTGTCACCTGCTCCAGGTGACCCTGCCTTGGCAGGGGTGTTGGAATGGATGATCCCCAGAGGTCCCTTCCAATGCTGGCTGTCCTGTGATTCTGTCTTGTGCTGTTAGTTGGTGGGTACCACGGGTCAGTGATGGGAACACACAGGGGCTCACGAGACAAGTATTAACAGCTGACTGACCATCTGAGGTTAAGGCGTGCTCTCTTTTACCTGTCCACAGGAGGGGGTATATTAATAGCTGTAATCTCAGCAGACTGGACTGTAGAAATTTAGGCCCCTGAGAACTGATGCTCTTTTGCCCTCTGCCTTGTTCCTTCAGTATGCGGTTGAACTTTGTACATATCTGAGGCCTGAAACCCAGGTGGCTGGAGTTGCACTTTTTGTGAAGGATTTTTCTTGGCCTCTATCAAAATACCCTATTTATCCTTACCAGAGACAGCATTGCATGAGCTACCTTCCAATGGGTTTCATCATCATATTTATATATAACTTGTTTTTTTAAAAAACATGCCCCCTTTTTTTTTTTTGATTGCTGTTTTTTCCTCAGTGGGAACATTCTGGGTTTGACAGTTCCTCCTCAGAGTCTGTTCTTCTGGGTCACTGGGGCGTGTTGTAATAGAGCAGAGAGAGAAATTTCTAGTTTGGGGACAAACTCTATCTGTAGCATTTCAGAGAAATTATCCTTTGGGAGTCCCACAGAGCTTCAAGTAGTCTTTCATTCATACATTTGTTAAGCGTGACACTAATAGAAGTATCCAGGCAGCAGAAGAGCTGTACCTATCCTGTCTTAGGGCTTTCTGGTAATCCATGGAATATACAGGTACTGCATGCAGTCACCTGTAGTGTGACACACATGGACAATCATTTAAAGAAAACAGCAACTATGAATGGAGAGTATCTGAAATGTTCATTCTGCATTTATGTTCACCTCCTGTGTATGCTACCTACTTTTATGGAGCTCTTATTCTTACCGTATCCCTCTAAAACGGGGATATCCACATGACTGAGGAGAAGGTGGTGACCGGGAGGAGGTGAAGGCCCTTCCTGAAACAAGTGGTGGAAATGGAGCAATTGGGTGGGTGCTGGGGAGGTTCCCTCAGGGTTAGCAGTGTCTGCCCTGAGTGCTTCCGACAGTGCTGCTGTGCAAAATGTTGCTAGCAGGGATTAGTCATCTCTTTAACTTCACATGCAGAGCTGTGTTGGCAAGGAGAATAAGAAAGTTCCCACTACTGGAAGGCGTAGCTATTAAATAAAAAATGTTGTATTGGTACAGTTTTCCTGGCAAGGAGTGGCACAGTATTTTAGCCTTTGCCTCTTCCCTGACAAACCAGAATCGGGCAGGGAAGTATTGAACTCACTGTGTCGTTACACTCATGGGACACTCAGCGGGAGTTCAGCTGTGGGAACTGAGATGTTTCTTCTCTTAAGCTGACTGTGGGCAGTTTGCTTGCAGCATTCTCCTGTGAGTAGATGGAAACACATGGTCTGGGCTGGCTCAGTTCTTACTGACCACGTGTAGTTAGTAAGCTCACTGTGAGTAAAAGAGGGGTTACTGAAATCTGCCATGCAAGAGTGGTAGGGATTAAGACTGAGGAGATTTTTTTCAGGAAAACCAGCCAGAAAGCCAAAGTCCAGTGTGATGTTTCTTGTTGATTTCCCAATACAATCAAGATCCATGAAAAAAGAGCTAACTGGGAAATACTGTTTTCATACTTCCTTGACCTATGTAGGACCTCTTTTCATTATTTCCCATAAGAGAATACTGTTCTTTCAGGAGCCTTATCTGTGCTTGCTAGAGTTGGTACTGAAATCAAGAAATTGACTCAACATTTCAGTATTTTCTCTAGTTTTTTGTTCCTTTTGAGTTATAGCCAGTCTTGCCAGTGAGGAGTACTGCTTATACATGGGCAGTGTGCTTTAGAAGTATTACAAATACTTTTAAAATATATGGTGAGATTCAAACACTTGAAGAACTTTGTTTCCTGAGGTTTGGTAGGTAAGCAGGAACTGAGGATATTGAAGTACCTTTATCCATGTAAGACAACTGCTTCCAAAGTTTCACATTTTTGTAAGCACATCTCTTAAACTTTTTATTTTTTAAATTTTAAAATTTTTTTTTACAAAATCATATTTTGCCAATGTGTTTTTTACAGTAACTTGTAGTGTAGTTTGATTTAATTTTACTGTAATTTGATTTACTTTTAATTTATTTCTAGTTTAATTATTTCTGTATTGGGAAAGGAAATGCTTTATTCATAAATTTTAGTGTTCACTTCCATAGCAACGTGCAGAAGGTGATAAATGGATTGAGTGGATCAGTGGAATCATTAGTTCAGCCTTGGGTTCATTACTCAGCTGTAATCTATTTATTTTATATATTTAAATTGGTCTTCCGTTGGTTTTGAAGGGGTTGAGGTTCTTGTGTTACTTTTTTCTAAGTAATAAAAGGAATTTTTCTGTCAGACTAATTTTACACAATTGTGGGTTTTTCTATTAAAATCGCTTATGAAGAATACTTGATTTTTCATTTAAGACACTGTATCAGCACAGTCGTTTATTTTTAGTGACTTACTGTTTGTGCTATATTCCTTCACTGAAAATGCTTTAGAGCAGACACACCAATAAAAAATTGAGGCTCCTTGAAACCTTTCATTAGTAACCTTTAATTTAGTGGCTGGTTAAGAGAAGTGTTTTATCTTTTGAGCTAGGGTCCCTCATACAGATTTTGCTGTGAGGAGGGAGCTAAGTAAGAGAATCCATAAATGCCTTCGTCCTTTTGTAGATTGAATCACGTAGTGTTTAGTTTAGTAGTGTCAGGATGTACCCAGGGCTTTGGTTTGGGTTGAATACAGTTGCTTTCCTGTCAGAGAGGCAGGGTGTGGGGTACCGTGGTTGTTACCTGCCTGGGGATGCTGGATGTGTGAAGCTGAGAGTGCAAGCAGGGCTGCTCTCACGTGGTGGGCACAGAAGCTGCATCCCAGGAATTCTTGGCCCAGCGAAGGAAGTCGCTGGTGAGTCACTGCCAGTGCCAGCACTGGAGAGGCACAGGAGGGTTATTGTATCGTGCCACTGCCTGGTGTCAACAGTGAGTCATGGGCACTGCTGCCCACGGAGAATGATGCACACACGTTTTGAGGGTTAAATTCTTCCTCCAAATAAATTATCAAACTTTCCAGTAAGGCTGGAAAAGACATCAGTCTGTCTTCGGGGAAAATTAAGGTGTGTTTAGTGTCTGGGCACCGTTGTGTCCAAGTGTTGTTCATTATTACATCAGTAGTGCACAGATTTGTTTCAAGGAAATTATTTATTTTTGGGAAGACAACTCAGCTAGAAACCTCATGTTAGCAACAGACTTGACCTATTGTATTTTCTTTAAAACAGACACTGGAGGTTGTTATAAAGTTGTACCAGTCATTTCTGTGCTACCCTGGCACAGCTTTTTCTGGGCACGGTTCAATATTCTGATTATCTATATGGCAATACCTGCCCCTTTTTTGAAGTGAAAAAACATCTCCAAGGAGAAGCTGATGACCACAGCAGGGCTTGTAGAGAAGTAAAACATCTTGCTCTAGATTAAATGATAGAGCTGAGAGAAGAGTGAACAAACTTCTTGCGCTCAAAACCTCTTTTTAAGGGGTGGAAAAAGGACATAAGCAGCAGGCTTTAAGTTGAGAACAAAAGAAGAAATTTTGCTCTGAGTAGTATTGCTCAGTTTCAGTAGGAAATAAACCTGTCTGGCAGCTGTAGGTAAGGGGGGACAATGTGGAGGGAGTTCATTCCACTGACTGGCTCCTGTGAGACAGAGTTGTCTGTGGCACAGTGAGCAGAGCTGTGGGTGTGCAATGGGAAAAACAAAACATGCAGTAAACCAGTTCTGAATTCTAAAAATCATAGATAAAACAGTATTTTTAAAATACATAACCAGTATTAATTCACTGTATTTGTTATTTGCTGCTTTATAGTTTCAGAGGTTTAATACAAAACCAGCAAAGCCTCATGAAGGACGGGCGTGCTCTGAGAGCTGTTTTCTGCTTATCAGCTGGTAGAGTTACCACCTCTCCATACAAATCTTGTGCTCAGACCTCTAGACCATGAGAATGGTAATGCTTTCTTGAAAGCCTTTATTCATTCATTATTTACTGCTCTCAGTCCTTTTCTGCTGTAACAGTTTGATTCACTATTTATATTGTGGTTGTGTCTCAGGGCTGGTGGTGTATTTTTCTGGTTATCCCAGCACATACATAAACATGACAGTTGCTGTCCAGAGGATTCGAGGGAAGCAATGGTTAGAAAGTGATAGGATGGTGATTTTTGACTCAAAGAAATGCAATTGCATTATTTGCTTGGCTGTTCTCCAGAGCTTTTAAAAAAATTATTTTAATCTTGACCAAGGAAAGATGTAATTTCTTAATGTTTTTAGTCCCCATTTATATATTCTCTTCTTCTGACAGTAGCTGAGGTTTGAGTTTATAAATCACTCTTGACTAGCTCAAGTAGGGATTTACTTTTTTTAAAAGGCTTTTTTCCCACCTATTCTGTATAAGATTTTAAATAATTTAATAACTAGCTGTTTTTTCAACTGCTTTTACTTAAATTAAAATGGTTGAATTGCCACTAATTTTTTGTTTCTTGAACTGTTTGTGGTAGTTTAATCAAAAGGAGCTGCTCTGTCCTTTTCTGGTAAAAATAACCAAATAATGGGGTTTTATTTTTAGCATAGTATATTATGATACCAGGTGTCCTTTTACATTTATTGAACGTTGTGTATTAGGATTTTAGTGCGGTTTTCCTCATAAAAACAAAATCTGAATAAAAAAGTGAACAAATTACTGATTGTGGCCACAAAACCTGTTACCCAGCACTAAACCTTGTCCCCAAGTGCCACATCTACACATCTTTTAAATACCTCCAGGGATGGGGACCCCACCACGTGCTCTGGGCAGCCTGATCCAATGTGTGACAACCCTTTCAGTGAGGAAATTTGTGTAATGTCCAGCCTCCCCTGGCACAACTTGAGGCCATTTCCCCTTGTCCTGTCACTCGTTAGCTTGGGAGAGGAGCCCGTCCCCCAGCTGGCTGCGCCCTCCCTTCAGGCGGTTGTAGAGAGCCATCTTTCCCATAAGAGCCATAACAATTTATAATTACTTTCATGGGATAAGAGGTTCACAGAAGCTGAATTTGGCACTTAAGCACCTATTTCACAGATGCAATTTAGAAGTGATCTGTACTGGGGCTGGAATTGGAGTGTTGGATATATATGCAAAATGGGGTAAGATTGAGCTCTACAAGTTCTATCATGGCCAGCCTGACTAAAGATCAGTTTGATGTTTGTGTGTTGGCTTTTTAATTTTTTTTTAACAGAAACCTCATGCCCAAGGATCCATTTTGTCAACACAGTTTGTGACAAGAGAAACTCTCCAGGCTCTGCATCCCCAGCTCCTGTGGATGCTGAAAAGCTTTGGTAGAGAAATCTTTCAGCTTTCTGCAACGTTCTGGGAGAACTTTGCAGTTCTCACAGAAGCTATGAAAACACTGTTATGAGTTCTTGTAACCTAATTCTTTATCTTGCACCTGGGTTTGTTATGCAGGATTGTTATGGTTCTGGCTTTCTAATATTTTAGAGTAAGTGTCTTAGAGCTTGACCAATCCCCTCAAGGGGTGGATGGCCGAGCACCCAATTATCTTATGCCATTCAACACACTCTTTGCGATCCATGTTATAAAAAGGTGAATTAATCAATTATCAATAAAGATTCAAAACTGCTTTCCCTTCTGAACTTAGTCGTGACATTCTTCGCCGTCAGTGTCGCTCACAGCGACACAGCTCCCTCAGCTGCTCCTCACAGGGCTTGTGCTCAGACCCTTCACCAGCTCCGTTGCTCCTGTCTGGGCAGCACCATCTCTCATTCCTGTGTGACCGTTCTCAGGTGCTTCTGTGGTTTCTAGCACGTCAATAACCTGCACCCTTGCGGCTGCACAGGTCTCCATGCCACCCCTCCAGCGAAGGCAGACAGAAGAACCTCGCCGGAGCTGGGACAGTGGCATGCTGCCCCCAGGCTCGCCTCTAGTGAGCCTGTTTGTCTTCCCTTCCCCCTTCCAGTGCTCACTCAATGAGCCCTGCTAGCTCCTGTGCAGAGATCCTGTTTCCCCTTTGAGACAGGTGTGCCCTGGCTCTTGCCAGCAGGCCTGCTGTCATGTAAACTGATCTATAATTAAAAACTGCAAAATCCTGCCAGTGACACCAGGCTCGCAGCCAGGTATTGATCTGCTGGCTCTTCCTGTTTCTTCCTCCTCATTCCCTGAAACTGAAAGGATAGAGGAGAGCACTTCATGTGCTCCTGATCCTTTAACCAGTCATGAATCTCTACAGCAAAAGTATCTCAAAAAAGAGTTGCCAAGAGGCTGTGTTAATGATGAGTAAAACATATGTTAATGTTAGGTGAAATCTAAAAGGAGTGCAGGGAAAATGAAATCCAGGGTTGTGGAGTGATTTCTCAGTAACGTATTCGGGGTTTCTGTGTTAATGAGGTGTGCGAATCTTCTGTCTAGTAAAGCTAATCTAGGCATCCATTTGAGTGAAAAAAAAGAGCTGAGCTCTGCTTTTAATTAACATATGGATTTATTTCTCTGGGAAGGCACAGCAGGGTGTTCTGAAATGTGCTCTAAGCTTTGCATTTAAATAAGTACCACCACTGCTCCTTTGGCCTTGCGTTGAGATGGATGAAGAAGAGAGAGTCCTTTCCCTAATTCTTTCTAGGTCCCAGAACCTGTCCAGGAGATACGTAGAATTTGGGTCTTCAGAGCCAGCTTGTTGTGTTGCCTTGAAATGAAATGTCTAACACTAGGCAAGTGAGTGTTCCAGATTTTCAATGCTACAAGCCCTTTTCAATTTATTTTTTTTTTTTTAGTCCTGAATTAACAGACTCTTATAAAACATGTAGCTCTGAGATGACTGTCTGGGTTCAGACAAGCATAAGCTGTTGCTAGAGTTGGTGGATTGATGCCTTGAACTCACAGCAGGGAATTCCATTCTCCTTTCTGTCTTGACAGTTGTTCATACAGATCTATCAGCAGATTAAGATGTTTCTCTGAACAGGGTTTAAATGCAGAGCACTTGGTTATGGGATGGCCTGCATAAAGAGCCAAGAAGACTATTGCACAGCATTTCTGTCCATTTTATCCCCGTTACTGCCGACTTTGAACAGTTACTTGTTCTCAGCCTGGTATCTAAAGAAGCAAGAGTTCAGTCATTGCTCTGCAAGAAGCCTAACAGCACGACAAACTGCTTGAATGACCATGTAGTACTAATTCATGAGTAAGTAGCTCCTGAAAAGATTTATTAAGAGCCAGTATTTGTTCAGTGAGAGATTCACTCTAAATGATTTTATCGACACAGTCTGTACCAAGTGTCCATTTTGATCCATGGGCAGTGCAAGCCTATTCAGTGTTGGATAGTTTTATGTTTATTGCCATGAAGTCAGATCTCCTGTATGTTCTTCTCTGTTCCCTCGATTCCCAGAGCGATGTGCAAGGTTAGACAGGACAGTGCTAAAGCTTTTCACTGACAAAAGTCATTCTAGCTGTCTGTCCTGTTGCAGATACTCATTTTAGCTTGTCTAGTTCACATTCTGAACAGATGGATTTCTGGTGCCTACTAAGAATTTAACTTACTGCACCTGAAGTCTTGAGTGGGTGACTGAGCACTGCTGCCAGAGGGAATTGCCTCTTGCTTTGAAAATCCTTGTACCCAGCAGAAAGATGTCTGTGGCAAAGAATCAAGCTCCTGAATGGAAAAGCTTTTCTGTTTGGGTATTTTGCATCACATTCTAGGATCTAGTAAAGATCTTAATAATGACAATCCTTGAATTTGTATTTGCAGGGCTGCATCCATCACTGTCGTGGTACATCTACCAGAACTCTGAATGCCTTCTATTAGGGTGGGTTGTCCTAGGCCTTCCCATTTCCAGAGCTATCCAAGTTCTTAATGCTGTTCTGTCACTTATCTCTTAAAGCTGCTCAGCCTCCTAAAAGTCACACAAAGCTCCTTTGGAGCTCAGTGTAATGTGCTGTGTTCTGCTTTGCTGTCAAAGGTGCTGCTGTCATTTCAACATGAGAGTAAGTGCCAGAACATTTTGATCGGAGGTTTTTTTATATGTTCTTTCACAGGGACAGTGATTGCTGCAGCCATATTCTAAATTTATCCTGAAATTCTAGTAATTCATTTGAACTGCGTGTCTTCCCAAAATGGTACTTGGTGTAAGAGACTTGACATATCCAGAAAAGAAGATTTTCAAGTCTGTTCCTTTGTGAGCATAGCCAATATTTCACGGCAGAGGGCTGAAAATACCATGTATCGTGTCAAAAGCCACAGGTTTAGTGGAGTTTTATCGATGATTGCTGCTTCCGTAAATTTTGTTTAAAAGATTCCTATTTTCTTCCTCCTTGCATTTCAAAGAACATGAAGAGAAGTTGCAGAGATGGAGGGGATGCATATCTTCTGTCTGGCAAGAACTCGTCTTAATTGTGAGAACTTCAAGCCGTAATCTTGCAAAATAGTCTTAAAATAATTGCTGCCATTGTGGCTGACTGTAGTGCATTGATAACTTCAAAAAGGCCCATAGTTTTTACTTCAAGAACGGACAATGAACGAATTGATTTTGCTTTTGTTTTGGTTTTTTTTCTGTATGTAGCAGTGCACATACCGTAGTCCTCTACAGTGGCTGACGATGTACCTGGGTACTGCTCTTGTTTCAGCAATCATTTTAGGCCTTTCGGGTTTTTGACTAAGTAGGAAAGCTTGCAGTTGTTCCTTAGTGGGGCTTAGAACAAGAAAACCACGTGCAAATACTTTTCCAGGCAACTCTGTTTGCTGTCCCTGAAGAATTGATGATAAAGCAAACGTGAGAAGAGGCAACAGTTAGAATTGTGTGCAGGAGGGAAGGCAGTTAGGAAGGCATGCTGGAGAGACTGTGAACAAGCAGAACAAGAAGCCTGATCATGACAAAATAAAATTGGTTCCGTCTTGTAGTGAAATGGAGATGAGTTGTGGGACAATACAGGGCCTCTGCACTCTGATCACCTCCCTAAGATGACCTTAGCCTTGCCATGTTACCAGCTAATCATCACAAGGAAAACTGTAAGTGGAGTGGCAGAGCCTCATTGCACACACGTGGTCAGTGCAGCTGAGAGGCCGGTTTTGCTGTTGGTTCTCTCCGTCGTGGTTGAAATTGGGCAAAGACTCCATTGGCACTTTCCATGTGTCTCAATACAGCCAAATGTTGTTTGTGAGATCCTGAATATCAGGTGCTCTGTTACTGCAAGTCCTGTGTGCAGTATTCTCACATTTATGGCCATATCTGGTCATCTGATGTCTTTCCTGCTCAAGAAAATGTATTAAAATAGCCAACAAACAAAACATCAGTAAATTTCAGTCTTTTCACGTGGCTGGTGAGCTGCTGTCCAGGTTTGATAGTTCAGTCTGATGGGGCTTACAAATACTTCACTTCTTCAGCTGAGAACTCAGTTTCTGGAGGCACAGGTGTGGAAAGGACACTTTCTGCTGTAGTCATCAATCCATAGTCGCCGAGCATTGGGTGGCTCAGGAGATCTTCCAGTGTTGCTTGCAGGTGAAGGACATGTTCCAAATTGACAGGAAGAACAAAGTATTGTATTGCTGTGGGCAAGCAGAAGTTGAAAACTTACTGGTTTACATTAAAACTAATTATTTGAAATACTATCAGTTTATGTATCTCAGTTTATGTATCACAGCGTACCTTACAATTGTTTTTTCAATCCTCAGCAGTCACAGTCTTGAAATGTTCAAACAGCTTTAAAGATCCAGCCTACTCCCAACCTTATACTCTTACATGAGAGGTATTTGGTCTATGCATGCAGATGCAGTTACTCAAGGTATTTTGGTCAAAATATCCTTGTGGGACGCATGGATACGTGCACTGAGATTTCTACTGTGATCTCTCCAAACCAGCTAGTATAGAAGAAGGTTTAAATCTGGGTGATGTGGGTAAAGTAATCAGCAGCTTTCTTGTGCATCGGTTTTTCATATAGTGCTCTCTCATTAGAAACCAGCAGCTATTTCTCCTTCTCAGAGCATGTTGTTGATGTATGCTCATATGTTGGAAAGTACTGAACATGAGATCAAAGGTTGTGTAGCAGAGCGCTTTTTATCTTGGATTGATTCCTTGCATCAGCTAATGGAAAGATGGATTTGCTGACCTCCCTAATTGAGGTGACTAATAATAGGTTTTTGCAGAAAAGCTGCTCCTAATCCATTAACAAATGAGTCATGTTTCATATAGATGCTATTAATTTGAAAATATTAGACTTTCATACATATGTAAATGTTAAAATTCTCTTTCCCATAAGAGCCATAACAATTTATAATTACTTTCATGGGATAAGAGGTTCACAGAAGCTGAATTTGGCACTTAAGCACCTATTTCACAGATGCAATTTAGAAGTGATCTGTACTGGGGCTGGAATTGGAGTGTTGGATATATATGCAAAATGGGGTAAGATTGAGCTCTACAAGTTCTATCATGGCCAGCCTGACTAAAGATCAGTTTGATGTTTGTGTGTTGGCTTTTTAATTTTTTTTTAACAGAAACCTCATGCCCAAGGATCCATTTTGTCAACACAGTTTGTGACAAGAGAACTTACACTTGCCAGACAGGGGAGACAGAATCTGAAAACAGTTATCATCCTGCAGTGTATGAAACTGCAAATATGCAAGGGCTCTTGTTTCTTTAGCAGCATAAGAACAGAAAATCAAAGCTCGTATTTGTAAATAAATGAAACATGATGTTTAACTAGTGTAATGCTAACCCAATTTGGACAGCCTGGTGGGAAATAGAGGTTGAAGTCAGTATGTAAATTGTCAATTCCGATGAGAAATTCTAAACATTTGCCCTAATCCCAAAATGCCTATTCTCAGGAAAGATGAGGGGCACTTAAAAAGAATCCAGTTTCTTAGCTCCAGGATCATAGCATGCTGACATTCAAAGGGTGTGAAATGTAGATTCTAGGAAGATTTGCATGAGAAGAAGCTTTAGAAGCACAGTAAACTACTGATGTAGAAGTGCCTACCTTTGGAAATGTAAACACAGAGTAGCTGGGACTTACTGATATGACTTCAAAAACAATTTTACTCTGAGTTCTGTTGCCTACTAGACCATTTCTGGTGTCTGCCACAGAGCTCAAATTCCCTTAGGAAGGCAGAGAACTGTCAGAATTACATTCATAGTTCAAAAACTGATAAATGTGTGGTTTTTAAGATTTTAATAGGTTTGCCTATGCTTAATCAGAACTTTTATTCTTACCACACAGGTATGTGCACAAATTTCTTTAGAATAAAGTTTTGGTTTTACTGTGCACGAGGTATTCGGTAGAAACTGCCCACGTGCATACTTTGACCGTAGAAACAGCCTGCCCTTATTCTTGGTAAGGGAAGCTGCTTCATGTTTACCCTAGATAAAACCTTACGTGTGGGCATTCAGCACTGAGAGCTGGGGTGCTGCCCTTCCTCTGTTTTACCTTGCAGCCTTTTTATGGATGTACCTGCACACTGTGCATGAGGGGGTTGAATTTTAGTGGGTTGTTTCTGATCTGCTTCCTTTAGGACTCTCAATTCATTCCTGTAGGCTTGTTTGGGGGTTGTTGGGCGTTTTTTTTGTACAAACAGGGGCAAAGGAATTAGGCTGCTGCACACTGCCCCCTTAAATGAGTCATTTTGTGCGAGTCTAGTTCAGCTGACAAATGTATTACTGACAACTTAAGCTCTTCATCTACAGCACTTTTTTACCATCTTACCCTTCTGCTGTCTCAGAGATAATGGAACGCAGAGTTGTCTTTAAAATACAGGTCTCTTTCTTTGACTCTCACAAACTAAATCCTGTTAAAATCATAGCAGTATTTTGTACCTAAGCTTAACACTGTAAAAATCACCCACTCATTTCCATATAAATAAGGGTTTTGAAGCCCCTGATCCATCTTACAGGGAGTATGTAGCATTTCTGGAATCAGCAAGTTCTGTTTCTTCCCAGCCCTGCTGGACACCTGACATTAGCCCTTTTTTCAATGTCTTTGCGTGGGCTGCAGCTGAATGTCAGCAGGGACTCCCTCAGACAGCCAGGCCTTTGCTTCTGCGTGCATTCAGCGGAATCCATTTCCCAGAAACGCTGCCAGAACTTTAACTCTTCGAGGATGGGAGGGAGTGATTTCACGTAGTGACCAAATCCTGTTCTCTAGCATTTTTGCACGTGGTCTCTTTTGAGCTGAGCGTGGTTCATCCTCTTACAAATGTTTGAAATGCTTTTGTGGTAAAACACATGAGAGGTATTGTCATCATGCAAAAGTTTGTGGCTCTGCATGCAGATTTGCTGACAGGAAAAGCACCTGTACGTTCTCTTGTTTTCTGGTGGTGTACATTTGAGGGTGTAGACCTTACAGAGTTGTCCTTCTGAAATAAAATACATCGTAATTATTGTATCTTTCGTTTCCAGAGCAGTGTAGTCATGATGGAGTAAAGACAAAATAAGGCAGTGTTTACAGGTACTACAGGTACATTTCAGACCTGAGTAGGGTTTATAGCTGAAAGCTTGCTTTTTTTTTCCCCCCAGCTGTAAAAATAATTGGCTGAAGGACAGATTAGCCATAAAGTGGCATCTTCCAAAACCTAGTTTTTGTTTGATTAACAAATTGCATTTCTCTCTTTTTTTAAACTTTGGGTTTTTATTATTATTCCTGGGTTGAATCCCGAAGAATAAATACAGAGCTATGTGATATATAATAAAAAAAGGAAACGTTGTTGTGGTTTAACCTCAGCCAGCAATTAGCTACCACACAGCCACTCACTCTTTCCCTGGTGGGTAAAAGTGGGACAACCTGTGGGTTGAGATAAAGACAGTTCAATAGGGAAAGCGAAAGCCATGCATGCAAGCACAAGGAATTCATTCCCTAGTTCCCATCTTCAGGCAGGTCTCCATCACGAGTAACGGAGACTGGGATGTCAGATGCCATAAATCCAACGTCCCCCTCTGCTCTTTGCTGAGCACAACATCATCTGGTTTGGGGTATCCCTTGGGTGGGCTGGGATCAGCTGTCCTGGCTTCAACCCCTCCCAAATCCTTGTGCACCCCCAGCCCACTCGCTGGCAGGGTGGGGTGAGAGGCAGAAGAGGCCTTGACTCTGTGCAAGCCCTGCTCAGCAATAACCAAAATATCCCTGAGTTATCAACACTGTTTTCAGCACAAATCCAAAACACAGCCCCATACCAGCTTCTAGCAAGAGAAATAACTCTACCCCAGCCAAAAGCAGCACACCTGTCCTGTGTGTGTCCAAGCACTGAGCGTTTTCTGCATGAAGAACAGCCTGATTGCCGAGCAGATTGGCAGGAAACTGCCAAATACATGTGCATCATAAAGCTCATTCAGTACAGGTTCTACTGGCTTTGTGGGTTAACAATGGAAGTGACCAGGAAATTGTCAATATCTTAAGTTTGTCAGTAATATTTTTATAAGAAGCTTTTATGAAATCTGCTGATTTCCACAAAACTCTTGTTAGGATTTTTTTTTTTTCCTGTGGAGTGGAATTTCTGATTAATAATTAGGGCAGCATGAGATGAGATCACCCCAAGCAGGAAATAGACTTCTTGAGAAGAAGTGTGGGAGTTGCTAAGGGGTCTCTTGGCTGATTTGAACCTGACCCTCTTCCCTTTATGACACTGCGATGTGAGAGATGCAGGCTTGAATTTTGAAGTCAGTCAATATTCAGAGATTTGTGCAAAGCAGAATCTCTCTCAGTCCTTTCTGTGAGAATACCTTGTTAGAGATCCACCCAAGAACATCTTATTGCTTCCTGACTGGAGCCTCCTTCGGGTCATATGAAGGCAAGTAAGAGCTTGAGCCTCTCTCTCCCGGTGGAAGCTTTCACACCACTAAACGTTCTAGTAGGACCTCTCTTTTTGTCCCTGTCCTTACCATTACCTTATATTCTCTTGCTCATGACTGAGTCTTCAGTGTTCTCCCAGTGTCAGAGAATTTCTTTTAAGTGCTTGAGTTTTGCAGAATGTAACAATGCTTCCCACCTCATTGTGACACATTGCTGTGACACTGTCATATCATTGTGTGCTATGCTTTTCCCTTGTTTCTGGGAAGGACCACATTCTTTTTCTTTTTGCTGATTTCTTCAGGCTTCTCTTGAACATACTGTATTTTTTCTTGGTATTCAAAAATTAAAGGAATTTTCCCAGTTTAACCTACTTAGAATTTAAATACAGGAGATTAAGGAGAATTTACCTACAGAAGTGTGTATAGGTGCCTTGCCTGTGTTGCAGGACCCAGAGGTCTAATTTAGGCATTTAGACTTCTTGACTAAATTATGGGAGAAGTTATATGTCTGATTACAGTAGTTACAAAGTATCTGCAGTATGAATAATCTAAATCAGGCAATCAGACCCAAAGGGACAAATGTATATTGGAATATTAAACACTGTAGCTTGGTAGGTCAAGCTCTGTCTTGCAAAGATGAGTGTGCAAATCCTTTCTTTGAAAAGCATGTCACAATTTAATCTTTTCTTTCAAAATCATGGTGGTAGCAGTGGCTGCCTCCTTTTGATCTAAAATGTAGGGTTAGGATACAGGTCTTGGCTGTAGAATATCAATTAAATTTCTTTTTCTGACTGAAAAATGCTCATCCCCCACTTCCTTTGGAGTGGTGAGATGATAAACATTTCAGTTAGTTGGAAGTACTGCTATTCAGGTCTTTCTGTTCTTACGTGTTCTACCAATTAGAATAAGAAGCTGTGCTCTCTTTAATACTTTCCGTCAGGCCAACCGAATCTTTAAATATTTAATGCAAAAAGGCAAAGCTTCAGCAGAGAGAGATGAAAAGAGCTGCCTGCAGCAAGGTTCCCAAACTCACCAGTACAGCTGTAGGTGCACCGCATTACCCGGAGACTGCAACAGCAGGACAGCTTTGGGAACCAAACACCAGGAACTTCTCCATCGTGGGCTGTACTCGGACTGTAGGCTGGAAGCTCACCAATCTGCCAAGGTGTGGGAAATGTGAATTTGAGTCCTGGTAGGTGGAGGCAAAAACTGAATCTTGTTCTACTACTTAGAGATGTAAATTTTGGGCTGCTGGATAAAAGTCAAACTCTGTCTCTATGCAGAGCCTGGTTGGTAAGCTGACCCATGGAAGTAATGCAGGCAGAGGAACAGCTGGTGTAAGAGGTTGTGTTTGCACCACGTCCTTTCAGGGCTTCTGTTTGAGATGAGCCTGAAGGTGCTTAGCTCTGTCAAGAGAAAAGTCTCTTGGACATAACCAGCGAGACTAGAGAACTGTGCTCAAAAAACTGCCTTTGGGATTTGCAGCTGTAGTTACACAATTTGTAGTAAGGCTTTTAAAGACCAGTTCTCATTACTTGAAAAAAGCCAGGGAATCCCCAAGATTTGAGATAAGTGCAATAAGTTTCAAGCAAAGCACAGGTTCCTCATAATTGCTTTGACTTTAATTACATTGCCTCTATTAAACTGTTTCACAAAAGCATGGTTGGTACTTACTCGGTGGAGGACAACATAATGAAGCTCAGTGGTATTAAAAGTATTTTTACATGTTTATTTCTAGATAAGACTATTTCAACAGTGTTTTGCAAGTTTTCTTGAGATCTCTAGTCAGGTCTTAGACATAGCATTAAGTACCAGTGGCTAGTATTGCATGAACTTGGAAAATATTTTGCCTTTCTAGGACAGCTGCTGATTTAAAAGTGAAGTGTAAAAAATGGATGAGAAGCTAGTAAAGCTTGCCTGCTCCTTCAGGGGAAAATGATGTTTTCTTTGAAATTATATAGAAGACAAGAAATTTTAACTGAAAAAGTAGTTTAGTTATGATACCAGCTGGTAAAGAATATTGTTCTCTTATTCTGAGAATCATAAAGAAAATTTGGAAAGCAGAGAAAAGAACCCATTTTGCATACATTTTGCATATTGGAAATGAGTGGGTGTCAAAAGCACAGAATAATTTTCTGTGGTGTGTTTTCCAGTTACCTTTCACATAATAAAGTTTGTTCTCAACTGAGCAGCAGTTCAGAGAACAGTGGGAGTTATTCATAAGCTCAGCTCTAACTTTTCCTCTAACCCCACCTCTTCATTTTTCCTGGGAAACTGAATTACAGGCAGTTGCTGACCAATTGTCAGGTATTCCAAACTCCCTTTACTTCACAGGCTGATGGATACCAGTAAATCCTGTTTGTCGCTGGTATTAATTTTTTTTCCCCACATCATGTATTTGAATCATATAATACATATTGGTTCATTCACCCAGGAGTTCCATGGAGGCATTTCCATGTGTGGGGGATAAAATTTCTGTGGGTCCGAGATCCAGGTTTTGTCTTTGTAACCTGAAATGACATTTCACAGCGCATCAGATGGTAAAAATGTAACAATTTGGTTGTGGTGATTTAGTCCATTGATGTTTATAAATAACCCAAGTTTGATTCCGAGACAACACTGAGTAGAGGAAATAATTTCATTTAATAGATGATGTGGTTGTTCAGAAGAAGCTCTTTTCTCGCCTGGGAGAAAGGAAGTGCTGAAGTAGCAGTATGTGGAGAGCCAGGTGGAAGCATGTGGGAATTTGTTTGTTAGCTGGAGGAACAACATACAGCTGGGCTCTGCATAAGTAGGGCTTCTCAAATACAAATGGAATTAACTCGTGTGGAATTGTGAAGTTACATCTAGTGGGTTTATTGTTTAATTTTAACAAAATTTGAGGACATTCTCTCACTACTGCTGTCGTAGTCCTGCTGACTTCATTGGTGTTGTACAGGTACAGATGAGGCAAATGTTTTAATGAGTGCAGTAGGTTTTCTCTTATAGCTCAATCAACGTACATTAATTGAACAGATGTAGTAGTTTTGATTGCCTACCTGTAGTGCCTCAGTTTTAAGGCTTGGACGTGGTTCTGGCATTCTCACTTTGTCATTTCTCCAAACCACAGTCAATAACTGAAAGTTGAGATCTTTAATTAAAAAGAAAGTGATTTCTGAAAACATTTTGGAAATCCATATTAATTTCCTTCAGATACTTTTTCATCTCTTACTTGAAAAGAAATCTGAGCACCTGCCAATATATAAACACAACGTACCTTTTAGAACAGAGTAATTACTTGTTCCCTCACCTAATACACCTGTGCTAAGTTGTCACACAGATTCTGTAACCTGAAGTGTGGTTTTAGATTAACCAAATTCATAACTGCCAAATATTGTGTTAGTGAAAAAGAACAAAAGGCAATTACAGCATTACAGCATCTTAAACCAACCACAGAGCTTTGCATTTAAGCTGATTTCAGTTGGTGCTGTTGCTGTAAAGGATGGTTCCATTTTCTTCTCTGACAGCTCCTTGACAGCAGCTGCCACCCCTGCTTTGCACCAGAGCCAGCACTGATGTAGCCACCCTGTCAGCTGAACTGGAGATCTGGCTGCAAAGACATTTTGTTTGGTTGTGCTGGGGCCGATTTTCAGCCATCAGGTGAAGCTTTGATCCCGTTGTCAGTGCCAACCACCCAAGGAGGGACAAATAGCAAGACTGGTGCCTTTAGTGGCAGCGTGCACTTAGGTGAGCTGACGATGTAACAGCAACTTTGGTTTTGGAAAGCTGCTCTTAGGCCAGAACACAAATGGAGGGAAAGTACTTGGTCTAAAATACTGACTTCTGCAAAGAGAATGGGGTTGGACTTTTAGTGCCTTTATGCACCATTCTGTACAACCAAACTAACCCTTTGAGTTTCTAAAACAGATTAAAGGTAGGCATCTGTGCTATAAATACAATCTGCTGTCTTTTCCCACTGAGTGCTTGAGGTTGGTGGGAGGTCAGCTGGTCCAGCCCCTCTGCTCAGTCAAGGCCACTTAGAGCCTGCTACCCAGGGCCATGTCCAGACAGCTTTTTAACATCTCAAGGCATTTTGCATAACAATTGTGATAAACATATTCCTGAAGTAATGCCTAAACCCAAGTCTTCTTACAGTTTCTCTTCTTACAAATACTTGAGTAAAATTAAGTGCTTGGATTTATAGAAGACATTTATTTTGCACCATCTTTACATTTTAGACCTTACCAGTGTGTCTCTGCATAAAGCTTGATCATAGACTATAACTTATTCTAACTGGTTCTTCAGCCTAGTGAATCCTGGAAGTAGCTGTATTGCATCCACTGGTTTTTGTAATATAAATGTAGACCCCAGGGATCAGTGCATCCGACCTGTTCACGCTCAGACTAAATTGTAAGCATGTCTGCCTGACTTAAGAGTGTAGAGATGTATCACTCAGTGTGCATCTCATTCCTGGTAATCAAATCTTTGTGCAGTGTTTGTACTTCCCTGTTATTGGCTTGATACTTCTGTCTTGCAGAGAAGAAAAAACATATTTATCTAAATATGAAGCGAGGACTTTTTTGTAGGCTAACTGTGCTTCTGCTGTATTGTCCCACTGTATTAACCCACTGTATTCAGTCATTGAGACAGGATTTATTGTCTTGCACTACAACAAATTACTGCCAATCATTTGATTGACTTCATATTCCTGTTTGTGAGGGGGCAATTCCTCTTCTGTACTGAAAACCTCATGCATAAAATTTTATGATGTGACCCTTTTCCCTAGCCAGCATTTATCCAGTTTTCTGTATTTGTAGTTCTTCCTTACAGGCTGAAGTTTCTTCTCTAAGTCAACGGGGAAGGCTGTGGTGGGCATAGAGTTAGTGCTGAAGACCTTGGGAGCCTCATTAGGTTTTATAGGTGCTATGTAAATTCTAATAGCACAGTGCCCTTCTGCTTTGCCAAGATAGTAATTCTGTAGTAATTCTATAGTAGTTCAGGGACTTCTTCTGCAGAGTTGTTCTACGGAGCAGGTGAACATTTGGAAGGGCACTGACATAAGCTGCTGGAAGCTGCTGACATTCTCCTGTTTGAAACAGTCTCTTTCTCAAGTTGATGCAAGTGGAAGAGTCACTCAAGCAAGAGTCTTCTAAGTGTTAAGCACCCTCTACCAGGCACAGAAGGAGGGATTTGAACTTTCTGTAGTGTAACCCAATTCCACTTCAACTCTGCTTTAAAAACCCCGGTGCTGGTCTGTTGGTATTGTGGTTTCCTCTCGGTTGGTGGTTCAGGAGGTCTGACGTGGCTCATACTGTTTTCTTTATTTCTCCAGTGGAGGGAATCCTCTGATTTTATTTATTTGTTCTTTCAGCATATGCAGATGACTATCCAGGCTCTCCAGGATGAGCTCCGGATCCAGCGGGACCTGAACCAGCTGTTCCAGCAGGACAGCAGCACTAGAACCAGCGAGCCCTTCGTGGCAGAGCTGACGGAGGAGAACTTCCAGCGGCTGCACGCAGAGCACGAGCGCCAGGCCAAGGAGCTGTTCCTGCTGCGTAAGACCTTGGAAGAGATGGAACTGCGTATTGAGACACAGAAACAGACCTTAAATGCGCGTGATGAGTCCATCAAGAAGCTGCTGGAGATGCTGCAGAGTAAAGGTCTGTCAGCAAAAGCCACTGAGGAGGACCATGAGCGGACACGACGGCTGGCTGAGGCAGAGATGCACGTGCACCACTTGGAAAGCCTTCTGGAACAGAAGGAAAAAGAAAACAACATGCTGAGAGAGGTGAGTGACCAAAGTCAGCGTTCATCTCCAATCTTAAACTCTTCTCTGTCTCCTATCCATTTCACAGTTGTAAGGAAAGAATCTTCCCTCCTCTCTATAAGTATTTTACATTAGAATTGACAGAATTTGTGCCTGTTTTAATTTATCTGTATGGCTTCCTTGCATGTACCTTTTGGGGTTTTGTGCTGTGGGCCCCACTTTCCCTGTGGTCTCCACAGGAAGCTGTGGAGGTGAATTGTCCCAAAGCCTGTAAAATGAAGTCCTTTGTTCCGTTGTAGTTAGAGAGAAAGTAGCTACCTGTATTTAGGTGAGAGCAGAGAGAGAAATCTTTGCAAGAGTAATGGATGATTGCTCTACAGTTTCCATGGAAACAGTCATCTTGCTGTGAAGGGTATTTGATAAAACTATTAGCTGCCCTGGATGCACAGCCAAAAAAAAGATTTCTTAAAGGGACCCTGCTGCACACATAGTAACCCCTTTTCACCATCCTTCTGAAAACAGAAAAACCATTGTCATGTCTGTATTGTACCTTAAAAGAGTACAATGGCAGGCATAGGTTCCCACGGTCTTCACTACTAATCATTCTAAACTAATAAAATACAGGCTATGAAGGAAAATAAATGAAAGAAAATGAGTTATTGTGTAGCCAGTGTCATTTCATTTTTTGATACTATTAAATGCATTTTCCTCTTGTTAACCAGCCTCCTAAAGTATTCTAATATTAACTTCTGAAAGGCTGGTAATTCAGCATGGATTGTGTAGATGCACAGATGAATGTGTGTATACATGGATTCACTAGTGATAAGGTTCTGCGTGAAGATTATGTTACATCTGTCGACTGAAGGCACGAGTTGATAGCTATCCGTGTATGTGTACCCTGTGTATGAGTCTAATGACCTGTTGTGCATACTGGTGTCTATTTCATGGTCCAGCACTTTTTTGAAACCTCTACATGTAGACAAGATTTAAGGCCTCTGTCTAAGAAGTCGGGAAAGCAAGGCCTGGAAGAGTTTTTTGAGATGAGTGTATGCAGCACATAAATACTTCTTAATACCTCTTATTCATATGTTTTCCAGTGCCTGACCCATTGTGCTTGTGCTCTTGCAAGCATTTATATAAGAAAGCTGGAGCCCATTGCATTTCTGAGCCAGATTTAGGCCAGATTTATTTTTTTAGAGCAGTAATCTCCTGAGTGTCTGGAGTGAAGATAATATGATTCCAGAGTTTCTGCACTACAGTTTTTCCTTTATTTAGCAACCAGTGATAATTCTGTTCCAATTCTTGTCACTATTTCAGGAAGAGCCTCAAATGGCTTCCATTTGTTTCTGCCCTAAGTCCAGCAACAGAAATGAAAAGCTGGCAGGAGCTGTGCACTTCTTTAGGAATGCGGTTGCGTTTGTTCCTGCTGCTGATGAGTAGATGTTGAGAGATAAGAATTCTTGTTTCATTCATGCATATTTGGAAACCATCAGTCATTTAAATCCTAGTCTTTATGGTAAAAGACTTCCAAGAGGAGGTAGAGATGAACTACTGACTTGAAAGTGCCAATGCTATTTATAAAATGTTTTAAAATTAATTACTCCGTGCTGCTTACCCGGCTCTGATTCACTGAGATGTGTAAGCTGGATAAAAGGTAATCAAACCATGGATACGACGTGGGATCCAGCCTTGAGGCTGAGCACCCTCGCAGCCTCAGGAACACGGTGCCATATTATCTCCTTATGGAACTGGGTGACCACAGGAATGGTTTTGTTTGTGCCTGTGTGTCGTCCTTGAGCTCTGAGCAAGGCTGAGCTAAGTGATCTCAGACTTACCTGCATCAAACTCAAGTCTCAGGCCTGGGGCTCTGGCAGGCTGGAGAAAATCAGAGGAAGCTGCAGCTGACTGCATCTGACTGCCTGAGCACCCAGGTGCTCTGCAGGATCTGGTTCACAGTTGCTATCCATGTTTCCCACTTGGAAGTTGTCTCTCTTAGGTGTGTCACCTGTTAGGTGTGTCTGCATCACCCTCCTCAGCTGACCTTCTGTTATGTTCACCTGTATTTCCACAGTTCTAGGTTATTTCAGCCCTTTGCCCCCCTAGACACTAATGATGGAATTTTTGAGTTGCCTTGAAGAAATGAATCTCCTTTCTTGATGGTTCTATATTTAGCATTCCCAGTATCTGGAAAGGCACTGGGAAAGGCTGGGCTCTAAATACTTAAATAAAAGGAAGCATTAGAATCTCAAAGGGATTTGCAAGAGTTTGGGAGGTCAGCGTTTGTATTTCATGTCCTAACACCTTAGAAAACTTTGACTGCAGTCTTGACCATCTTAGCAAAAGAAGTTCTGAGATGTCAGAATCCACTAGTACTGTTTCTGACTCTGCAAGGGTGTTAGATTTCTGATAAAATGTTTGCTGAAAATAATGCTAAAGATCTGCATCTTGAAGCAAAAGGTATCCCTCCATTTTCCAACTTGGAAACCTACATGTAATTCAAAGTGTGGTGTTGAGACTCAAGGTCATCAGACAGTTTTTCAGGCAGACAGTGCAGTTACAGTGGCCAGCAGTATGACCTTGAAAATTAAATGTGAATTAATTGATTTCTTCAGCTTTTGCTATTGCCATTATTGTACTAAAGATTGCACTGATTTCCTAAGGAAAAGAAATTGTAACAGAAGTCACAGTTGTGGTTCTGCTAAGATTATAACTGTGTGCCACTCACAGTTTTAGGATGTTTTACCCATTCCAAGTTCTCCCTTTTTCTAGGCTGAAAAATCCAGTGCTGCTTAATTGTTCCTCATATAAAAGATATCACATATTTCTGATCATATCCCAGGGCATTGTCTCAGTCTCCGAAATCCAGATTATGGAATGGATTCTCCTGCAGCTACTGAGAGGTCTCTCCATTAGCAATTTGGCTCTCTTGGGCGTTTCCCCATTGCCCTGACTTCTGAGGATCTCAAGAAATTGTTTGTATAAGTCCACAGGAAAGATACTATATCCAGCATAGGATGTATTCAGCAACTGGTACAGAGGACATTCTCTCATTACCACAGAGTAATGAAAACTTAAACATCTCATTGAAAATCAGAACGCCCTGACTTCAGCAGATAACAGGGTGGCTGCATCACATTCCTCTACCCTAGAAAACAAGCTTAAGCTTCATAGCTTACAAAAAGATGGCTGCTATTTTGAATACCCCTTCTTCAGTCTTAGTGGCAATTATTATTATTGGTATTCTAGACTTAACTTTCAAAAACAAAATTATTTTCATACCAGCAAGAAATACTTGATGAAATCCAGCAGCTGGACTACAGCTTCCAGAATAGCTCCCAAGTTGCATTAACTGCATTAATTCTTTGTTCCAGACTTGCCTGTTGCAGAATTATCAGTGGTGGCCCATAGCTCTAAAGATAACAAAGCTTGCCGTGTTCTTTTTGACAACCTCCCCACTCCCCAAAGTGCTAGATGCACTGATTAGAAATAGATTTTTCTCAGCTACACAGATTAATAGCCCAAATATCAGTGCAAGTTATGGCAGACTATGATGTGACTGCATCCATACCTGGTGTTCTAAACACTGGGAGCACTATGGGCAGACTGAGATTTGTAAGGACAGCCCAACAGGGACTGTAAATATAGATGGCTGACCACAGCCCTTTACTTGGAAACAGAATGAAGGCTGTTCATCCTGAAGGGTTGTGTCTTCAGAAGGCAGTTCTAGAGTCAAGGCTTGCATGTTACAGTGGTGTGGAACGAGGGAAGAACCAACAGGAGCTTTGTACTTTGTGTCCAAAGCCTGTTTGGTTGTAAATTACAGTTTTGACTTTTTTTTTTTTTTTAAATAATTGGGCCCATTCAAACAAGACGGATTTTTATTCCAGCTGAGTACAAAGCTGAAGGAAGGAGTTAGGGATGGAGTGTTTAACAAATAAAGGGAGGTTTTGTATGTAAAACCGGCACTGAAACGGGTGGTTCATGAGGGCACTCCTTCACAGTGAGCTTAAGGAAAGAGGCTGTGGCAGAAGAAGCTATTATTGCTTTCCTTTTCCAGTGTTTGTTGAAATGGCAACCCCCCAAAGTGCTGTTTGTGAAGTGCATCCCAGTTACCTGGGGTGGCCTTAGAGCAAGGACCGACCCTCGCTGTGGCTGCTTGCACTTGAGCAGTGCCCGCTCTGTTCTGGGAGTTAACTCTGAATTTCTGTGAGCACGCCTCCTTCTGCCTCCCCGGGGGGCAGAGGTCTGTCACAGGCGCTCACAGAGGTGCGTTTAGCCTTGGATTATCCAAACTTGGTGCTGTGCTGGCCGAAGAGCAGCAGCAGGGAGCTCAGCGAGAAGGGATGGATGTGTTGTCTAAAGGTGCCATCAGAGCCTGCCGAGCTGTGCCCGGTGCAGGGAGGTTGTTTCCCTTGTCTGACCGGATTTTAATGAACTGTGACAAGTTTTGCAAACAAATTATTTTTCCATGGGTGTGTTAAAATTCTTACCCTTTTCTGCTCCACACTCAGAGGAGGATTTAGAAATTTTAATTGGAGCAATTAGAGTTAACTCTAAGAACATTTCTGTCCTGTGCCAAGATTTTGCAACATAAATGAGACACTTCCAGAGAGGAGTTTTGTTTTGCAGGAGTAGACAGATCCTGTAACTGGAACTCTTACTGCTGTCATACTGGGGGATTTCTTTCTGATGACTGAAAAAAATTCAGTTTCTGCTTTCTTTATTGCGCTTCATCCTTTTGACCTTTTAGAAGCAGATGGCAGGGAAAAGGGATTTAAATCAAGATAATTTAAATAGTTATGTATTTATTAGAATCACTTGTTTGGTCTGCAAGTAATTTTAAAACATACAGAGGTTTTGTAGGTCAAAAGTTGAGAAAATGGACTATTGCAACTTGAAAGCATGCATAATCTATTTTTTTATACATTTAAATTTTTTAAAATATCAGTTTAGTTTGGGATATTCTGTATGTCACCTTAGAAAAGAATGACAGTTAAAAATGTTCAAATATATATGAAATTACTTTCACCTTTCTTCAGTGTAGAGGTTGGTAGCTTGATAATTCTTCAAAAGTTGAAAAATTAGGTTGGAAAATAATGTATTTGTTTTGTTTTTCAGATGACAAAAAATCAGAAACACCTTATTCTTGCGTAGCAAATTTCTAATTTTTTGTGCATTAGTTAAATAATCAGTTACATTAGTTAAATTAAGTAAATGGAAAAAAGCAGAACTCCAGTCATCTGTCAGGATGCTTTTTCTGTATTACAGTCACGGTCTCATCAAAGTGAAATAATGAATAAAATTTCAGTAGGTTTCTTCATATGCTTTTTCTAGCATGGGGGGTGTAAATTATTTAATTCTTGAACTTATTTCAAAACATTTTTTTTTCTATATGAGCGAGCTAGTCTTCAACACACAGCAAAATTTCTTATTTTTTCATTTTAGCACTTCCATACCCTTCAGGTAGGATTTTAAACCCTGTGTGGAACAATGCCTAAATCTGTCTGGGGATTAGAGGTTTAAAATGCTTAAAGTTCAATATCTTTTGATGTTTTGTTATATTAGAAGATTTTCTTTGTCAATACACATTACATGATTTGCTTTGTTTATAAATTACATCTTAGGTGTGCTTTCCTTGGAGAGGGTAACATTATCCTGCACTTTTCTTCAGTAGAAGTGAGATTTGTGGAATTTTGTTTCCACAAACGTGAAACTTTGTAGTGGAAGGGAAAAAACCTAAAAATACCACGAATAAGTTGGAAGCTAATTTGGGTACAAAATGAGTGCTTTTGCGCCTTAAATGAGAGGAAAGGGAGAAAAAATTAATAATAGCACATATGTAAATGAAGTTCTACATGATTAAGATTTTAATTTTTAATTGACTTTTCTTCAGCTTTTGAATTTACACTTCTGTAGTCAGATTTCAGCACAATGACTTGCTACTTGCAACTAATTGGATGGTTTGAATTAGTTTCTCATCTTACCTTGCTTTCACTCTAATGACAGAGTTTTGAGGGATTTTGCTTTTGTTTCCTGCTGATTGAAATACTGAGATGAGCTGGAAGCTGTGCTTTAATTTTCACTTTAGGTGATGCCTTTGTTAACAAACTTAAGTGTCCTGATATCTGAGGTTTTAATTGGATTTAGAAATAATCGTCTCAGTGGATTAATACAATTGCAAAACAGAGATGAGTTTCTTTAGCCAGGGGTAACTGAGCTTCAAAGCAACTGGCACCCTCCCTTATCAATGTGTGTGCAATTGCCAGCACAGCCTTCAGAGTTATGTCCTTTATGGATACAGTCACTTGGTTTTTTCTGGGAATTATGTTGATTGGGTTTGCAAATGCAGGAAGTGACAAATGGAAGAATGCAGAAATAATTTCCGAAGGAACTACCGTGATTACTGCTTCCAGACTTGCGTAACTACATCACTTTACTAGCAGAACTCTAATAGCAATGAAATAAATGCTACAGGACTCTTAGATGTTTTTTCAGTTCATTTTTACGTCTTGCTGAAATAGAAGTTAAAATTACTGGCATCGAGCACTTTCTGAAAAAAATTCATGCAAAATCCTGAAACTAAACAATTGTGATAGTATCCAGTCACCTTCTGGCACCAGGTAGTAATGATATTTATATAAGTGAGTCATGCAGATTAAAGGGCTCTCCCACAGGTTATTTCATGCAACCTTCTGCTCAAACCAGCAATTTCAAGCGGCGGGGATTCCACAGCCTCTCTGGGCACCTGGTCCAGCATTTGGTTGCTCTCCTGGTAAAATCTTTTTCATATTAACAGATCCAAATTTTCAGTGCTGCAAATTCTGCCTGTTGCCTATCATCCTTCCACTTCTGAAAAGACTTTTGTTTCCATCATTTCTACAGCTCCCAGTTAGTTTTAGAGGGCATAAGGCTTCCCCCCAAGCCTGTTCTTTTCAGCTGAACACACGCTTTTCTCTCACTCTCTCCCCTGCGTGGTGTGTGCCAGCCCCAGCCGTCCTGGTGCCTGTCTGTCAGAATCTCCTCAGATTTTCAGTGCCTTCCTTGCACTGGGGAGCCCAGAAGGGGGCACGGAGCTCCAGCGGTGGTCTCACAAGAGCTGCACACAGGGAAGCACCTGCTTCCCACCTCCTGGTTGGCTGCTCTTGCTGATACAGCTCAGGATGGGCTGGTCTGGGGGTTTTTCCACATCAAGGGAACGTAGCTTGATCCAGTTCACGTCTTCCCCAGTTCCATGTGCTCTGTAAAGCTGCTGGGAGTGCTGTCTGTCCCATCGTTCAGACACTAATGCAGGCACTGAGGGCTGTCGGTGGGGAGCCGCTGCCCACTGGACCTCCCACTGCTCATCAGCACCAGGCTTTGAGCCTGGCAGCCCGGCTGGTTCTCCACCTGCTTTGTTAGCCACTTGCCCAGTCTGTGTCCCACAAATTTGCCTCCAGGGATGCTTGGAGGCCTTAAGACATGGAACACCCATTGCTCCCCACTTAGCCACATAGCCAGGTACTTCACTGTAGAAGAAAATCAGGTTGGTCAGGTATGATTTGTCCTTCTACACAACTAAAGATCTATTTTATCTTACACAGCTGCTAAGTAATTTTTTAAATTAACAGTGATCATTAATACTGAGCTGATGGATGCCCCTGAAATTTTCCTTTGGTTGTAACATTTGCATTTCATTGTAATTAATTGGAACCGGGTTGCTAAAATCTAGGTAGGCATGAAAGCCATCTGAGAAACTAAACTTAGGGTACAAAAGATACAACATTCATTTAGTAAGGCTTGGATGATAAGGTTGGAGAATAAAACCAAATGCTTTTTAGTCAGAACTGTCCAGTCCACTGAATGATACAAAGATCCAGCACAGGACATCGTAATTGTTTACACAAAGATATGGGTAGTACAAAGATGTAAAAAAAGCCAGAATTATGACTGTGCTGTTAATTACACATGATGTTTTTTGATGATTTTTTTAAAAAACAAATTAATGTATGAAATAGCATGTTTTTGTTCCTCTCTGTGTGGAATGTGCTGCCTAATTACGCAAGCTTGGCAGGAGATGGAAGGCACATCCTTTATTGCTTTGGAAACTGCTTGTCTTGTGGCTACTGAGAGGTGAGTTGCTGAATTTTGAAGCCTTTAAGCCTACCCCACTATAAAAGCATCACTGCTTGAAAGTGCACCTTCACATTTGTTCTAAATCCCATGCAAAATCAGACACAGGAGGAACTGGGGGAATAACACTGAATGATATGGCCAGGTTATGAAGGAAGAAAAGGTTTGGACTAAATTCAACCTTCATTATTATGCACGTGTGTGTAATTGACAGTGATAATGCCGCTCAGTATCGAGGACTCCTTCAGTTCTAAACTATATTCTCTAATTTTGAATTATTTTTTAAAAAACCCCACGGACTTTGTAACTACTTATGGTGTCTAAAATCACTTTATCACAGCTATTCTTTACATATTCAGTGTTCTCAGTGTGTTTGATCAGCTGTTCTGTGTAATTATGCTGACCAGAAAATTACTGTGTCTCCTAGGGGTACTGTGCTGCCTTGCAGAACTACTTGGCAGATGTAATAATGATCCACACCTTTAGTTTGTATCTTTTTCTGTGGTAGATTTTCTTTAAAAGGAAGATAGATATTCTTAATTAAAAATTAAGATGAAATATGAACCCCAGCTCTGGAGAAGGTGCCCACCTTGATTAGAACTTCTGACTTTTCTAGCCTTCAGTTTCTAGTTACTGAATCTTAATGGTTTTTTTGGACAGAGCAACCTGTTTTGGAATTTTGTTGCCTGTGAATGTACTTTAAAGTTGGAATCAATTTGCACCATAATTTTTGTTTTTCCTTTTTGCTATCACTTTAAATGAACGAGTCACTGAACATAGAAAAGCAATAAAAACATAAAGGAGATTTGTAAGCGCCACCCCTTGTTACAAAAGTTTAAGTTGCACTCAAAGGTGTAAAGATACTAAATTTTACTAACCTGTTAGGGAACAAGATCAGTTACATAAGGAAGTTCTTAATTTCTGAAAGTAAAGCAAAGGAAAGATCCTGTATTACTTTATCAGAATGGATAACCTGCAAGGAATGAAGGATTGGGTTTATATTTTTCTGATCCTGGTATTTGTGTGTGGCCCTGCGTTTTTAGCTATTGTGCAAAATCCTGTTTTACAGGGTAAAATCTTAACTTTCATTGATCTGTGGGGTGTGTGTCCACAACAGAATCTGAATACATCAGACATATGATCTATTAGTATTTTTCCGTTCTGCCACTGAAAGACCTGGATGCCACCTGTATTTCCTAATTAAGAAGGGTGTCTGTGCACTGCTTCCCTTCAGCAGCCGCTCTTCAGTCTGTGTTCCAGAGAGCCTCGCTCTGCCTGGAGCATTTTTTTTTTCAGGCTCTTCAGAATCACAGGCATGTTGCCCAAATTAAGCCCTCACTGTGCAGTGAAGAGTTGGGAGGTGTTATTTTTCAGCAGGTTATGTCATCCAAATCACAGTGGAATTACTTAAGATGATAGAAGTAGGACATTTCCTTTGCTGGAGTGCAGAGCATCACTGACAGAGGAGATACAGACATTTCTCAAGAAGAAGCTTGGAAGAATTTTCTCTTTGGGAAAACACTGAGCCATGGTGGAAGCAGACACTGTTGTGTCAGCATCCCTTTACAGACATGCAGTTCTCCTGCTACGATAGGGGATGCAACATCATAAAGTCACCTCAAGACATCCATCTATCCCATTTCCATAGCAGTAGCTGATTTTATATTCTCAGGTCAGAAACCACGTCTCTGCTCAAGTGGAAATTACCTAACTACTCAAATGAAAATAATACAGTGTCCAAAGTAGACTTATGGCATAGTAATTATTGACCTTCTTATCCTTTGTTTTCTCAGTTTCTAAAAGCTCACAAGAGCTTGTTTTAATTTCTTTGAGTAAATCCATTTTGGGAATGGAGGTACAGGTAAGCAGAATAATAATGGTATTGCTTCACTCTGGTCTATATGGTGCCTCTGGTCTATTTGTGCAGAGGCTCTCAAGTTATCTGTTGAGGAGAAACAAATATATTTAGAGGGGTTTTTGGGTTTAGTTTTTCAGGAGGATTTTTTTATTTCAGAGAATGCCACCATACACTGTGAGCACACTTGTAAAAATAGCTTCTCAGAAAATACGCAAATATAATATTTAAAACCAGAGCAACTTCCATTGGATTTTCTTATTATTACCATTCATGGGCATCAACTTATGCAAATGGTCTTAGGCCAGACTCATGCAAGATTCTTCTTGTGGCCTTATCATGTCACAGCACATTTCGATCTTGCTCACTTCAGAGCTATGTAGGAACAGTTAACAATCTTACAAGTAGTATTTTTGAAAAGCACTGTGCAACTCTACCTTTTTCATTCAAATAATTAATTGTGTGGAGCAAGTTGCATGGATGACTGCCATACAAAGTTTTGACTCTTCACCTTGTCTGTTGAAAATACAAAATTGTGGATGGCTTTTGGGATTTGTCTTTTAGGTGTTTGAGGGGAGTGGATGGATAAACTGTATGTGTGGGCACATAACACAGTTCATTGTTAGGTTAACTGGCATCACAGCTGGTGCTCTGTGGGCACCAAAGTATTTTTCTGGCATATAAGATGAACTTTCTACCAGAATTCACATTCCTACAGTTCATGTTAGAGTGTTCCGTAAGGACAATACTATTTGAAGACAAGAGAGTGAAAGAGTGTAATAGGTTCTATTTTGTTTCTCCTCTTTTTACTCATGTTGGCTTGAAACCCCTACTTTATATGATAGACCAAGTTGTTTGAGCTTTCTATAATTTTATCCCTCAGCAAGCAGTTTGAAGCATGCTATTTCTGTGAATTTACATCGATGGAAATATCACATGGACTTCGTGTCCTCCTGTCTGCGTCCTCTGAGCTTCCAGAGCAATGTGCTGTACACTCATGTATTTTCAGCGGCGCTCAAGGCCAAGTGAAGAAAGATTTTCATCCTGTGTAGTTAAATGTTGCCACTCGGGGGTAAAAAACATTGCAAAAAAGAGAGTTAACAACAGCTGCACCTTATATCTTGTTGAAACAGAAACCACAGTGTTGCTGTTTCAGTAAGCCTCTAGTCAAATGCATCATGGTTATGTCTTCCATGAGAAACTATCAAGAGTTCAGGTTAGTTTAGCAGGCAGATGATAGAGCTTTTTAGTAGACCCAGCTGTCATTTCAAGTTTATTTTGAGTACGTGGGTAGTCAAAGGTGCAGTTTCTGCTGTGCCTTTTTAACTGAGGCTGGGTTTCTGTTGCCTGAGCTTTTGGCAATCCTTTCTGTGATATGACAAGTGATAAAACGTGTGACAACATCAGAAAGCAGCACCGAGTTATGCTCTGTATTAGAAGGAGAAGCTTCTAGTAATTATGTTTGTATTGGGACAGTGCCATTAGTGTAACTCGTGCTTTCATTTCTGCTGGTACAGGAAATCCATCGGCGATTTGAGAACGCTCCCGACACGGCCAAGACAAAGGCTCTGCAAACTGTTATTGAGATGAAGGTAAGTGACTGTGAATGGGCAGCAGGAGAATTTGTTCTCTGGAAAATGGGTTTTCGTGTGAAAGGTGACTACGAAATACCATATGCTCCTGTCAGTATTGTAATTTAAAATAAGGGTATTTTTAATACAATTTTATTCTCCATTATTATTTTATTTGTTATTGATTACTGAAAAGACAGCACAGTAGAAACTTGTCTTCTGTCTGCCTGCAGCAGCAGCTACAGATTTCTTGCAGTCAACCAAGAGTTCATTATATTACGAGAATGGGAATGATAGATTAATATGAAAGATTTGTGGGTTTTTGTGATGCAGATTATTTTCTTTTTATGTTATCAACATTTGAAATACTGCTTTCCATTCTGTGTATCAACAAAGTTAGCAAACTCGACACCCACTTAAAGAATGGATCGTGTAGCTAGACATATGTCTGTATGCCATCATAAATCTAACTCTTCTAGATGAATTTGTGATTGAAGTCTTAAACCATTAGCTTAAGTATTTAATGGACTGATGGCAATTGGCCAAGAGCTCAGGAGCCACAATCAAGTGTGTGGTGTGCACAGCTTTATGCAGTCATATTTCATATTCTGTTGCTCATAAAGTACATCACACAGGGTTTGGACAAATAGAGTTGAAAAATCGGAAACTGTCTTTGCAAGCTGTTCTTTTCCATTTTGTTTCCCTCCTTTTTCTTTTATTTTCCTTCCTTTTTTCCCCCTGCAAATTTTTCCATTCTGTATCAGTGTTTTCCACATTCATATCCCATCTCTCTACTCTGCAACCTTTCATTTGCTGTCACTCTTTTATTAGTCATCTTTGTGGTCCATAGTAATGAAAACTAATTGACCATCTGGTAACATTAAGTGTCTTTACTATCAAAAGAGAAACCCATGGGTATTTCTGGGAAATGATGTGAGTACTGTAACTAAATACTGTTGTCAATTTCAGCATATCACTTCACCTTACTACCTCTAATTTTTTGTGGCAAAAATCTACTTTATCAATTTTTAACTTAAGAATCAAACATTAAGCAGGAGATCCAATTAGATCTTCATAGTGATGCTTTTAAAAAATCTCATCTCATGAATGAAAACCTGTATATGTAAAAAGCAGCTTTTTGTTCAGCTGTGCTTTGCTTATCAGACAGAGAAAAAGTTAGAAGGGTTTTGTTTATGAAAGTCTGTAGTGTAGCTTGAGATCAGATCTGTCTTTCAGGAAAGACTAAATATTTTGGGGAAATGAAATAAGAAAAAATAGACTGCTTTAAGAGATTATAGTTCCTAAATACATATCCATGATCATGGGTATGCATGAAGCTCTGTGTGCTGGATGAATCTGTTCTTGCTGTTCCTAACACAACAGACTTGTAAAGAAACAATAAACCAGGTACACTGGATACCTCTGATCATCCTGTAAAACTGGGAGGATAATGATTGATTGACTTTTCTATTTTTCTAGATGGTAATTTTTAACCCACTGAAATGTTTTCTATGCTGTACATATGAGCCAGAACACTTGACAGACTCTTAACTGCTTTATCCAATCAAAACTAGCTGGTTGCTAGTATTTGCTATGGTATTTGCTGTTCTCCATTTGTGACCCCACTTAAATTAACTTGTGGCACAAACCCAATTTTTTGCTAGTCTTGCCATTTTGCTGTCCATTCAATTAGAATTAAATTTCTCTGGCTTGTGCTGGCTTTGAAAAGGCAACTTTTCTCCATGTTCCTTTATTTATTCATCCTACACGATGTTCCTGCCCTGAACCATGTTTTCTTTCAGTGCTAAACTCTTGCTTTCCTTGAAAGGTTAAAAAAAAAAAATAAAATTGAAAAATGAGTATCTGAGCACTCCTATGTAAAGAGTTGAACACTGATTTCTCTAAGAACTTCGTAAGTAAATTTCAAGGGCAGGTAATTTATTGGACATGTGTCTCCTTTGGTTTTACCCCAGTGGTTTGTTAACAAATGATGATTTGTTTGTTAACAAATAACTGTGTGTCTTTACCTGTCTCCTCTAATCATTCTCAGGATTCAAAAATTTCTTCCATGGAGCGTGGCCTCCGGGATTTGGAAGAGGAGATTCAGATGTTGAAGTCAAATGGAGCCCTGAGCACAGAGGAGCGTGAGGAGGAAATGAAGCAAATGGAGGTGTACCGTAGCCATTCCAAATTCATGAAAAATAAGGTATTGGGAAAACAGATGACAGTTGTACATTAAACTGAGCTTGGTGAACAGAGGGGACAAGTGTTCGTGCTTCAGTTAGGAGGTGTGGTCTGGGTTCCCAGTCAAATGCTGGGAAACAGAATTTATTTGATACCTGCTGTGAAGCCACTAAAACAACTTAAAAATATTTAAGAAAATTTTAAATTCCAATTTGAAAATATTATAATGGTGTTTCGGTAAGGTCAGTGGCCCAAGTTCTCCTTTTATTGTCACACCTGATTTTCTTTTCGTTCAGAAAGATTTTTGTGTTTATTTTTAGACCACTCCTGATGCATTATTGGTTCAGGTTTTGTTTGGTCTAAAGTCTTTCCACATGCAGTTTGTTGAAAAAAGGATATTTCTCTTTGCAGCCGTTGTTGTATAACTCTTTGGCCTTTTTATTATATAAGGGCTGAAAAGAGCATGAACTGTCACTAGAATGGCTTTCCATTCCACTCCCCTTCCAGTAGTGGAGCCAGCATGAGAGTAGAGTCTACAACAGTGGTGTTGCTGGCATTAATTTATGTTGTTTGGAATACAGGACAAATACAGCAGTGAGGGATGTTGATCCTCAGGTGTAAAGATGGACACTGACTACTGAATTGTTGGCAAAAGTCAATTCATTCTTTGTTTCTCAGTCTTTTAGTGGGTCTTGACATTCTTTAGTGAAGATTCAGGCCCTCTTGTACAGTAAATGTAAGGATATTGTGAGCAGTCCTGCCTTTCTTAATTAACTTGTGTGTGCTCCCTGCAAGCAGCATACAAACCCTGGAAAGGAGGATGAAAATTACTCTACTAGGTCCTGAGCAACTGTAACCTACTGCATTTGTCCCACTTGAAATTATTGGTCAGAAAAGAATGCTGGATGGAGTGTTTTGGAGAATCTACTTGCCCTGAAGTAGATACATGTACTGAGTTACGTGATTCTTCCACTCACTTCACACCAGTTCACTGAAGCACCTCGAGATAACTCCCCCTGTTCTTGATTTTGCTCTTTATCCCTGGGTTGCTTCTAGGAACTGAAGGTACTCAATTCAAATTAGGAATGGGGAGAAGATGAGAGCACCACTTCTTTCTATCTTTCCTTCTTGCTTTCCTTCTTTCATTGTTAGCAACTCTTCAATTTCCCCATGTCCTCTCCCTCTGTGGATCCATAGATCTGCTCAGCTACTTGACTGCTGGACCTCTTGTGTCTCCTGTGTCTGCTCACTTATTTTCCTGCAGAAAATTTGCTCCTGTTTGGTATCTATTTGCCCATGACTCGTGGCCATGTCCAATCTTGACACCTTGCTGTCCTGCCTTGTTTTGTAATTGCACAGCATTGATTTTTTCAGCGTTGTATTGTATAAGTAATTTGTGGCTGTAGCTTGACAATTAACATTATTTCTCTTAAGCTGAAGTGTGTCCTTTTTCCTGTTGTAATTTCCTTATGAATTCCAGTTTCAAAACTGTTGGGATAAGGGCCATGTACTTGACATATGTAAACATAACCACAACTATGTATCTTTTGTTTCATAATCAAATTCTTGTCTGGCAGCCTATGTGAAATGACACAGACATTAAACTTTTGAGAAGACTTTACGAAGAATGGAAGACAAAATGAGTGACCAGTGTTGATTCTTCAGTTCTTTGTCACTTTTAGTTACTTGGACTGGAACAGGCTGACTGGAAGCTGGCAAATAATAAATATTTAAAAGCATAACAATGTCGTGACAGGTAGAGCAACTGAAGGAAGAGCTAAGTGCCAAAGAGGCTCAAGGGGAGGACCTGAAAAAAAGAGTGGCTGGTCTCCAGACCGAGGTCTCTGCAGTAAGATCTCTCTTTTGTGTGCAGTGGCCATTCACTGGGGCTTGCTAGCTCTCTGCCTTCTGGGGTAGCTGTTCTTCTCTTACCTTCTTCATGACTGGATATAACAAGTAGAACTAACAGCCTGCTCAGCCTTGTAGCTGCCTTTTTGTTCACATGGTTTTGGTGTCCATAAATAACATCACTCTCCAGCTGAACATCTGTATTTGTTTTGTTGCTGTTTTTTTAGTGGTATGAGCTGTGTGAGCAATAACCTACTCTTCTCTACTGAAGCAGATTCTCAGAAGTGTTCAGCACCCATTTTGGGGACAGACTTTCAAAGAGATTTGCTTTTCCTGGTAAAAAAAAAAATTTGAAAACTTCTGTTGAACCCTCTTAACATTGTTTCACAGAACATAACAAAAGCTGGATGCTGAACGCTTTTAAAACTGTTTGTTTTATTTTAGCAGCATGAATTTAGGTTATTCCTTTGCTGTGGAGTTTCACTCAAAAGAGTTCACTCGTAGCTTCTCACCAAGAAGAGGGTTGTGAGCACTCGATGCTGTCTTAGCTTCTCCTGCAGGTTGGGATGGTGTGTGCTGTGCTCTCACCAAAGAGCTGTAGCACGTTGGGCACTGTGGGCTCGCAGCTCTGAACCGGGGGTTTCTAGAGACAAGAACCTTGGGGTGCTACTGAGGAATCTTAATGCAATGAAATGTGGTAAACATCTCTTCTGAGATGGGCCCAAACAGAATCTGTCTTTTTGAGAAAGTTTTGCTGTGCTCCAGGCTGCCTACTAACCGAAAAAGTGTGTGTCATCTGAGATTTTTTAAGGAGGCTTTTTTTGTTCAGATACTCCAGAAAAGATAACCAGCAGTAAATAATTCAGCTCTTCCCAGCAGTTGTTGTGTGCCTGGCACTATTGTGCAACTGGTGTCTGGCAGCAGAAACAGTGCTGCTGACATCAGTACCTTTGTGTTGAACTGAAATAGGTGGCAGAACCATCCTCTGTGCATATTTGCTTTGAGTAAAATGGGAAAAAAACAACCTAGCAGGTTTGAATGAAGGGAACAATAAACTATGGAATAGTTCTGTAAATTCTTATATACCTCCTTATTGTTCCATTTAATAAAATGAGTTTGAGACCTTTTTTGAGATGCATGTCCTCCTCCTTCCCCATTTCCTCATGTACACTGTTTCACACTGGAACACAGGAGCCCTTCATTACATATTTTGATGCCATTTTAATACTCTTTGTTAAAGAGTTTTCTTGCTTTAATTGCCCATTATTGAAACAGTGTTGTCAAGATAAAATGGCACTCACCCCAGCTTTTTTTCTCAATTATTTCTACTAATATGTGCATTTATTCTAATTAAAAACTTTAAAAATAGTTATAATTATACTATTATTTTGTTCATGTCATGTTTCCAAACACAAAGGGTGACCTGGACAATTTTTTTCATTTGTGTTGTCCTTTAATTTCTATTTTGAAGCACCGGACTACGTACTTTTGGGATGAAGGGATTTTTTTTTTTTAAATTTTAATAACCCAAACAAAACTGTTCAAGTTAAAAAAGGGAAAACTGTTTAGTGTGTAGAGATATGTCCCCCTCTGCTATATAATATGTAGCAGTAAAATATTGCTATTCTGTGAGATTTATAGGAAGAAAACCAGAAAGTTGGTTGTAAACTTGAATGTAAGTTCATGTAAGAATGTAAAGTTCTACATTTAGACTTCCCTGTCCTCTTTAATTAATTTTTTTCTTTTTTCTTAATTAGCTTAATAGAAGCTTTCCTGGGTGATGATTGCACTTAGATTGAGATTTCAGCTCATTTTGATGCTTTATTTTAGCATTTTTTTGCTGTTTGTCTTTTGAAATAATAATCCAACCTACCTTTGTTAAAATAAATTTGTATTTCTGTACTGATTTAATTCACTAAATTAAATTTAGGAAATTGCTCTCTACAAAATGCAGTTCCACAAACAGTTCTCATGTTGTTTTGAGGAATATATGCATCTGCTTTTAGAAGCTTCCATAAGCTAGAAGGTGTTTCATAGAATAAAAGGCTGGTTTTGTAAATAGTGGGAAAAGTGAAGGTGTCTTTACATCCTGTGTGAGCATGAGGCTGGACTGACAGGTGCAGAGCTGGAGAGCAGCTTGCTGGTTTGACATTTCAAAGCAATCATTGTGCTGCTGAGAGACCTGTGGGTGTCTCATCTGCTGTGGCACTACAGGCTAGGGGTACCTTGTCATTAGGGTTCTGCTCATCCTCCTTAAAATGTCATTCCTGCTACGTACCTGGGTGTGGTCAGTCCTTTGGAAGATGAGTAGCAAGGAACTGCTGCTATTAAAAACAACCTCTCTTGAAAAACTGATGATGTACTCCCCTCTCTTTCTCCTTGTATCCTTTGCTCATGACACAAATCTTTGCCAGCCTTTCACTCAAGGTAACCTAAGGCTTCGTAGGTCTGTGGGATAGTTTAAGAGTACCATGCAGTCAGTTGATAGTTGTGTGTTTATAGTGATTTTTGTAAGGAAGGTGTAAATTATTTCTCCCTTTGCCCGTCCTTTCTTTGTGTTTCAGATTGGTCAGGTGAAGCAGGAGCTGTCGCGCAAAGACACCGAGCTGCTGGCCTTGCAGACCAAGCTGGAGACCCTCACAAATCAGTTCTCTGACAGCAAGCAGCACATTGAAGTCCTCAAAGAGTCCCTTACAGCTAAAGAGCAAAGAGCTGCCATCCTGCAGACAGAGGTGAGGTGGGCAGTTCTGTGCTTATTGACTGTGCACAGAGAAAGAGAGAAAACCCATTATTTCTTCTGTTCCTGGGTGGTACAGTCCCTCAGCCATCCAGTACTGCTTGTTCCGAGCTCTTTGTGTCTTTGATTAGGTGTTTGACTCTCTAGGCCAGGGCATTGTCTAAAGACAAGTATGTGTGCCTCAGTGCTTGGCTGAATTAGAAGTTGCAGTGTCTGAGCTGGGGGGATTTATTTGCAGGCACCTGGTAGCTAGAGGAGAGAAGAAAAAGGAAGATCATTCCAATAGCACACATCCTGCAGAGGCTTCACTGCTGCTGTCAGCATGGCCAGGAACTCTTGCTTGTAAGCCTGTGCTTATACCTAAAACATGGGCCTTCTGATGCATATTCTAAGGTAAAGGCAAAATATTTTCCAAACTGTGTTTCGATGACAAATGCTTAATAAATTCCTCTATTAGGTAAGACCCAGGTGTATCTCTGAACATCAAACAGATAATAAATATAGCATAAATGTGCTGCTTCTGGATGTTCTTGAAGAGCAAGCATGAAATGTTGTGTGCAGACAGCATTTCATTCACGGGCTTGGAAAATTGTAGTGTTAGTGGAAGTCCAAAAGATGGCAGTGATGCATCAAAAAACTCTGTGTTGTTACAGCTAAAAGAGTCAAAGAAGCCAAAGGAGCTGTGAAAAAGGCATGCAGGAAATTTGTGGGTGACACTGGTAGAAGGTTCCATGTTACAGGAGCATAAGAGAGTCGATCTGAACGTTTTTCCCCCTCTTTTAGCCAAATTAGCCTTTCGCCAAAATTGGTAAATCTGTGGGTGCTCATGGCCTTGTCAACAGACAGTAATGAAGTTACACAGGAAATACCTTTTGATGTTCCAGGATGGCTTTTCTGATTATTCTCAGATTTATGGAGAAGTTGAAATTTCATCAGTGGGTTTAACTGTGGAAGTGTACCAGTTTACAATCATAAACCTCTTGTTAAATCTGTTCATTCCTTTGTGCTAGTTCAGGAAAGCACCCTAGATTAGTACATGTCTATTAAAAAAAAAAAATTAAATTTCAACCTATCATTGAAAGTAGGTGTTAGGTGAATAAACATTTTCAAAGGTAAAATTCAGGCTTTGATCCATTGCAGTGATTGAAAAGAGTATAGATATGATAAATGTGCAGTGCTGTGACAAACCTACAGAGCTAGAAACACATTTCTATTCTCATTTTTAAGTAATAAATAGTAATCTTCTACCCATGAGAGGTGAAGCTCTTGAACAAATTTACTTTATTAACAAGCTAAAATACTTCAGTAGAGGGTCATAATTTCAGCTGTTATGGTAGATAAACATATTTATTCACTTAAAATGTCCAGATTTGAAACAGAATATTTAAAACCAAAAAGACTGGGTTATATACCATTGATAGATACTCTTGACAGTTATTCAGAACATCTTGATTTTATTTCAGCTGAAGGCCAAAGTACTTTTTTAATGCAGAAAATTATTCTACTCTCTAACTTGTAATATTATTAAATAATCATTGGGAATATTTGTTCTTCACTGACTGCTTCCAAATGAGTTTCCCATGTAGCACCACAAAACCCAACTGGATTCCTCCTTCCAAGAAGATATTTACACTTTTGAAAGATAGTCTCATCTTTTTCACCCTGGCTGGAGTTCTTGTCAGAAAGCTCCACAATTAAATCATCACCCAGTGACCTTTTTTCTGTGTTCACAGGTGATGCTCTTAAGTATAGGACTGAAACATGCTGAGAACATAGTGTTGAGAAGTTTGTCACTGCATCCTGTGATGATCTGGATTTTTTAAAGGGAGGGATATCTTTCCATACGAGGATTTTCTTTGGGAATGGGGTAGGAATGTGAGATCCTGCTTGGCCTCACTTCTTGACAGCCCTGGTCAATGTTAAAACACAGCTAGCTTCTCTCAAGACACCTGGAGAGAGTTGTGAGGAGGAAGAGAGGTGCAGTTTCTGACATAAATTGTCAGACATCTTCAGAGGGGATCGGTGTTTTAGAGTCATATTTAAATAAACATTTGAAAAGAAAAGAGAATACCTTCATGAGCCTCTAGCTCTTATTTAGTCTTCTGTTAAAGAAACCTGCTCGTAGGTGGGGAATAGTGGTGATACAATATCTCAGAAATGGATTTGCCACCTGCCAGTCAAGAACTACAAACAACAGTGAGCTGTTTGTGGGGTGTTTATCTTGAGGGCTATTGGGTGGAGAGGATCTTGTGGTTAACTTTTCAATTGGTGAAGAAACCTTTAAAAATAGCTCTAAAATTGTACAGTCACTTTGTAAACAAAACAAAAAACAAGTCAGTATTTGTGCTGGAATTAAGGCTTTATCCACATAAAGTTTTTACCCGGTGAGCCCTTTAGCTTAGGTCAGTGCCAGAAGTTCTGTGGCTTCAGTGGGAAGTTGCATTAACCAGCGAGAATGTTCTCCTTTATTTTTGTACGCTGCCCAGGCTGGCATGGTTCTGTAATTGGTCTGTTCCTATGGTAAATTCAGATTAATATTCAGCAGAAAAATGAATCTAATCATGTGGAAGTTTTTATTTGCCTTGAATGTCTCAGTAGAACATTAATATTTCTAAGGATCTTTCTTTATTGGGGCTTTTACTGGCATTTTGAAACTGCAGTAGACTCTGGCAAATCAGAGGCAGAGAGTGGATTACATTTAGTGAGGAGTGTCCAGATGGGAGCTGGGTGTTTCCAACAACACTGCTCAGCAGCAGCTACCTGAAGAGCCAGTGCTGGCACCTGCCAGCCCTGAGAAGAGCTCACAGGACTGAATTCACTGCGCTCAGCTATTTAATGTCTTGTGCTGGAGGTTGTGGAGGAGCAGCTGAGCTAATTGCTGGCCTGAGCAGGCCTGGGAGCAGTACATCCGTCCTGCACTGGGTTGGTACCCTGGCAGGAGCCAAACAGGCTCTGCACAAAGCCAGGCGTGTGCACCTCTGCTCCATGGCATGGCTGTGTAGTGTGACTCAGTTGCCTGGACAGCTGGAGCTCAGTGTCCACAAAGAATTCACTCGCATCTGCAGACCATGCTGGATATTGCTGCACTTGGTATAAGGAGCTGAAGAGTCGACTCTAATCTGGTTAAAAAGAAAGATCAATGTCAAAAACAGAGAATTAATTTAAGTCTTGTGAACTACCACTGATTCAAATCAGTGAATAAACATAGCTTTAAAGTCTTAATTACAGATTACGCTGTCAGTAAAAAGGCTTAACTCCTTTTTTGTATTTATATGATAAGTTTGCAAGTTAGTAATGGAATGTCACGAAACTGATCCTTTTCAAAAAGCACTCATTCTTGGAGACTTCACCTAACAATAGCTACAGAAGGTGAAAAGCAACTCTCACCTCACATACCAATTTTAATTTCATGTCTCTGTGCATTTCTCAATGATCTTTGAATTGTGAGTGCTGACAGAATTACTTCAACATCTGCTTTAAAAAGTTGCTGGTTCCTGTTAGAAACCTCTGCAGGCTCTGAGCACACATTTCAGGATTGGTATTCCATCTGTTCCTTTTGCTGCCTCTGCTGTAGTCATACCCACAGAGAATTAACATTTAGAACTTTGCTGTTACAGAGAAATTGGGGCTTGGATGTAGCATAGGGAAGGTTGTACCTTCTGATTGCACTGAATGAAGTATGGTGGGGTTCCCTAATCTAAATGATGGCTCAGCCATGCTCTGAACAGCTGACAGGTAGATGAGAAGAACCACTCAGTGAAGGAGTGGCATGCTGTTTTTTCTAGGCATCACTGACATCTTAAAGTGGGAATCACCAGGGTCAGAATAACCTGCTTGCTACTGTACAGTGGAGATGATCATAAAATTCAGAAAAAAACTTGTTTTCAATCTCAGTCCTATTAATGCAAGCTCCTGAAACTCAGGAGCACAGTGAGAAACAGTGAGGTCTGAAACTCACTGTGGACTTCTGAAAATTTAAATGATTTCCCTATAGTTTGGAAATATTCTGAAAGCTAAGACTGTCATTACAGAATTCAAGATTCTAAAAAAGGCTTAAGATGAGATTTATATTAAATATTATTTATTGTGCTTATTCTGGTAGTAATTTGAGCTACTAAGGGATGAATTTTCCTTAGAAATTTGGACTTCTACACGTTTCATGTATGGCTAGACACATAAAGAACAGAGACACAGAATGTTATTTACAGCTACTGGAAAACTCTGTGAAGACAAATCAGTGGTTCCCAACACAGTTCTTCATCTAGCATTGTTACAGTGAAGAAATTGAAGTCCTGTGTGTGGTATCCACCTGGAGAGAGGTACCTGTGGCCCCCGTGCCTAGGAGGGCTGCTGTGTTCAGGGTGTGCTTACGTTGCTGAAGCGCCAGGGGCAGTCAGGGGGTGCAGGCAGGGCAGCTGGGCGGGCTCACTGTGGCATGAGGGACTTGCCTGAGCTGCACTGCGAGGTTTAAGCTGCCATGCACAGTTAAAGACATGGCAGTCCATTCCTGCGGAAGCAGTTAGGTTAACCCAGGGTTAGGACAACACCATCCAAGACACAAAATTCAGGAGAAGGGGCGTCAGCACCTCAGTAGCTGTTTGCCTGCTCGTTTCCGTGTGCTGAGAAAGTCCTGAGCTGACTCTGTTGAAGTTGGCATCACCTGACTCCCACAGACCTCAATTCTTGTCACTGTGGGAGGATGCCATGCATAAACTGAGCTGACATGAATAAACAAGTGCAGTGTTCTGCCAGGAATAGTGCTAAGGTGATGATTGTGTGTCCTGCCAGCCTTTGAAAATACTTTTGAAAGTGTTTTCTATGGTTTCCTAGGCAAGGACCTCACACAAATAAAACCAGGAATGCAATTTACCCCAAACCATAAGCTAATATAGAGTTCAAAGAGAATAATCAATCAGAAAATTGAAAGCATTCTGTGGATAAATTTCTAGTTGCAGATGTTCTCTTTTCACTTAACACTGTGCTGTAGGCATCTGGACTGTCTCAAATATTTTGCAACACAACTGTTGAGGGTAGGCAGATTTTCTTGTGAAGGAAATGTTCAGTTTCCTTTCAGGAATTAATAGAAGTGACTCTTAGCTTTAATATCAAAGATTCCCAGAGAAGAACATACCTAATCGATCTATAGAACTGTGTTTTTTAAAAAAAGACAAAGCCTGATCCACCTGCTAAACCTTTCACTGCAAACATGAGCCGTCCTGTAAATCATATTTGGGTATGACCTGGTACTCCAATATCCCTGCAGACTACACTCCATGCCCCACTTGCTGGGTGAGAGGTCAGGAATGTATTTTAATAACATATGTGTAAGTGAGAAGGCTCCAGACACAGAGGTGGCAGCGGGACTGCCGTGCTGATGGGGAGAGCAGGGCAGCTCCTCTCCCCACTGGCACGTGCTTACTGCTCTGTGTGAGTGGAGTCAGACAGAACAGCAGCGGGGTTTGTGGGTGTAACACACTGGAAATGCAGCGCCTCAGAGACTACTTTTCCATTAGCAGCTCAAAATAAAGTGGAATTACATGTTAAAATAACATGTTAAAACCAAATGTTGCTCAAAATACCGTAAGGATAATGACTTCCTAAATTCTGACCCCAGGTGGGGTTGTCCAGCGGTTGTCATCTTTTCACTTCTCTCTGCTAGTCTGTGCTCTGCAGCAGGACCAAGAAATGCATTGATCAGCCTGTTTACTCTGTGTGACTGATGTCCTGTAATGGATTCAGCTAACAGGAACCAAATCTGATACTGTCAAATACGATTAGCAGCCAAGTGGCAGCTTGGAGCTCTGTCTGAATGCCGAGCGGACAGGGGTCAGTGGGTTTCTTTTGGCATCGTGAGCAGGGTGGTGGTGTTGGATTTCGTGTTCCACAATGGTCTCTGAGATTAGGCTGTGCTCTGTGGTGAGCTTATTCTTCTCATCAAATTTATATTCAGGTAGCTCTAAATCCTTCTCCCATTTCCTTTGTCTTGTGAGCTCTGTTTCACATATGGAAGAGAAACGCAGAAGGAAAAGCAAAAGATGCTCAACATGCATTTTTGAAGTTTGAGGTCACCACAGAGTTTCCAGAGTATGTTTCTAAATTCACTCAGGCAATGGGAGCTCTAAGTGTGTTTGTGTGTCCAAATTGCACCCACAATATCCTGTGCTGTGTCAATTGTTCAATTTTACCTTCAGTATAAAACTGCATGCTGCAGGAAACATATTTAAACGATTGCTTTGCTTTTTAAACCAAAATATTCTTAGCCATCCTAAGGTAACCTCTTTTCAGTTTTGATCTGCAGTGGCTGCAAAGAGCTCTGCTTTCATTACCTTTAGGCTCAGCTACTGTTGTGATTAAAACCTAGAATATAAAGTGACTCTCCAGTACAAGGGGTCAATGTTTATTCTCTGAATATTAGTAATGTTTCAAATAAAGGGGTCAGTTTCCCTGCATGTGAGAGAACTTCTCAACAACACATTATGTTGGCCTCTACTTTGAGGAGAAAAATTTCAGTATTGTATGATACAAGCCTGAGTTATGTGAGAAGTATGATTTGAGATTTTCCAAGAAGAAGCATTATTCTCATATAGTTTGGGAAGAACACGGTTGGTTATTTTTACTGTTTAGTCTCCTGTCACTTGTAATAACTGTTTTATCCCAATCTTACATATGTTGAATTCCTAAAGAAAGGGGTGTTAGATTTCTGAATCCATTTGTACTATTTCCCCTGTGGAAGTGTAGTTTAACTTTTCTAAGCTTTCTCTCCTTCAGTGCTAAGCAAACCTTGTTGTGCATTTCTGAACGCAGGTGGATGCGTTGCGGTTACGGCTGGAAGAGAAGGAGACTATGCTGAACAAGAAGACCAAGCAGATTCAGGAGATGGCAGAGGAGAAGGGGACTCAAGCAGGAGAGATCCATGACCTCAAGGACATGCTGGAGGTGAAGGAACGCAAAGTCAACGTTCTTCAGAAGAAGGTGAGGTTGGAGAGCTCTAAGTCAGACAAACACCTCTGGTGCCTCTCGGTTTCCAAGGCTGTCAAAAAGTCTGAACTAGAATGTGCATTCTGGAGATTAATGTTCAAGTCCATTGATGCAATGAGAATATGATGAAGGACGAATTTCAGTTTGAATTTTTGACAAAAAAAGTAGAATTCAAAACAGAGGTCGCTGCCTTTCAGTGATTGCATGTGCTGCTTCTGCTTCCATTTAAATATTACCAGTGGCTGAGGCATTTTTATGAGGGCACATCATCTGAAAAATGAATCCTTTCACACCCAGCAGCACCTTGCCAAAGCCACGCTGATTGGAAGCACAGGGCATTGGCTGGCTGTGACTTCAGTATGTGACTAAATGAATGAGGGGTTATATCAGTAGAAGCAACTAGGATGATTTCTCTGTAACCTACTTGGAATGTTTGGGAAGAACTTTGCGTAACTTTTGTTAGAAATGCTGTTTTTTCATACTTAATATTTCTTGGGAACTGCTAGAATAGGATAATCAGACTATCCTTCGTATCTCTCTGGATAAGAAAATGTAGACCTTATCAGTGAACTGGAGGAGGTCTGGGTAAAAAAAATGTGGACCCTGTCAGACAAATTACAGAGGTTTCCCAGAGGGCATGGAGTCCTAGGGCAATGGATGTCATTATGGATGATTGTTGGCAAATTGCTCACACAGAATATCCCAGTTTTCCTCTACACAGGGTAAAAAGAGAGAAATGTTATTTTGCAATAAATTTTAATTTGAAGAATATTTTTTTCTCTGTATCTTTAGAGAAGCTGTTCTTGGAGCTCTTGTTCAATGTATTAGGCTGTGGATGTGGGGTTTTTTGTTTTATTGTTTTCCTAGGCCTTTAAACAATTCTGTGGAATTCTTATGATATTAATAGTTCAGAATATTGATTAACTTCTGATGCCTGGCCAGTGCCTTTTCTTCTTGTCTATAGCCATAAATCATGAGGGTTTAGGTCATGTTCAGCTCTGTTACAGCAAACATCATGTGGGAATTCAAGTTCAGGCATGGACTTCAGCCATAAATAAATCATTAATAATTCTGGAGCAGAGCCCTAATTCCAAGTCTTCACGGTCCCATTTTTTTGACTGTTCATCTTTTTAGAAACACAGATTTCTGATTTTTGTGCTGTGTTTCTTTTTGTTTTACAAAATTGGCCATGCACCCGCCAGACATAGATTGAGATCCCAGCTGAATGTTTAACCAGGAGGTGGGGAATCTGACATTTGCGTAAATGTTAAATGTCACGGAGGTTTTTTTATTTCCATTTACTCTTACACTGTTTTTTCACACGTTTCCTTGCTCTACTTGGCACTTGAGAATGATCTTTCATTAGATCGTTTATAGGCACTTCTAAAGGTTCTCTTTTTACCCGTTTTTTAATACTTGGTTTTTTGGGACCACTGTAATCCCTATTGAGACAGTTTCACCTTGTGCCTTCACGCACCTGACCTGTTTCTTCAGGACTGTTCCCTGCTGCTTTCAAGTAAAAGTACCTGGTCTCTTCAGATTGGAAGGGAAGGACCAGGCCTTTAGGTGTAAAGGCTTTGAGGTCCTGTTCTCCTAGATGGCTCCACTGAGATAACACTGCCATAATAAACTGCAATTTGTGGTGTTCTGTAAACCTGTCTCTGAGCTTCTTAAACAAGAACAAAACAAAAACCCCATCGAAGCAAACCACCATAAAATGCTTTGGGCTGAAAGGGACCTTAAAGCCCATCCAGTTCCAACCCCCCCTGCCATGGGCAGGGACTCCTTCCACTATCCCAGGCTGCTCCAAGCCCCATCCAGCCTGGCACTGAATGCTTCCAGGGATGGAGCATCCACAGCTTCTCTGGGCACCCTGTTCCATGTAAAAACCATATAACTTATCTGTAGAAAAACATACATTTCCTGCTGCTAACTAGAATCACATGCAGAGATTTGAATTTGCTTTAGCCTTGAAGTTGCTGGAGGCATTTCCTTTAACGTGAACAGTTAAATTGTGCAGGTTGTAAATTCAAAGATTATTTTTTCTGTTTCTGTAACTAGCTAAACTACAATATTCTTGTGGAGAATCCAGGTGACAATTCTTCTATCTGAGATTTGTGGTGCAATGTGGAATTACTTTTCATTTTTTGTATAGCCTGGGGTAAATAACTAGAAATTCAGGCCTTTAAAGTTCAAGGATTGATGGCTTTAACTCAGATTTTTAGTTACCTGTCCAGATCTGGAACTGAAGACTGGGTGTGGGATTTTCTATAGATAGGGCTTTGCATTTTCTTGCTCTCTTTAAAATTTTTCCACAGAAAAGCAGAGCTTGAGAAAATACCTAGGGAAGGACTGGTCTGATTTTTTAATATATATATTATATATAATAACTGTGGAAGTTACGAGAACTTGCATGAGATCTGTTTCAGGTGCTAGAGAAAAACTACGAATTGTCATTTTTATCTGGTATGTATGGCTGTCCTTCTATGTCTGCACACATAGCTATTTCTGCCCTCTGCCTGGACCCTCAGAAGCCTGTAGGTCCTCTCACATAAATATTTTTCTCTTAATCCTTGTAAACTGTGATTTATTTTTTCTGGTTTTGCATTTCTAGAGTGCATCTTATTAAAGTGCACATCTTGATTTCTGCTTTACCCAAGTGCCATCTTTCAGACCTTCCAGGACTGTTCAGAATTTTATTGCCATTAAAAAAAAAAAATGCAGTCTTTAAACTTCTACCTCCATGCACAATAGTCTTTTTATTCCTCGCTCTGATTACAAGCTGGTATGGTCAGACAGATCAGGTTTTAGTCTTACATTCTAGTTGAAGATCTGAAGGTACAGTTTAAAGTGTCTTCAGAGGTCATAGTTATTATAGATAGTGGTTTGTCTGGGTTTTTCTTTTGCTGGCTTAGTTATCTGATAGTAAATGTTTGTTTTAAGTTTATTGACATGATTTAAATGGTGCTCAGACATTTTAATTGAATACAGTGGAAGATGAAAGGCATGTGGTACAAAAAGTGCTTTTCTTGTATAGTGTAATTAATATTTTTCTGTGGAAATAATATGTATTTGGAAGCAGCAGTTACGAGAAGGAACAGGGTAAAGATGTTGGCCTGTTGAAGGAATTTAACCAAATTAAGGATTGGATTAGTAGATTCTATCCAATCAGTTTTCATCAAGTACTCTTCCCTCAGCAGGTGCTCAGATATTTTTGAGGCTGGATTCTAATCAACTAAATTTTGCACATTAATATTTTTTAATGCTAAAAAAAAATAGTGAAAATTGGCACAGTGAAAATTGGTAGCAAAAGCTAAAGTGATAAAGATCTGAAAAGAACAGGATTTATTAAAAAATCATTAACTTGCCTAACGTGGCCGTTTAAGAAGGGTTGTTTGCTTCTTCTGAAATTTAGAGATTGCCTGTGCTAGAATGTAGCCACACTGAAATGGGTACTTGGACCTCATAATTGTTTTATTTTCTGTGACTGTTTTTGGATGTGTAATCACCTATTCTGGTGACCATGACAAGGAATTGTTTGGCGTGGTGCCCAAAACTGTGCTAGCCTAAATTGCTGCTGTTGAAACAAAGAATTACTTAGAAGCACCCTTTATTTTTGGGTCTCTGCTTGGATTCATTAACAGACCACCTCATGGTTTGCTTTGTGAACCGTTATCTTTGCTGAGTTGGTTAAAGGAGGTGAGCTATAAAGTATACTGTGTAGTCATCCAGAAGTCAAGGTGAAGAAGGAATGAAAGTTCCCTGGTTGGTTAGGGATCAGTTAAAAGACACGGAAGAAGATTATGAACAACAAAGATCTGAAAAATTAACATGACAATTGGCATCATTACTGATACCCAGTAGGCACCAAAATACATTTTCCAGGTTGCTGAGGAAACCACATGCTTCACATTTTAAATCCTGGAGTCTTTCCAGTTCTAAGCTCATACAGTGGTGCTGCTTGGTAGTACCTTTATTTTAGACAATAGAAGTGGGGCAAATGCTAGAAATTTGGAGACTTTGGCTTTATGTCTGAAAATTTAATGCAAAAACTTAGTTTTATAGAGCTTCAGGATTATTTTTTTCTCATTTCATTGAAAATAGATCTGGCATAAAATCTCATTTTATGTTGTTAGAACTCAAGGCCAGGGGAGAGTGTCTTTGAAAATAAAGTAGGGACCATGCTGGGCAAATATGAAATCTGAACCTGAAAAACATTAAATGGTGCTTCATTACTCTTTTTGCTACATCTGGCTATCTGTGCTGGTAGACAAGGATGAAAAGAAATGAGGGAAAAAAAAATCAATATTTTGCAATCAAAGCATTTTAGGGAAATAGCATTTGGGACAAAAGACAAGTAGTAGTGCACTGAAAGAAAAAAAGAAAAACAAACCAGGGAATCAATCACCTCTTGCTTTGGGGGTAGGTCATGTTTTGTCTTGGGGAGGGGGGTTAACACTCCCTTCTTTGTGCAATGCAGCTGCAGGCAAATAAAGTGCAAGTTTTAGTGTCTGGACATCGCAGTGTTTTTGGCAGCTCCCCATGCTCTGTGTGATAATTGACCTGTGATAAAGGAAGAACACAGATTTATTTTTTTCATTGGTGGCTGTGCTGACTTGTTTAACTAGAATTTGGGAAGGTTTCAAATGCTCCTGCACTTTTGAATAAGAAACGTTGCCTTTCTCCGCAGGAAATTAATGTTCTCTGCTTTTCAGAAAACTTAGAAATCAGAATAAATATCTTATGCTTAATGGTGAGAAATATCATGTGGCGGGAGAGAGGGGCTGCAAAGGAAATGTGTAACTCAGTTGTTTAAAACCAGTAGTGCTCATAGTTACTACAACAGCAGTGTTAGTTTAGGATTCCTAACTTTGAAGGGCAGTGTTTGTACTTTAAAGTTTATTTTCTTTCCATTCCCTCTTCTCTGAAGTAGGTTTGCCTACTCAGACAGCTCCTCTGCTCCAGCCCTGAGGAGATGAGAGAGCTCAGAGAAGGAACTGCATTTTCAAACATCTATTTCAGTTTATGGTGGTTTCATCCAAGGTGTGACCTGAACTTGCCTACTAAGCGATGAATATATGGTTTCCTAAGAATTCATAAAATGCAGGCTGGACTTTGAGAGATCCCTTTGAGCCTCTCTACAATGGCATCTAGTGCTTAAAAGTTCCACAGTGTCCACACTGTAGGCAATGGCTTGGTCATACTTGGAGCGTGTCCGAGTCTCTGTTTGTGCCAGCTGTACAGCGAGGAATAACTTAGCAGCAAGGGGCAAAGAGTGTCCCAGCAGAGATGGGCTGCACGTTCACTTACAGAGTGGGGGTGCATGTGCCCTCCTGTGTCAGACTGGGTCATTTTTTGCCTCTGTAACATTCCTGTGGGCAAGCTTATCCTCTGCTTTTAATGTGCTTGAATCATGAACATTTAAGGGGGAGCACCACACAGGCCCAGCTCATCAGCCCAGATTCTGCAGGGAGGTAAAGGTGGATGTGCTGGGCTTTCTGCTCACCTGCAATTGATGAAATAGGTATTTTTCTTCAGGAACTCTGTGGCTTATCCAGCCCAATTACAAGAGCATTGCTGTAAGTCTCTTGTCAGAAAGAGCTGTACCTCTGCTCTTGTTACTCCAGGTCTCAAGTCATGCCACTGAACAGGTTCTAAACCCAGTTCAGAGATTTCAAATGCCACAAAAAAGACCAAACATCCCCACAGGCTTGTCTCAGCTTCTTTATTAAACCTGACAGACGTGACCTCAAAGATGTGTCCTGGAATGTCATGGGGAGCTTGTGTCTCTGTGTCCCTGAAGGGATATCAGACCTCTTCTGCTGCTGCTTTCTCTTTCATTCAGACCTTTCTGTTACAGGCTTGCTGACATCCACTGAACAAAACAAAACTGAAATTTGTGCCTTTTAGAAATTTCTAGAAGCTGTTCTGGCTTACTGGTTACCCTTTGACTGAAAGATGCTACAGTAGCTTCTCTTTTCACCAGTATACTCTCAGAATTGCTTTACCATGTGGGGCGGGGTTTTTAGATAATAGTATTATCTTCAGTTAGAGGAATAATAGGAAAAATTAGACAGGCTTTTAATCCCTCATCTCTCTCAAAATACTACTTGTGGTAGCAATGAAAGTGCCAAAGAGGACTGAAAAGGCTTCATTATGTGAGTTCAAATGCAGCATAATTATCCTGTGAGATTTTTTTCATTTCTGCCATCCAGGTAGGAGATTAGTTGTTTAATTTCCACGTGGAAAACTAGACACAACACAGACTTTATTTTCCTTTTACAGTGAGCCATGACCACTTTGAAAGTAGGATTCTTACCCTTCCATTTTGGTTCCAGTTCTCTGACAACCCATTAAGACCTTTCAGAGTAATTGCAACCCAGCTCAGGTGACGTGGTGTGTTGTTGGTTTTTTTTTTCCTTCTATGAGTAAGATGATATTAGGGCAGGAGAATAGCACAGTTTCTTCGTATCACTTTTCAGCTCCTTGCTAGTTTAGTTTTAAAGGTGGCTTATTACCATATAGAGTTTGTTACAGCAGCTTCAGGTAGATCCCAAAGATTTGGTGTCTTTGATTATTTTGAGCCATATATAATAACATACATTTTTCTGATTTGGAGTGTGGATCCTAAAAGGTCCACAGGCTTAGGTTGAAGACAGTATTATCCATGGCAGATAGTCCCTTGTTTGCAGGTGCTGGTGGAGGTGACAGTGTGTTCTCCAGGAATATACTATTTATGCTATTACAGTAATTTTCAGTGCACAGTTATGACTGCTCCTGCAGCATCTAGGGCAGAAAAACCTACTGGATTCAAAATGAGGTTTTATGCCTGCCTATGTTATAGTTTAGAATTTTTAAGTGGAGAACGTGCTTCTCTGTTTTTATATTTCCACCTTTTTTTGGGTGCATTTTGTGAATAAAAATAATTATATGTAGCATATGTACCTATATTCCCAGATGTATGCTGATACTCTTTTAAAAAATCAAATGTTGCTCTGTGTGCAAGACAGCAAGTTAATTTCCTATTTTGAGAACTAATGTAAGGAATGCTCTCTCCACTTATACTGATGTTGTTAAAGAATCTTGCCTGTTGACTTTAGTAACTAAAGTGCTTGATTGTTTTTTTTTCTGAAGTAATCCTTGTAGATAAGGAGGCTCACACAAAGAAAGAAAACAGGCCCGTGAGGTTAACGATGTTGGTTCTGTAGTTGAGCTATTGTAGCTGGATAAAGCAGGGTTTTAAACTGGTGCACACTGCTGTAATAGTGTCACACAAGATTGATAGCAACAGCTCAGTCACAAGAAAACTCCACTGGAGTTTCTGGTATTATCTGAAACCACAACTCAGCAGATCTGTCATATGTGAAAGGAACTTTTTTTAGTATCCCTCAAAGAGGAGCAGTCACTTTAATATTATGTCCTTCTTGGGCCTGGAGATAACCTCTTGACTGGCAAGATGGGACATTACTCATAGGTAGGGGGACTGACAAATTCGGGTTTCTTGAAGGGATCTGGGAAGACAGCCAACTCTGGGGCCCCTTGCCTTCATTCTGAATTAAACGTGTAGTTTTTCTGGCAAGATAAAGCTCATAAGCGTTGTTGGTGTATTCACTGTCACGCAGGACAAACACAAACCTCCCTGTGAGTGACGAGGCAGGAAAAGCAAGGGCGTGTGCCATTTTTGAGGTTGCTTACATCAGTCTTCCTCACATGGCTTTTCATTGCTCTCTGGGTTGCAGGGCTTCACAATTTCCAGCGCTTTGGTCACCAGGCGTTTTCTGCCCCTGGGGTTTTGTCTGAGCTGTGTCTGGAACAGACATTAGTGATTGTGTTAGTCAGCTCAGGGATCTTCACTAGAACAAGGAAGGAGTAATTTTTCAGCTTAAATTAATAGTTTCCTGGATGCAGGAGTGAATTTTGAACCCACAAGGCTACACAGTCTCCAAAGCAGGGTCTCTGCACAGTATTTATACAGTCTTTAGGACTGTCATAAGGCACAAACAGCTTTCAAATCTGTGATTTCACCCAAAGGACAACAAAACTGGTCAGCATGGAGTAGTGCCAGAAGAAACTAAGGTCCCCTTGTCTCAGAATAGCATGCATTTGGTACTTAGGATGCTCCTCTTCATGATGAAGAGGGTCCAGCAAATGATGGTACTAATTTAATACATTAGGTTCTTAAAATTTTGGGGGGTTTATGAGTTTGGATCACTAACTAGTGTGAGAGTTTGATATTTAGTCACCTATCATTGTGCTCTGAAGTAATTCTGTAAGAGCAGCGATAAGTAAATACTGAAAAATGCACACACACACACTCTCTCATGTTTAGTATTTACAGTATGGCTTCCTAATCCCTCCCTATTCATCGCTCCATATCCTTTCTAGGAGAATGAAGCAGGACAATCACAGTTGACTGGCCATGTTTTCCACTGGGATTAGAAGCATCCCTCCTTTCCGGAGCTCTTCCCTCGGGGTTAGGGCAGTTTTAGTCTACAGTGTATCTTTGATCATAATAAATCAGTGATTTGGGCAAAGTAATTCAGTGTCTGAGTCGTAATTTAATTTAAAATCTTTGTTCAAGCTGTACAGCCTTCTGCTTGAGTGATCCTAAATGATAATGTAAATGGAGTTTAGTTTGCTGTGAGGATTTCCTTTATAATCTACATTAAATCCCATGTTCCCATCCTAGCCATTGGTCTGCCTCCATGGTTGGTCTTTTCGGCTCCCTGATTTCCATTCTTGGCTATCTCAGTGCTCTGAGGAGTTACGAGTTCCCTCTCTTTGTGTCTTTTCTCACCAGGTTTTTTCCTGCAGTGAGGGTGTGATATGTAGCCCTGTACTGTGTGTCTCTAAGCAGGGGGGTGTCAGTATCACAGCATCCTTACTCGGTGTAGAACCAAAACCAAAATCTCAAGCAGGTCAGGAAAACATCATCAGTATTGCTGAGTAAAGGAGATCAAGTTGCCATAGAACGAAGACAGTTTGTTTCACAATAGTTATCAATGAAATATGGCACATGGTTTATCCAAGTAAAGAAGTTTAATTGTTAGCGTGGAAACCTTTTCACTTTACGCATCTAAAATGTTACTTTAAGTGTTAACCTTGTGAACCTTGAGATGTTCTAAAAGCAGTGTCACAGCTTGTTAGTTTTATTCTGCTTCTTACAAAACAGAGTATCAGATCTAACTTAACAGTCACTAGGTCCAATTTTCCCCCTTGTTTTATCAGCGTTGCACAATAAACTACTTTTGGTTTTCCTTTTTTTTGAACATTTGGGAACCATCAATATGAAATTACTCCAATTTCTAGTATTTGTGTTCTCTCTGTAATGAACTTTCCCAAGTCAAATCTGTGCATATTTTTGTCAAAGCCTGTTCAGAGACTTGGAACAGGAGTGAGTAAATGTCCCCAGAATAGCTGGGTTTTTAATCCTTTTGTGTTTGGTAGGTCGTAGGAGTAAAACTTTGGAAAACACAGTCTTAGATGTTGCTTCATAATGTCAGGACACAGCTGAAAGGAGAACTAGCATGATGTTATTCTGCATGGTTAGGCCAGAATTTCAACAAAATGGATGTTATTCTTAATTAGATTGGGAAATTAATTACCAGATGATTTCAATTATGGTTCTCAGGATAATGACATTTTAATATAAATGAAATAAATGAGTAATATCCAAACTTCATTGAAGAGGAGAAACAGAGTTTAAACTATTTTGTTTTGCTATTTATGATAGCAGTGTTTTGTTTTGAATTCCCTGTGGGAATGAAAGTGTCAGACTCAAGTTGGAACCAACAAATTGTCTTAATGAACAACCAAGGTTGAAATCTTCGTGGTGGATAATGGCTGCAGTCTCTTACCTGATGAATACCAACAAAAGGGGTCACCCAGAGAAGCTCTGAGATAAACCAGTGATAGAGAATTTTTAATAGATTATGTAATTAATCACATGTAACCAACCAACTGGCTCACATATTGCCAAATGAAATATCTTATGAGTAGGTTTTGTACTTCTGTAATTTGACTGCATTTTACATGAAGTATTGTCCATTCATATGAATATCTGTGTGCTTTGAGACACTCTCAGTGGGCCAGAAAGAGTGCCTCCCCTCTCAGGTCAGACCCCTGCCTTGTACTGACCAGTGTCCATGGAAGGACTTTGTGATTCAAAGACTCTGCTTTTAACTGGGTTAGGCTATTGATATTATTGAACCTCCTCAGAATGAAGCAACTCCTCGACTAAATTTAACTCGTTTACAGCTGTCTTAAGGATGTGAGTCATTGCTAATGTGTAATATTTTCTAGGCAGTGCTGTGGAACTGAGACAACGCTTAAGAACAACGTATACATTGGCTCCCCTGAAAATGTGAATTTCAGGACATTTACCAACTCAAAAATCAGTTTTAACTCTTGGGGTCCTAATTTTTATTTTTTTTCCACCTGATTTGAATTGTGCTGGAGTATCTTTAGAAGCTTGTAAGGAAAATGCTTCTCGGTATCAGCTTTCAGAAACAGGATTGTGTTAGGTTTGAAGGAAATTCAGCTATTTATTAGCAGAAGAGAAGGATCACAAACATGATAGTAACATTCTGAGAATGTGATTTGAAAGATCTGGTTTAAATACTGCTTGTTGTAGGGAATGTGACAGCACAGAAAAAACCTTTGCTGTTCAGAAGAGAGTAGAGTTACAGTGCACTTTATGGTGACTGTTCTCTTAGTTCTGCTTTGCAGTGACCTGTCAGCAGACTGGTGCTACCAGAGGTTGGCCGGGTATGCAAAACAAAGGAGGACAAAGGAAAACAAAGGGATAGAAATAGATGTCCTTAGAGATTGTTTATGTAAACATAGATTAACTATTTTTCTGGCTGGTATAAATCTACTCACAAAGCACCCTTGTATGAAAAGGCAATAGTCTGTTGGATCAGTGTCAATTACTAGAGGTACAAAAAAAATAACTGTCTATACAAGTTAGGTCAATTTTTCTTGAATCAGCACTTAGTCCTGCATGCCATTCTTTTCTCAAATCAACCAGATTGCAAGCTTAGGTCAAGAATAAAGCATTAATTTCATGAAGTGTCCTGCAATTCCTTGATTTTTTTTCTCTGTCTGCAAGTTGCTTCCTTTGGAAGCAGTAGCAATGTGCTTGTTTGTGATCCATATATTTATTTGACAATTAAGGTTTTGCTTTAAGTAGAAATCACAAAAGTAAATTCTTTGTCCTTTCTAAGCTGCATAGCAACAAAATACTTTATTTATGAAGCTAAACACTATAGAACTTTATGCTAATTTCAAAGGATTATTTGCAGATTGGAGATCACAAGTGTAAAAATGACAAAAAGATTTTATCACCTGGAAAAGCAAGCAACTTTGTTGTTTTTTTTTTTTTTTTTTTTTTTTTTTTTTTTTTTTTTTTTTTTTATGTAGGGTCTTTTGTTTTTTTTTTTTTTTTTTTTTTTTTTTTTTTTTTTTTTTTTAAACTGGGAGCTGTTTAGACTTTTAACTGGGCCCTGTGTAGCAGTTCTTAAGTATGATTGTGTAAGATATGCCAGAATGCTGGAGTTTAGCCATTTAAAATTCACTTTTAGTCCTGTGCTCTATGCTCACCTCATCCTTTCTAGCCTGGTTCTTTTTGTTATGGTAACTGTATGTTCCTTTGTTAGCCCACATCAGACTCCCTGTATCAGTTCAAGGTGTTACAAAATCCCACCATTTTAAATTCAGCAACATCAGGACATTTCCAAAGTGCACGATATTCCAGTGTGATGTTGCAAAGGCAGTAATGTTCCAGGTAAGCAGCGAAATAGAGGAGCAGGAAAAAGAAAACTTTATTGGGAAACAAAATAAAAGTTAATCCAGTCTTCCCTGGGATGGTTTTTAGTATGATGGTCCAAGAACAAGAATCTCTGAATATTACTTGACAACAGTGTGACCATGTTCATATTGGTTGGATCTAAAAGTAAAAAAAGCATACTGAGTCCAGCTGAACTTTGGAAGAAACTCTGATTTGCATTTGCCAAAATTCTGCTGAAAAAATGGAAAATTGTTTTGATCTGTCCTGAACTTTAAAACAAGTTAAAAATCTCACCCTTGCGAGAAGACATGCTTTGCCTAAAGCTTCGCATTGTTGCTAGCCTTGGGAATTTAACCTTTCAAATTAATAGCAGGAGCATTACTTTCAGTGTAATGACTCAGTACAGTAATAGGAGCGATATTCACTCCTGTGACAGACCTGACTTCTCACACTCACAGCATTTGTTAAAGCTAAATTAAATGCAGATTTTTGCAATCTGTGCAGGACTGTTCTAGTGGTACTTTTGTAGGGTTTGCAATAGAAAGACAATTATAATGGTGAGGTTTTCAGTGTGACATTGATAAAACTGGAGCCTAATCTTAGAAGTCTGACCAGATAGTTGCTTACAGACTTCCATTATCTTCTCAAAAAAATGGCTTTCAGAAATACAGTAGTGATTATAAATCCAGTAGTACAGCTTTTTTGAACAGTGTTCAAGGACTTATGGTGATCTCTCACTCACCTCTTACCCTTTTCCCTGAAGCAGTATTTTTTTAATGGTTTTTATGCGATCATGCCTGTTTTAACTGTTATGTTGTCATTTTGATTTTGATGCAAGCTCATTTTTTTCAGCTTCTTAAATACTGTGGGACTCCAGCAATTCAAGTATGACTGTAGGGTCTCAAATTTTTATTATTATATTAGTAATTTTACATTAAAGGGAGTGGCATGTCTCCACCTAGGCAGAGCTGTAGCTGTTCTATCATCATGTGCCTGCTTACTCACCACTCTCCCTTCCAAAAATGCTTCTTTTGTCCTCATGTTAATATTCCTGATGTGGAAAGAAACATTTCTGCCTGTGATAGGTGATAATCCATCATCTCCTTGTGGTCATCGACCCTGGTGCTGTGGTGACCAATAGTGCCGTTACAAAACCAAGGAAGAACTGTTTGGAAAGGTAACAGCTTAGGGTGAAGTTGTTTATTTGGACGGCTGTGCCCCAGGAATGGAACAGAAACCTTCTGAAACCCATCTGCTTATTGAGATCCTGTTTACAGTGCTGCTCCCCCCAGAGGAAAGCTAGGATCAAAAAAGTGGAAGGCTAAACAGAACCTTGAGATACTCTTCTGCATATCTGCTCCTGTACTGCACTGAAGGAATACTATCAAGTGCTAAATTGATTGTGGAAGAGGTTTAATGACCAGTTCACAAACCCACTTCATTTATTCAGAAGTCACTGATAGAATAGAAATTGTTTTTGAAGTGTTCAATTTCCTCATGCCCCAGGGCATGGCAAGAGAGTGGATACTGTCTCTGAGGAAGAATTTCGCATGGTACACAGGATCTGGTAACCTACTAACTAGAGGAATCTGGGAATCTAGTGGCCTTGATGGATATTTAACTAGATGTGTTTCGTTTGAATCCCTGGGCAGTTTTTAATTTGCATCTGCGTGGGCTTTTCACTGAGTCTGTTATTTGCAAGAAGTAGAATGCTTCCTTGCCTTTGGAGCAGAATGGCAGAGGAAGCTTCTCCTGCCTCTCTCTGCTCCTGTGCTTCAGGGCTGGAAGGCAAAATAATTAGTTCCACACAACTAAGAATAAATCACCCCAGCTGAAACATGCTAGTGCCTGGCAACTGGTAATGTTGGAAAAACTATTCCAGTAAATCATTATTGACGAGAAAATCGGTGTGCAGAGCAGATGATTCCAGTGTAGCCTTTACACTACGGATAGCGTTGCTAACTTAGCCATAGATTGCTGTCTTTACCCTGCAAAATAAGTAAATATGGCAAGAAAAAAGATTGTTAATAATTAAAAATAGTATATACTTTTTATTTTTATTTTTTGGGTTTTTTAGAAATATAGTACAGTAATATATATTCCTTAGGTTTGTGGAACCTTTCAGAGGAGATTTATCATCTCTGAGTATTTCAAGAATAAGCAGTGCTCATTCAATCCTTGTGCCTCTCTGTGTTCCACAGGGCTTGGAGATTCCATTAAGGTTTATTTTATCTTTTCTTTGGTAGAAAAGAGACCTTTTGGTTACCTGTTTCATTTTCATCAGTTATTTGAGAATTTGTTCAGAAATGCCTTTTTTTTGTTTTGTTTTGTTTTGTTAGGAATGTGTTGTGTATTCTTTTTTGAAAGGATTCTCAAACTACTTGCAAGGACATAGGAGCAAATTTCTTCATTAATTTACTATGTGGACAGAGTAAATGGTATAATATATAATATATTATATAATATATGATCTTCAGATTATACCATTGTGGAGAGCCTATACTTATAATTTGGTACAGTATTGCAGATTCCGGAGAAAAATGGAGTAAAGGCAATTTATTGTTGAGTGTGATTTCATAGGGAAATTTTGCATCTATTATTACAGAAATATTTCAGTTTTGACCCATTCAGCCAGTTCCAGTTTTCTGTAGTCTAAGGGCCAGGTCCTTCAGTTATCTGACCCTGCAAAAAGCACAGCTGGAGCTGCAGCGGGGTTTTTAGGTTGTGCCTAGATACGACTTGGAATATTTTGGCATACCTGCTGTTCCCTCAGTGGTAACAAACCCCGCCACTCATTGTTCCAGACTGAAAAATATGCATGGAGACTGAAGGAATGGCCAGGTTCACACTTTATACACGTCACGTTTTTGGTTTGGGTGTTTTTTAATCCCAGAGGGTGCAGTTGCAGCGGGGAGGTGCAGCAGTCATACACAGTGCTGTCATACAGCTGTCGTCTTACTCTGGTCATAGCAAACAGTGGGATTGAAACACGAAAATGCACACTGGGCTAGTGCAAATAGTGCTTGTGCTGCCTTGGTAAGCACCTTAATACATGCTGAAGCTGAATTATTTAGCTGCTTCTTGTGTGTGGTTTGCTCACAGCAGAAAGCCACTCTGCACTGTCCCTTCTTCAGCCAGTCAGAGCCTTCGGTGAGAGTGTTTCTGCTCCAGAAGTAAACATGAGTCTAAGAAAACTCAGCCTTCCTTGTAGTGTATTTTCATGGCTGGCTGTCTAAACAGCCAGCCTGTCTGGACAGCTGATGGCACTGGGAGCTGCTCAAGTCAAAGGCAGCCATTCTTGGGCACGGTGCCTCCTCGGCAGCCCTGCGTGTGGGCACCAGGACTTTGCAGTCAGAGCTGGTGGGGTTCTTTCTGAAGCTCCATAGGCTGCACGTGGATGCTAACGAGGCATTAAACAGCAGATATGAGTGTATAAAAAAGGAATTTTCAATTTCTACAGTTATTTCTGACTGACATGAAATGTCTCCGGTTATGATTTTTTGGTGCTCTTTAATTTTGTTTCGTAATGCATTTGTGTTGTGCCCATGAAATGTCTCCGGTTATGATTTTTTGGTGCTCTTTAATTTTGTTTTGTAATGCATTTGTGTTGTGCCCAAATTCAGTTTTGAACATAGCTTGGAGGCCTAAGACTTCTTTTTCTAATAGAAACTAATGACAGAGATAAACCAATCCCCATGTTCTGCCATGTTCTAGATGTAATTTCAATAGAGATGGCAAAGTAGTAGTGCACGAGTCTACAGAGCCATTTGCTCTTTAATCACAGAAACTCCGTTTTTCCAGGGTTGAAGAATAAAACCTGAGTATAGTTGCTGTATTTCCACTAACCAAGCAGCATTTCCAGTAACCAAGCAGCTGCTAACTGCTGTTCAAGAGGTGAAACAAAAGGCTAGTTAATTTATCAATATGAATACGGGGCTAGGTAGCCTTTGGGGTTGTCTGGTCGCACTATTTCTTACAAATGTCTTTGAAAGAGTATCTTGCTACAAGTGTTTTGGAGTCAGGTACCTTACAGGCCACATGTCATTGATTAGTTTATGATGTGCCTTTGCTGATGCCAGAAGAACTTGTCAGAACAACACAAGACGGAAGCAACTGAGAAATCTGTACACACTTTACTCCTCTGTAGATAAATTTGTTTTTGACAGGTTATCATGACGTTATTGTGCCTGTTTCTTTTGACGTGTATATGCATAAAAGGGGGTTGGCATTAGGTCTTCTCAGTGTATCAAAAGATACATTCAGAACTGATAAATGGATGGAATTTTACACCTACAGAAGACAAAGCTGAGACATCTTCCACCCAGGGAATGGCACTTTGTGATAGTCCATCACATAGCAAGCCACCATGTAAGAGGAACGAGCAACTTGCCAGTGTAGCAAAAAATATGATGGTACCAAAGAAAATACTTAAAATAATACTTCTTCACAACTTTTTAATTATCAAGTGCTTTTTTTTTAGTTTACGTATGCAGTAAGGTTTTTGTCAGCTTCTTTCTTTCCTTTATGTGTTTCTTTGCTAATGTGTTGATCATCCTTTTGTGACACAGTGTCCAACATCCTCAGAAATTTGGAATAATAGCTTTTCATTATGTTGTTCTTGTGACTACTGTTTAGACTTTCTTGCTCTGAATTTCTTCCGGGTAGATGGAAAGATTACTGATTCCTTGTTTTTTTGATGGTTTTGGTTACATTACTTGATGTTTTGAGGTAGGATTGTAAGAATTAGGCTTCATTTGCTGTAAGAATAATTTTAATCATTTAATACATCCTAAGATGATTTTTGGATGGTTTCGCTTGCCGTTGTCTTAAAATTCACTCTTTTCGTTCCAGATTGAGAACCTTCAAGAACAGCTGAGAGACAAGGAGAAGCAGATGAGCAGCTTAAAGGATCGGGTGAAGTCCTTGCAGGCCGACACCACGAACACCGACACTGCCCTGACCACGCTGGAAGAGGCGCTGGCGGAGAAGGTGAGCGTGGGAAGCGGCGGCCGTTGCTCCG
>VZTI01004092.1:759013-783785 GCA_013397865.1 Struthidea cinerea
ACCCTGGGCGCTAGAGGGCGCTGCAGGACGCGCCGTGAGGCGGGGGCGGCGGCGTGCCCCGGCGGCCACCGCCGCGGTTATCCTGGTGGATTGACGCTTTCCAGTGCTCGGCTGGCGGCTCAGACAGACTCTCCCATTCTGTTTTGGTGGGACAACTGTTTGGAGCAGCTATATGTATTTTTTTTTTTCGTGATTCCCGGAGAAGCAGGGCTATAGCTGCTTTAGTCTGTCGGATTCTATGAACTGTGGTTAAACTTTAGCTGAGGTTGGGGAATTTGCTTGCATCCCTTCAGATTCCAAGGTAACCAAAGCTCCATTGAGATCTGGTCACTGGAAAGTTATTTTTTTGCCTTACTGTATGTGAATTCTAGTGTCACATAGGCACTACACCCCTTCTTCTCTGAAGGACCACAGATTTAACTGTACATTTTAGAAAAAATAAGATTTAAATAAGCCAGGAAGCAACATGTAATACATCCTGGTTTAGTTTAATTTTGATAATCAGAACCAGATGAATTGGGGCAACCCAATTGTAACAGCACTTTGAACTTTGAGAGATCCAGACATGCACAGTATTGAATCCAGTATTCACAGTGCTGGTATTTCATAGCAATGAATCCATAGATTTCTCAAGTTTTCTCCTTCTTGAGGATCTTCACAACAGTAAAGAAAAGAAAATGGCAATACACTCCTTCTCCTTGTTTAAAGTGTGTCAGAAGTGTTGTGATAAGAAGCCTCAGAAGTTGAATTGACTAAGAGGGATTTCCTTCACAGAGTGCTCTCTTTTGTCAGGAAAAGACCATTGAGCGTTTAAAGGAGCAGCGTGACAGAGATGAACGAGAAAAACAGGAAGAGATCGACAACTACAAGAAAGACATTAAGGACCTGAAAGAGAGAGTCAGCATTTTACAAGGAGATCTCACAGAGAAAGAGGTTGACCGGCAACACGAATCTATTGTGATAGAATTATTTGTTGTCTCTGTTTGTGTTACATTTGAGATGAATAAAACTGTTCCTTTATAGTAATTGTCCTTCAACAAAGCTGATCTGGTAAAATACATCATCTGAGAATTTGCAAAGCATCAAGTGTTTCAGAACCACCTTTTCAGGGATAGCAGCCATCCCCTTGTTTGCAGCAGTTAATCTTATTAGTAGTGACTGAGTGATGGTCAATGATGGCATTGACTGGAGCTGTGCTTATAGACAACGGAAGGCTGGGAACAAGCTTGTCCCTGTCTAAATGTAGGGAGGAAAGAGCAGAGGCTGTTCAAAGCTATGAGTGCCAAAAGCATGAGGATAATGTTTGTTCCTTTATGCAAACAACACAGCTAGTTCTTTAGACTCTCGAGTCTTTTTTTTGATTAATTAAGTTGATTGTTGGTAATGAGCCAGTTGGCTAGACAAATTGCCTTAATTATGTGAGAGAAATAGAAATGTTCTCTGTTTCTCTCATGTGTACTTACAATCTTTTTTCAAAACTCAGTCAAAGTAAAACAGTACAAAAATACGTACCCAAAAAGTACTAAGATTTTGTCTACATGGAAATCAGCATTTGACAGGGAAAAAGAAACAATACAAAAATGGTTTAGAAAGAAAGAAGTTGAGATGTTTTTTGGAGTAAGGTGGCATGAATCAGTTTTACCCCATGGAAGCTGTATACAGAAAAGCTTTCAACTCTCTCAGTGGCTAAATCGTCTAACCACATATGATTTTAAATACAATTTTATTGAAAACCAGTTTTTCTTAAACATGACTGTCACGGGAGCACAAGTTCCAGTTTACAGAATTGTAAAAATTATTTTAAAATTAATTTAGACAAGGTTTTATTTTGATCCTGAAAGCCTGAATTAATTCAAGCGGTCTTAAGTCAGTGACATAAACATCCTAAAAAAATATGTTGGTCTAAATCAGATCCTGAACATACTGTGAAGAGACAGGAAGAAAATAAAGACAGACTTGAAACTAGCTATTGCACTTACTTGATAATTATTTCACATCTTTTAATTTAGACATCATTACTGGATCTTAAGGAACATGCTTCATCATTAGCTTCATCAGGACTGAAGAAAGATTCAAGACTCAAGACATTGGAAATTGCATTAGAACAGAAAAAGGAAGAATGTTTGAAGATGGAAACACAATTGAAGAAGGTAATCTTAGTTCATGTTTATATATGTGCTGTAAGCATACAGTTCTAAACACATTGCCCATGTCTACAAATAAAACTTTGGGTCTTGAGAGCAAATTCTGTGAATTTCTTTTCAGCAAGGACTGTGAAGGTGTGTCCATGCAAGCCATATTACAAGCTAAGCCTATCAGAAAGTAACTTTCAGGCACTTGTGCTAAGTTTGAATTTCACTTACATGCAGTAACAGTGCTGTTGGCTTTTTTGTTAACAGGTACTAAGAATTTAAGGCTTAGTGTGCTTCAGTACAGTTCGTAGCAGCAATTGTGCCGTTAACTTGATGTAACAGCTAAAAAAATAACAGCTAAACATTTCACATACCAGTTATCAATGCTTATGGGTGTTAATGTGTTAAATTCAGGTGCACCGTTGGCCCTGCCCAGAGGAAAGCATAAAAACAAGTGAAAAGAATATGCCACCAGTGAAGTGTGTGGTTTTGAGTCATCAGTTAAGACCTGTTTAGAATTCCTGTTGTGTGGGTGCGAGGTGGATGTTAATGCACCTGAGAACCGTGTAAATTGAACTCTGCATATGCATATCTAGAGCCATATTTGTCCTTTTCCATTCTGTCACACAAAATCAACTGTTCTGTTATTCAGCATCAACAGAGCACAGTAGCAAGAAAAGGTAGCTGAACACATTTAATTGGTCTCACAGGCTGTTTTCAGTGGGTATTTCAGAAGACCTGAAGGACCCTTTCATTGAAATCTCTGCCATGAATTGCAGTTTCACCCTTTATTGCTGCTAATGAGTTGACAAATCTATTGTAGCTGAGATTTGCCAGAGGTTGTTAGAGCATCTTGTCATCCAGAGAAGCTACCTAAATCATTGTCAGGATGGTTTCAGTTCTACAATCAAAAAAAATTTGATAGCCTACCATTACCTATGTGGAGTAACTTGTAGTTACTCAAGAAAATATAGTTAACATTCACTTGAATATGTTTTATACCTATAGTAAATTTACATATTTCTTTAATAACCTTTTTTCCAACTGTTTTTAATTTCTCAATGTGTTTTATTGTAGCTTGCACAGAAGTAAAAAAATTATTTTTAAAGGCTTTCACTTTTTAAATGCACTGCAGATATTTATTCAGGCAGTTTGACATTTTCAAGATGGATTAGTTCCTTCTCATCCTTGAAATAATTATGACAGATAATCCAGGTCCATTTTAAAGCTTCTAAAAACTCGGTTTTACACACCTGCAGTGTTAACAATTGCAAATAATTGCCATAATTAACCTTAAAACTAACGGCTACATAAGAGCATTCCGTTTAAAACTGAATTAGAGGTTCTTTCTGTTGAGTTTTATTACATTATCTTAGTGCAGATTTTCACGAGAGACATGCAGGAAGGAAGTGCTCATGTAGCTCTTACGAGTAAATGGCTAAAAGCTTTGTCTTTTAGGTTGCTTCCCTCACAGTTTGAATGGAGATGTGTCTAACATCATTCTTCTTTCCCTTGCCTCATATTCCCAGTGAACAGTTTGAGTACTTTCAGTTAAAACTATTAGCCCTAGAAGTTAAGCTGGCAAAAGAGACTGAACTGGACTACTATTAAGCCATTAAATAAAAAAGAATTGGGTAGTCCTTGCAAGAAACTCATGCTAACCTCCAAACAGTGAGCCTCAGAGAAATCATGAACCATGCAAGCTTCCACTTTTTCTGTAAAAGGGATTTAACTTTACATTGAACAAAATATTAACTGAGTGGAGCACAAGGGTGTTGAAAAGTTGTTGATATTGTTTTTAGTTCCATGTCAGTCTCCAGTGTCTCGCTTGAAGTATCCATTTCTTGTTGTTACTATTCCTCTTCTCACTAATAACTATTTTATATTGATCCTTGACTCAGCAACTAAAACTGCAGTGTTTTTCATATTTGGGGTTGTTTTTTCAAATAATACCATGGTTATGCAAATCTGTTTGCTTAATGTTCTAATTATCCTACATTCACTGCTTCTGTGCTGAATTGTCATCCTGCTGTCAGCAGGAGATGCAGTGGGAGATTCTGAAGGCTGAAAGCAACTCATAAATCCCTGTTGAGTTTACATGGCCTGGTGTCCTGTCTTAATTTTGGCTGAGATGGAGTCATTAGAGGCAAATTGCACACAGGAGGTTCTCTCCCTGTTTTTCTGTGAAGTGCTATTATGCTCTGTAGTGGTTTTTCTTTTCTTTAGGAAACTCTTTTTCCAAACTTCTATTTTAATGTATTAGTTTTACAGTGAAAAATTTTCCTTTAGTTGTTGTTCTTCAGGATACTCTTTTCCCTGCTTTTTCTGTCTTGTCTTTCCCTGCCAGTGTACTTTGTTTCATTTTGTTTTTCTAATCTGGGAGAGACCAACTAATATTAGAAGTTTTTCCAGGAAAGATGAGTGGATTTTTGTCCATCTTCATTTCCAGTGCATAGTTTTTCTCCCTACAGATATACTCGTTATTTTTAGGGAGAAGAAAGAGTCCAAAACCATATGTTAACAAACTTTCCCTTGCTGTAGTTCTAGGAACTTTTCATCAGAAAATGTTAGCAGTGATTCCCTGCCAGGAAAATACCTCTAGATTCAACAGCCTCACTCAGAGGTTGTTTTTTTTTCTGATGTGGTGTTCTTTCTTCAAATTCAGGAGGATAGTATCTTTCAAAAAACAGGAAAAAAAATTACTGAATGAAGTGTTGATCCAAATTCTATCTTTCCCAAGAATTAGCTTGGCTAGTCTAATATAGACTCTGCTGCTTTTTATTTTTGTGAACATGGATATCCTCCCACAACTGAAAATATCGCTGATAATATTGGTAGATGAGACTGGATTTTGTTCTTAGCTGATATTTTTTTTTCTCAAAGAAGGGACAATAAATGATGTATTCAACTTAGAATGAAAAGGGCTACCAGGGAAATCAGGATGTCTCATAACAATAAAAGTAAAAACCCAGCAATTGTGTTCAACATTCAGATAATGTCAATTACTGAATTAGTTTTCTAAACCATTCAGCCATCTTGAAATTGATTCAAAGGAAGCACTAGGAATTAAAGTCCTTCTCAATCTGTGAAACTCATCTGTAAACCCAAACAAAGAACTACAATTAAATACGTGGGGGCTGGACAAATCTGTTACACTGAAAAAATCAAGATTAAATTTGGAACTTACATGAGGGTAACTCTCCACATTTGTTATGTTCCAAAAGCTGATCAGTAATGCATGCTAAAAGCACTAATCAAGATTCTGCCGTCTTAGTAAATTAATTGTTGCAGTTATTATTTTAAATTCTTTTCTTGTTGCATCTTTTCTTTTTCTCTCTCACACTGTTCCTATCCCAAATTTTCTCCATCTTTCCCTATCTTCTTTCTCCCTTTAGCACCCTGAAGTTTTATTGAGTCATCCATCCAAGCTAGTAAGTTCCCTGGCAATCTGAGAGGCTGTTGCCAGCACATTTAATTTTTTATGTTGCATGTGTGTTCCTGTGCTTTTATAGTGGGGCCTACACAGAGTGTATTGGTGAATTACTTTAGTAGTGGGTATGGATAGTATGGATACAAACAAAAAGCAGTGGGATGTCTGACCAGTTGTGTTCAAAAAAGCTTTCTGAGATGTTTTCACTGTTTGAATGCCTTGGTCTAACTGCATTTTTGTTTGGACAGCTTAATTTTGTGTCAGTGTTTTTGTTTCCCTTTGCTGGCAGTGCTTGAAATGTCCTGTAGCTTTTCTGTCATCTCCATTGTCTGTGCATTTTCAGAGCAAGAAGGTAGAATTTCCATGCAAATCAAGCTTCTTGCATGAAAGCGTTCTGTAACACTGGGTACAGCAGCACATGAGAAATAACGACTAAGTTACAGCAAGTGAAAGATTGCTTAGAAACTTGGGTAACCATTAAGCTCGCTGGTACTGTGTCAATTTAATTCTGGATCCTATTTCCAGCCTCCTGTTTGATGTCAAAGAGCACTCCTGTCAAGGAGTGTTTGTATAATAATATCTTGACACGGTAAATTACGTAATCCAAGGTGGTTTTCATCACAGATTTCTTTTGTGGCTCTGTGCATAAAAAATGGTGTTACAGAACTTTCAGGAGTCTGATACCTGTGTTACTCTTGGCAATGTTCAGGGTAAATATAGTTGTCTATCCTAACAGTCATTGTCTAAGGGTCAGAGAAATGCTGGGGCGTGCAATAGTTCAGTTTTTGTGGCATTCCATATCAGAAATTATTTAAACCTGGCTAAATAGTGTCAATAAGAAGTTGGGAAAATGAGATACAATACAAAAAGATTGTAGTTGGTGCAAATAGGCAGAAGAATTTGTGTCAGGAGAGCACATTCTCTACAAAATCTTTAACAGCGTGCAAACTTTTTGAGACTCATTACTCTGAAGTCAGAAAATAGAAGATATGGGACTAAACTCTGTGTTTTATTCTCCAGTATGATATAGCAAACATACAGGATAAGGTACAAGAGTCTTTGTGAAGGCCAGGTTAGATTGGGTTTTGAGCAACTTGGTCTAGTGGAAGGTGTCCCTGCCCACAGCAGGGAGGCTGGAATGAGATGATCTTTAAGGACCCTTCCAACCCAAACCATCCTGTGATTCTGTGATGGCTTTTAATGTTCCATCCTGATGATTGTGCATGACAACATCAGCATCATCTCATGCAGTGGAAAGCTGGAGAGGTTTTCTCCCTGATACTCTTATACCTAAAAAAAATTAAGCCTACCTTGCTCTACCCCTCCCAGAAAAACTTGTGAAGATAACACTAATTTTGAAAAATTAAATATTCAAAATTTAGGAAATGGCCAATGCCACACTGTGTGGTCTTTCTCATTTTTCCTTGTGAGGTAATTTGTGTAGCATTTCATAACTAAATTATTGTCTGCTAGAGTCTTGCTGTTTTCACTATTGCATGACAAATGCTCCAAGAGTGAGCCAGATATATATGATAAAGATGATAATCATCTAGAGAAATTAGATGATAAAATACTTTTTTGATAGTAGGAAAGCATTGAGTGAATAAGGCAGGATGGATTTGCATTTTGCTTTTTCCCCTGAACAACAGGTATAATAAGGCATCCTTATTTCCCACTGGTGGTGTTAAGAAGTGATTAGTTGTGATTAGCATGATAGAAAGAAAATTGGGGAATTTTTTTTTGTTTTAATGTCATGTTGCAGTTCAGAGTAAACAAAGTATAGAGCCGTACAATGAATATCCAAAAACTGGGACTTAGTATCTGTTCATGACTTGAGTCCTGTTCCTGTAAAATAGTGGTAGCCTGTGGTCAGGTGAGTAAGGCCCAGATCAGAGGAGGCAGGTGAGGGGGTTGGAATACACTAGCAAAGAGAGATGTCCTGTGGGCATTTCCCTCCTGACTTTGCACAGTCTTTGTGTTGGGGCGAATCCTAAGAGAGCAAATTGTTAATGTCTAATGACATCTATGGGAACTCGTATCTTTCTGAAGAGATTGCTTGGTTAGGTAATGGAAATTGCCTCTCTTGAGGCATCTTCCTCTCTCTATGATTTTTCATAAAGGAAATAATTTGTTTATGAATTGATTCCAACTGAACACTTGCTTACTCAGTGTCAAAAATGTGCAGTTACATGAACAAAGACTAACCATGTAGAGATGGTTAAAAGACAGCAAATAACTCTGTGACAGACTCAAGTTTACAGTACATAGTATATCAGAGAATTTTACTTCCGTTACAGCCTTTTCAAAAAGCTTTTTTACAGTTTGTGGTGTGTAGAGCTGTGGAACTAAAGGAGAAGAAAGTTTGGTTGTTTTTTAAATTTACAATTTCGTTAAAACTAATAAAGATATTATAGAAGACAGAACAAATGTTTTATCAGTTGAATCTCTGCCTTTGTGGTAGGAAAAGTACAGAAGGTGGGTGAAGTGTTTGTCTTTTGCAGTAAATAATCATAATATATTTTTGTATTTTTGTGTGCATTTACTATTTTTAGGAGACATGAGGTACCCTTGGAGGTAGGAGGGTGGATTAAAATGGGATTTCAGGTTCTTGGGAACTTTTACTTCATGGCCAAAAGTTCTTGGCAACATTAGTATGTGAAATGTTAAACTGAATTTACTGTCTCAATTCATAGGTAAAAGTAGAAAGTGTTTGCTGTGAATTATTTGCTGTTTGATTTAGTTAATATTTTAGGAATATTGATTTGGAATCTTGGTCATAATGTTTGGAATTTTTATTTACGTTTTAGAACCTTTAAATTAGGTCTGTACTATTGTTTTGTTCCCTGTCTCTGGCAGACTTTAAGCTGTGTAAGATTATCTTACCTCTTAAAAAAGAGGTTTTTGGCACAAGAAATACCAACTTAGAAAATTCTTTTTAATGTGTTTTGTCTTCCACTCCTCTCCATCTGTAAACAGTGGTTATTGCTATGAAACATTGGTCATCTTTGTTTTAGTTGTAGAAGTTGGCTTTGTCAGCTGATTTTCTGTGGAAGCAATAGAAGTTATAGTACATTTATTTATTTGAGGAACAATCGCTCTTTCTTACATTCTGTAGGTACCTGAAGCAGTCACCCCATCACTTACCACATTCCAGATGGGAAATGACGGCTAAGAGCAGGAAAGCAGAAAGCTGTTAAACCACTTCTTAGTTTATAGTCCCTCTTAAGAACTGTGAGAGCATATCCAGAGTAGTAAACTTTACCTATTCTCAGTCCTGAGCCACTTAGAATTTGAAACTGAATTCACACTGGCAAAGATTAATACTGATCAGATGAGCTTTGCTAATAAAAACACAGCTTAAGAGGGTGCTGCTTTCTAGCTAAAATGTGACTGTTTCTTATGCAGATCAGTGCAGAATGAAATGTGCAAGTTGGGCTGTGCTCTTAAATTCACCTGTTTGATACCACACAGGAACATAGAGAGCTAATGACAGGGTTAGGAGTAACAATTAAAAGGTTTAAATAGCCTGTAATCAGGTAAACTCAATGGCCTGTGTAGATGAGAAAGTGCAGTCAGCACTTTCACTCTCAGCAAGCTACTTTTAAGGTTTAATTTTTATCATACTTCTTTTATACATTATCACATTTGTTTGTAACTATATTAAAAGACAGCAGATTTGCAAATCCTGTATCAGGCAGAGATGAAAGTCAAACTTATGGAAATACATTTGCTATAGTCTCTTAACACAGCAGAAACTCTTGGTGCATTTGTCACTTTATGTGTTGATTCTGCTTCAAAAATTAAATTACTACTTATTTTGGAATTTTTGTACACCTTTGGTGGGCAGGGCAAGTTGTATGTGGGTTTTTTTACTGTGAATATAGGAATTCATTATTTGTGGTTAGCTTTTTGGTTAAAGCAGAAAACCAAGATGGATTATTTTGCACAGTGTTGCATTGGGAAGGTAGCCAATTTCATGTGTTCCAGATCTTCATGTGAGTTGGTGGGAAACCTCTAAATGCATTGGTTTTCTCTCTTATACAGTAAATGAATCCAGCAGGATTTTAGATATGGTCGTGAAACATGTATTTTGTACAAAACCCACAAAACGGACCGAAGTCACTCAGTAACTCACAATGCAGGAAGTGGTCTCCAGTTTACACCGTATCACATAACTTTCTCTTTGTGTTAGGTGAAAGTATCCATACTTATGTGCATTATATACAAATAACATGTGTTATGTGTCTTAACTAATAATTTATGTTGTGTAAATAGCCCTTTGGTTCTATAAGAACCAGACACACTGACTTGTTGGCTAATTCTCTAGAAAAGAAAATTTATTTCCTCTTCTCAGTAGTGTCTCTTGGGTTGTTGTGGAGATGCTTTTATTAGCAGAGTAAAATAAATCAGAACTGTTCTGACAGTCAAATTGCATTAGGCCTTATAACTTCTTTTGAATTAGTGAGTTTATTAAGCCAGGCTAACAGCCTAACCTTGCTTTTTTTAAAAGAAGTTTCTTGATTATCTGATCATGTATTTTGGGTGGCTTTAAAGAGCCTGGAGGAGTATTCGTTAAACAATTTGAGATGTTGGAAACTTACCTAAAGCCAGTACAGAAGAACTGAGGCTCTGTCTGGTGAAAACCAGACTTAACTCTATACGTAGTGTCTCTTAGGAGAATGCAGATACCCTCAGTAGATATACAGGTGCCCCCCCCAAAACAGTATTCCCAATTCCCTGTATTTGGGAAGGAAGGATTGGAGGAGTTTTTTGAAATTTAAGGTGTAGTTGAAAAGGAAATTAAATGAAGTATTTCAGATTTCCCACAGGCTGGAAATCCCAAAAAAGCATTTCAGAAACACCAACCAACACTCTTTCCAAAGCCAAGTATGTCCCCTGGTGCTTGCAGTTGTTCATGGAACTGACACACCTGTCCGTCTCACTGCTGCCACACATCCTCCTGGAGTCTGCATCCTCTTGGCAGGGCATTAATTACACTTCCACTTGCTGTGGAAAGCCCTTTCCAAGGGCGTGTAATTTGAAGTGCTTATGGGGCAGTAAGGAATCTTTGGAAGATCTAAGGAAGCATTGACAGCCCTAACGCCAAAAGGCTTCCCAAAGCTTCCAGGCTCACCAGGGATGCATTTGCGTCCAGGTCTCAGTCAGAAGCCCAGAAGCAGGATTTTCACTCTTACAGTTCAGTGACACAGGAGTATCAGGGTTTGACTGAAAGTCACTCAGAAGTAGGGAGCCTTTTAAGCGTTCCTAAAGGCATTACCTCAGGAAAGGGTTCCGCTCTTCCACGAGTTTTGGTTATTGGGCACTCTTGCCGACATCTGCCTGGGAGACGTGGGGAGTGCCAGATGTTTTGTTCTAGGATAAAATACTGTCCAGGTTAATCAGCTTTCTGGAATTCTTGTTTTAGAAAAAAAGAAAGCCAAAACAGCTTAGTATTGACCCTCAGACAAGAGCTGCAGGGCCAAGGCCCTGGAACATGAACCTTTCCTTTGTTTGGGAAACCCAGATCTGTCCCAAGGTCAGTCCCAGTAAAGACAGGCATCAAGACATTCTTCAGTCCCAGAATATTCTGCTCCACAAGTCTCCTGGATTCTACTAGAATGTGGCCTTGGCTTTAAAGAAGCTAATTAAAAACTAGACACTTCAAGGCAAAAATGTTGAGGTCAATGAATGGATATTTTCCTGCAGTCTTACTTTACTGAATAACTAAACAGATTTAGCCAAATGTAATTTTTCTATTTGGTTCCTTGGAAGCAGCAGCTTTCTGCCCCGAGTTTTATATTGCTGCAGTTCTCTCCAATTACCTTTAAAAGCAACAGAGTCCTATACTATCAGATCTAGATTTAGTGTGCTTTGGAGCAGAACATTGGCAGCTTGTAAAGATTGTAAAGAACATTGGCAGCTTGTAAAACAACTTTCCACAGCTGCACGCAGAGGGGAGAAAAGTCTGTAGTCTTATTTTCTGTTGTAGGTTTGTTTCGAGAAGAGCAAGGCCTTGGGTTTTGCAGGCAATCCTGATCAGCAGAATAGCTCCATCAAACTTGCTATTCACTGAAGCAATTTTGAGCAATTCTGAAATAGCTTTAATTGAGATCAAATTGCAGTTCAAGATCCAAGAGCAGAGGGGCAGGGTGAGAGAAGGATAGCCCTTTGTTTGCTGGTTGCATGAATACTGCATTTTTCCTGTCTCTTACATGCTTGGGAACTTTTGAATTAATTTTACTAATAAATTAGTGATTTTTGTAACAAACCAAGCCATTAGAAAACAACCCTAAACAATCTGTTTGTCGTGATCACGTTATCCTCAGTCCTCTGATACTCTTTGTCCCAATAGCCTGGGTATTTGAAAAATGTATTTCCTAGATAACTAAGCAAAGATAATTTCAGTAGGTAGCTATACTCATTAACCCTGGTCTGTGTGGCTCACAGAACTAGCGAGGGCTTGAGCACATCAGCACCATCTGTGCAAATGTCTGACACTTTGCATACTGATGTAGTTATTGAAGGCCGTTAACCCGTGATTTCTTTTTCTAGAATATATAGGTTAAAGATACCTCAAATAACTGAATCTGTAGTCCTATCCCTGCTTTAGAAGTGTATTTTAGGAACTTTTACACTCACACTTGCTTTTATTTTTCTTTTCTTTCAAAGAAGTTAAACTTTTTTTCATATTTCTGCTTCTTTTTTGATTTTGTTTCAGATTAAAAATTATGTATTTTTTTAGGCAGAATTTAAAAAAACTAAAGTTTTTAAAAATTTTTCTTTTCCTGCAAAGTATTTCCCTATACTTAAAAGTAGAATAGGACTTGCATTTTCCTGTGTAATAATTAATCTTGCTATTTTGAAATAGGTATCTGGATAGCATTTTGGAATTGTCAGAGATGAAATTTTGGAATCGTCATAGAACCTTTAAAATACATACATGTGAACGAAGTGGTTTTTTCTTGAACCTTTTTCTTACAGGCTCATGAGGCAACCCTGGAGGCAAGGGCCAGTCCAGAGCTGAGTGACCGCATGCAGCAGCTGGAAAGAGAGGTAACACGGTATCGGGAGGAGTCTGGCAAGGCTCAGGCTGAAGTGGATCGTCTTCTGGAGATCTTGAAAGAGATGGAAAATGAGAAGAATGATAAGGATAAGAAGATAGCAGAACTGGAAAGGTGAGAATGTTATAAAGTTAGAAGAGGAGCAAAAGAGCTGATTAACGTTAGAGATAAGTAATTTTTCTTGTCTTAAAAATCTTAGAGTGCCTGTTTTGGGAAAGTCTGTTTAGAGTTTTTCTATCTTTGGTCCTTTATTGTGCTGCATTGTAAGGAAGAGGGTGTCTTACCATGTGCTTTCCTTACCTGGCTGCTCAAAAATAGGGCTGGTACAGGTAGAACTAGAAGGATAAATAGAGCTCTAAGGGAATGGAGAGGGTAGGATTTTGGTGTGTTTGTAAAACAGTTTGTTGTTTTGATACAATAAATTCCTCAAGCATGGCTCTCACAAAAATAAGAAAAATGATTTTTAAGACCTTGTGATACTAGTTACTCAGATTCTTCTGGTAATTTACCTCATAACTCTTTGTAGTGGTAGGGACACAGGTAAACTTGGGCCCAAGTGAAGCCTGATGAGCAGATCTGCCTTTGTCCAAGCAAAACTTGATTCAGCACTTTACAGCATTTTTCATCTTTCTCTTGGAGCCAGGAGGCTCAGATTTTTTTTCAAGATTATAATGTCCCAAACAAAAATTACAATTTACTATGGTTTAATGACATTTGTGTCACAATTATAAGTAGTAGATCTTGGGAAAGAGCTGAATTAGATTCTGTTTTCTGTCATTTTCTCATCTTACAGTGGGCCAAGAGTGAACTTCTGGGCAGTAATACCTGTTTGGGGTTTTTTGTTTACTTTACCCTTCCCAATGAAAAATCAGCAAAATGGAAATTTGATTATTCCCATTTGCCTTGTGCCAGAATAGTCTTTCTAGTTTCTGTCTTTTCACTAGTTAACTACTCTAAAATTTACTGTCAGGAAGATTAGGACAGCTAAGTAGAGGACATTTCAGGTTCTGCATTCCGTGGTTATTTTCATGGCTTGCTGATTGTCAAATTATGGGCCTCTCTGAATGATTTGAAAAGCTCTTTTTTAAGGAGTCCATTCTCTTTTCCTTGAAATGCACAGAGCTCTGGAACAGTTCAGCTTGCCAGCTGAGTTTCTTCTCTCTTTGTGACTGTAAGCAACATCCTGTTAGTTTTAAGTTGTTTTATTTAACCAAAATTCTTCGTACTTGTGGCATAAGCTCGAACACCCAGAAGTGAGGATATATTATTTTTAAATGTCTTCCCTTTTTTCCTAATTTGATACATCGTTGAGCCCTTCAGTACATAATGTAATCAGCAGAACATTCAGGCAATAGCTTGATACTGTTGAATGAGTATGGACATGAAAATGCTACAAGTCATTTGTCTGTGTGATTTTTTCAGTCCTGTTGGGGTCCCCATCTCAGGTGTGACAATTCACCATGTCATTCTCTTCAGGGCAGGCAAGCTGACTTGGGATCAGGTACAAGCAGAGAAAGACAGAAGAAAGATTAGGGGGAAGAAATATGTTCATAGTGCCTCAATTATTTTTTCTTTGTGGAGAAGTAGCTACTGTTTAGGAAAAGAAAGCCAGAAATATGAATCATTCCTCAGCCTATTTCTAATTCCTAGAGAGATTGAAACAGCAGGAAAAGAATTTTCTTACATATGCTTTTAATGAAGGCTGATTTTTTTATTTATATTATCATTCAGAAACTAATCAGAATTTGACTTGCAGCATCAAACTGAATAGACACTAGTGGCCTATAAACAAAAAAGTTTATAATCTACAAAGGAAAAATAACAACAAAGAGAAATTAAGATGGGTCTCCTTCTCTTTTATAGATAGAAGCAATTGCACTATCTTCAAAGAGTTAGAAATCAAGCTTTTTCTTCGAAAATAAGAAAAGAGAGATCTGCAAAGCCGTTGTTGTTTGTCATGTCACGTGGTAGTTTCTTGCTGTTTCAGTCACAGACCAAAGTCTTACTATGAAAGCATAAAACCCCCAAATGACCAGACATCATTCCATAACAATTTGGTAAATACTTTGACTATTCAGTTTTATCCATTCCTTCTCATCACCTGATCTTCAGTCTTACAAAAAAACTGAGTGGTCCTCTTCTCTTTTTAACTTACCTTTTCTACCAGTACTGAGATAAGACAGAATATGTTGTCTCTTATTTCTAGTAATTAGAATAGGTATTTTGACTCTGTAAAAGAAAAGACTGCTTTTGTTATCATGTGACTGCCAGCAGCTGAGTAAATCAAGGGTGTGGGGAGAAAAATCTAAGAATATTTATGTTCTATAACCACTCTAAGTGGAAATAGAAAAGGTCTTCCCCACCTAGAGATCTCAGCTGGATATTGTTAGTGTGGTGAATTAGCAAAGTATCAACACCTGAAATGATTTTTCAGGTGGAACTGTAATATAATCACAGCACTGGAACAAGAGATAGAAAGTTCCAGATACTTTATAGTGAGGTTTTCATTAGTAGTTTCTCTTTTCCTGAATAATTGTCAGAATTTCTGTTTGACCTTAGTTGTTTTCAACTGCTCCCCCAAAGCACTATTCCCTGGAAGCTTGCTTTCTTCTTGTGAGTTTTTGCATAAAGCAGAGATTTTATCACACCTATTTAATGTATAGGTTGGTCCTGGTTTTATCTACAATGCTTGTTCATAAAATATTCTTTCATGGCTGAACTCGCATATCCAGGCATGTTACATGCATGTTTTAGAGCTAGAAGATCTTGGTTTCCAGGAAAGAATTAGATAATTTTGCCTTTTAAAAGTCTTTCCTACACTGTGGTCCATGCAGAGCGAGCTAGAAGTTATCTTGACTTCTAATGCTTCTACAGCTGATCAAACTCTGCTGTGCAAAGAACCTTAGTTCCTGCAGAAGCAATTGTCAGCAAGCTAAACAGCAAATATTGCTGTGCCTATCAGAAACAGTCAGTATTCCATGTGGAGCAAGATGAGAAGAAATAAGTTGCATTCAGAGAATAACTGTACTAAAAAAAAATGGGATTTTTCAAAAGAGAGAGTCTCTCTTCCCTGCAGTTTTCCCTTTTGCTAGTTCTATGTGACAACTAGACCATACGTTGTCAGAGAGAGAGGAACGGTATCACAGTTTCATCCACAGAAGAGATGTGTCGCCTGTTAGGGAGGTGTGCATAGAGGAACAGAGAAAGAGAAGAGACAGTAGGGAGAGGAAGATGAAATAAAAAGCAGGAAACTGTTCTCTTAAGCCTTTTCAATGCAGGCAAAGCTGCCTTGTGTTTAAGTTAACATAAAGAGGGAAATGCTTCCACTCTTCAGTAGCTGTTGCAATTACTGAGTGGGAGATACTGTTTGTCAGCTGTGAATGGGACAAAAGATATTTTTTAAAAAGTGTTAAGTATGGTGCATGCTATGCGAAAGTTTGGAAAATATTCTATAGTCAACACAAGGTTGAATGCATGAGCTCATTGGTATATATTCTCTGTGGGGAGGATTTTGCTTTTTCTTACGGGAAGGTGGGCCCTAAGTTCACATTTCTTCTTGGGTGAACAGCCCTGTAAGTTTTGTTTCTGTCCCCTATTGTGGTGGTGTAGAGGGTTTTGTAGCTGTCTGGTTATTCACTTCCTTTGTAACTAACTGTTTGCTTTTTGTATTGCCATTCCACAACCTCCTGTCTCTCTGTAACTTTTCATTTTGTGTTCTGTTTCCTTCCACGCTTTTTCTTCCCACTTGTCCCGTCCTGCCCCGGTCCCCTGAGTTGTGTTGTTTTGTTTTGTCCGGGGGGTATTTGTGACTGTGCCTTTCCTCAGAAAGCACGGCTCCCGCAAATTGCACCCTCCCTACCAGGTGTCGGTCCCTGCACCGCAACACGTAGGGGGGTTTGTGTGGGACTTCCTGGGAAAGTGAGTGCCCTACAAGGCTTCTGTTTCCTCTGGGCTGGAATGTCGCCGCTGGCTGCCCGGCTGCCGCTGCTGCTGCTGTTTGGGGCTGCTGCAATTCTGCTTCTTTCCTTAGGTCAAACAGGAACTGCTTATGTTAAATACAAGTTCTGGTTGTGACCACAGTCCAAAGGAGGTTGCTGCTGTTCTCCTTGATTTAAACCTGACAGAAGCTGTTGCTTTTTAATTCTAATTCTCTTGCTGTGTTTTACCTTTGGTTCTAATCTCTGCTACCAGTTCTGCCTGAACCAGCTAAAACTCAGTGTTCTTCAAGTGTTCTAGAATGTGTCATTGATAGAGGTCAGTATTGGCTTATTCTTGAGGTTTATTGTGTTGACTGTCCTGTAATAAGAAAACAAACAATCAAAAAGTAATGCTCCTTATCTGGGACATGGCCATCACAGCCTTCAGATGGGGAGTTTATACACAGATCTGTTTGTGTGCACATACTGTGCAAATAAGAACGGGCTTTGTACTTGAGAGGTGGCAGTAAGTATGTCTGTATGTGTTGCTTCAGAAGTAAGCACTGAGTGAATATATATGGAAGTCCTGGTTCCAGTTGCAGGCTTAAAATTGATTTTCATTTGGCATGCTCACTGCATAAGATAGGCAGTTCTTGTAAGGACACAGGGCTTTTTTTTTTTTTTGCCTAAAGGAAACTTTGCTTTGGGAACAAAGGAAGACAGCACTCAGCTGTGGAATACCAGCAGTCCTGTTAAGGACAGCTGGAATTAGTGGCTATTTTAAGAAAGAGAATTTGGAGAGTTTTCCTGAAAAGAATTTAAGGATGCCCTGTTCAAGAAGAAGCCTTCCAACTTTTGATTTGTAGCAGCCAAAAGGTATACTCCTCATCTTAAATATTTCTTCTCAACAATAAATAAAAGATTAAAGAACATTGAGGGATCTCAAAGCAGTGCTGAAAAATGTGGACAGTAGAATGAAGTATCTTATTTTGTCTGTCTTTAAGACAGATATGTTTGGTTAGTGTTCTGTGAAGGATAGATGGAGAGAGAAATTAGCTGTATTTTCCATCAACTTTACAGTTTCCTAGAATAGTGTAAAGGAAACTGTACTAGTAAATTATGCCCTAAGCTTAAGTCAACAATTTGAAGCTGAAATACTTACTTTCAAACTGCTTCTCATATCTTGGAATAATCGTCTTTGGTTTTTAAGTTTGTCATTTCTGTGAATTTTTAAATAGTTTTTTAGAGAATTCCTAAGCAAGGACCACATCAGTGCATATAAATAATTTCAAGTAAAAGATATGTTGTAATTTAAAGAAATTAAAGAAAGGTTAAAGTTAACCTTGAGAGACGGTATGGCTATAACTTTATATTGTCTGAACTCATTGTAGTCCTCCAAAAATAAGTTGAACTCTGATTCAGGCATTGGAAAACCTGAAACAATTAAATATTATTTTAAAATACTTCAGTCCATTTTGTTGCCATAAAACATAAAAGCAAATCAAATATATTTATCTTATGATTGCATGGTATTATTACAAGGCAGACTCTGTTGTTGTTGTCGTCGCGTTTTTCATCCACTTCCCTCAAAAAGCTGTACCTTAAGCAAATATTAAAATTGTAAGGTAAATCACTCAAAATTTAGGATATTCCAAGATGAAGATTGCCTTATAATTTTAATTCACATCTTATGTGAAGTGATACAATCTTTAACCATATATGAACAAATTTTTTCCACATGAATGCTGCCTTTTGTGAAGGACACAGCTGAAATTCTCCCCCAGAATCCCCGGTCAGGTTGAACCTGTCATGGGAAGTAGCAGCACAACAGTTTAATATTTGGCAAGCAGCTGAGGACAGGGTTTTGTAATGGAAAGAAGTGGTCAGGCCCTTAGTTAGTCCAGCTCCACCTCTGAATACACGGATCTGTTGAATATTAAGATTTTCATAATTTCCAGGCTAGGAAAGGAAGAAGTAATTTCTTTCTTCTCAGGTTTGCTTTATCTTCATACAAGCTCAGCATTACACCTGAAGTCCCGTATCAAGTCTCACAGAGGGAGAACAAAAACCATTTCATATCAGTATAACGTCTTTAAAGAGATAAGAATAAAAGTGCAGGCACATTTGCTTACAGGTATTTAACTTCAGACATTTGAAAGTATGCTGACTTTCAGAAAGCAAGTGTCTGCCCTATGGAAGTCAGCCTTTGTTAAAGTGCCTTAAGATCAACGCTCAGACTCACTAATCGCTTTTGAAACCTACATCTGAGGAAAGAAAAGAGAGACACAGACACGCTGCCAGTAATTGCAAATCCATCTGTAGAGAGCACCAGATAAAAACCCCATCACAGTGATTTTATGGTGACTCCTCAATCCATCCTCACCTTTTTCATATAATGGGATATCCTTTTCTGATTTGTTCGTTATTTAGCTGTCCTTTATTTCCCATTCTTTCCCTCTTCCTGTGTTTGGGAGAAACTGAAACTTTGTGATATTGCAGAAACAGCTGTTCTAAAATACAAGGTTGAAGAACCCCAATTAGTCCAGCCCCTGACATGGTGAGAGGTCAGGGCTGGTGCAGGCTTTGGCTGAATGAGCTCCCTGTGTTATCCCCTCATTGAACCACCTAAACCTGGTATTATGTCCGTGTTCAAGCAGGCAGGACTGACACTGTTAAACGGAGTGATTCATGTCCGTGGAACTGAGTACAGACCAACTCCTTTGTTAAGTTCAGCAGTGGGCTGAAAGCATGGTTTGTCTGCTAATCTAAGACTAAGGATCTGATCTTGGATCCTCCAGGAAGGACCCTGCACTGCAGAAATACCAGTAATGGGAAACACTGATTGTGAACTTTCTTGAAGGCTCCTTTCCTGCTGAATTTTCCATAGTGCTGAAGTCCTGCTTGTTTTTATCATTAAATTAAGGTGGTTTTCAAGCTCTCCCTATCATGCCTGTTATCTGTAATGCGTATAGGAGTTGTCATTTGCCTTGTATTGTAGCAATGATGGATTTTATTTAACAGATACCTTCTAATCCAGCTGATAGATCAGTAGAGTGTAAGAGCTGTGATATAATTAAAGTAATTATAAATGTGAGGAGGAAGAGCATCACGTAAATCATGAGCCTAGTCTGCATATGAGTCTCATTACCTGCCTTTACTACATCTCTTCAAAAGCTGTTTTGTAGCTTTGTTTCAGTCAATATCTTCGAGCAATATGAGAGTATCCATACTCACAAGCTAGTGCAAAAGGAGTAAAAAACCCCACCAAAACTCTCTTTTATACAAACGATATAGTGAAAATAAAAGTGGCAGATCCTGACATTATCTTGGAGTACAGAAAGGACAAAAAGAATATACAGTAATTGCCAGTAAGCCAGTTAAAGGAAATAGGAATTTTAGTGCTCCATTGTGGCCATCTGTGGCTGGGTTTGTGCTCTCAGTTCCACGCATACATGTGTGCATGGATGCACACATAAACCTTCTGTCTCTGTCTCTCCATTTCTTCCCTATCCCTCTAAATACCAACCTAGAAAAAAGGAAAAGACCAGCCATCATTCTTTTTATCAACAAAACGTGTCAAAAGTGGTAAACATAAATAACCTTTCTGCTTCGACAGACACAAGGAAGATCAAATGCCTGTTGTTCCCTGTCAGACTGCTTTGAAGGAATGACAGAGTAATAAATATACACAATCATTCACTGTCAAACAAGTGGAATTCAAAGGCTGACTGAAAGTCGTTACATAAACTACATCCTAAGTACATCTGAGATAAATGTAGCAGGCTTATTCTGCTCCCTATCATATACAAGCATGTGGAAAAAATTGTGACTGGAATATCCAACAGCTTTCTAAATAGATGTTTCTTAATTACAGTGCTCAAGTGTTCGCATCTCTTTTTTTTTGATCTTCACCCAGTGATCAGATTTAAGTTGGCTCTATCTTTAAAATTAACGAGATGGTATTTTAGAAGAAAATGGGTTTCTCTGAGACTGTCAGTTGGCATTACAATTGTCTTGTCTCCCTGTGTGACTGTTGCATCGGAGTACACAGTTAATGGGGCTGGGCAGGAACGCTGCTGCTGGATCTTGTAAGGAATGCTGCAAGTGTGTGTTCTTGCTCGAAGGGAAAGAGTGCAAACTAAAACTTGTGATTTTGCTCTGTAATGAGCATGTCTCGGTATGTATCTGATCCTGCTTGCTTGGGGCTGCTGCCTGGGGCAGATGCTTGCTGTGCTCCTCTGTTCAATTTCACTGATGTAGCCCATGAACTGAGGCTTCACCTCCAGTCCATGGTAGATCTCCATTTACTTCCTAATGGCTGACAATTTCAGGTGTCTGCCTTGGTTTTAGTTTGAGTGATAGCACACTTACAGATTTTTTTTCTAACTTTAGTGTGCTTTCAGACATAGTCCTTATTTTTGTTTGGATAAATATTATGGTTATTCTAAAAATCCCCACTTCTGAAAAATATTTTGTACTGCTGTAACAAAAACTTGGAAAAGGGGCTAGCAATTACACAATGTATTATTCTTTGGAAGAAAGAATTATTCCCTAACAAAATGGAGATGTAGCAATAATTATTCTCTGTTTAAAACCGATGCAGCTGGTTAAATAATACTTCTGTAGCACACAGAAAATGGCAAGTGACCTCAGCATAGTGTTCTACATACTGTTTTGCCTTCATCCTGTGCCAGCAAAAGATGCTACCTGTAATAGCAGTTGGAAGAACTGTATGGCTCGTTTAAATTCTACTGGGCTGTTCTGAGTTGTAGCCTGTATGTTTTTCACTGTTAAATTGAAGAAATAATATCCCGTCATTACAACACAACCAGGAACTGCAAAGGATCCCTGAAACACAAAATGAGATGCCCTAAATTTTTCCCCTTACCTTATTTATTCCCATATTTAAGCAAGTGTTTATTTTCACATTTTTGTTCCCTTTTGTTAAATTTGTTTGTAGTCTTGGATTTCAGTCAGAATTGTTACTGACACATTTTTCTGTATAAATTAACCAAGGCTTTTGGAACATTTTAAGTTACTTCAAGATCAAACGCTGAGATGTGGTATTTGGCATTTTTCAAGTCTCATCTTTCCCCAAATCCCAAATAATACAGCCTTTACAACAGCTGTCCTTGAAGAGCTTGATTTGAAGAATGTTGGTTCAGAAGCCAAAGAAAACTACCTTTGCACTACTTAATCTGTTACAGACCAACAACAGTTTCTTGTACAAATTCAATACCCTACACGGTTGATAGTAAAATTTATGCCATGAATAAGGACTTCAAATTTCATTTACATACCTCCATACTCCAGGAGTAGTAAAGGATATAGCAGTTAGCCTATCCTATAAAAATACTTTTATCCAGCCCATATCCTGCCTTTTTAGAGTGAAATTTTGCCATGGGAAAAGTACAACATATGTTGTAAAAGCCAAATTGCTACTTTGGACAGAAGGACATTTCCTTTGCCTCTTTTCTATTGACTGAAAATCATCAAAATTAAAACCAGATTGCAAAGATCTGTATTTATGGTTCCTTGTTACTTACCTTGCTGTTATCAGTGAAATTGACAGCAGATGCCTATGAAAGATACTGGAGACATTTGGAAAAAAAAAAGAAAGCAATAATGAACCTATGGGACCTCATGTTATAGTGGGGACTCCAGCATTTTGTCTTGGTCAGTTCTGCTGTTGAACAATGTTGGAGAGAACTGTCAAAAATATACCTGTTTGGTCATTATTGTTTTTAGATTGCACCTTATACAGGAGAATTTTATGGCAGGAAGAAGAGGCAGCTGCTTTTTCTGTTTCTCTTTGGAAGGGGTGACTTCAATGTCAAAATTAAGAAAGATGAGCTTTTAGCTTTGACAAGTCTTCAGGTCTTGAGGACTTTACTCCATGCCTGGGGCTTTTCTCCTTTCTCTTTAGTCTGTTTAGACAAGTTGGGATCGTCTGCAGGAAAATTGAGTGTCTTGCTCATGGAGAGAAAATAAGCCCCTAGATGATGTCATAAAGGAAGACATTAGGTTTCATTTCAGATAGTCAAACTCTGTATTTTCAAAATGTTCGTTAGAATTCTGGAAGAAGGGTACTTGTTAATGATGTGATGTAAATCTGGAGTTTTCTTGTAAGATGGCTTATTTTCTTTTTCCAAGAACTGTTATATATTGGAGACCATTTGCTCTACAGAAAGTTGCCTCTAATTGAAATGGTGTAATCTAATCTAAAGGTCCTTTTTTCTCTTACTTCTTTTTCTTGGTTTTTTTTTTTTTTTTAGTTAGATGTCTATAAAACATGCAGCTCTGTGTTTGTGAGTGATTGTGTGTCTGTGTGTCATTACCTGATTTATATCTGCTTGTTTTGTCCTTTATTCTTGAACTGCTTTATCTCTGGACTCTGTTTTCACAAACTCTAACTCTTTCTCTTTCGCATCTCCTTCCTGGATTTGCTGCTTCCTTCAGCCTCACCTCAAGGTCAGTATTCACTTTTAAAAGGGTGTTTATAAAACTGTCTATTCAGCTAAAATTGAGATTTTACAGAAGTTTGCACATCAAATTACATGATTGCAAAATAAAAGATCAGAGATTTGGTTACGTCTGTGTAGGAGGATGGGTTGAATAGGGTGCATGTTTAGAAGGGAAGAATTTATATCAAACCATTGTAAATCAATGCTGCTGTGCACTGGGAAGAAGGGGAAGGACTAACCAATGAAGTTTTTAAAGGGAAAAAACTACAGGAACAGGAAGCTGAAGAAAGACAGTTTAAATATTAGTAGTTTTATCTGTTACTTTAAGAAGAGATTGGCCATTATCCATGTTCCCTAATACATACACATGCTGTGGAGTGTAAAGCAGTTCCTTTGAAATACTAGTCATACAGACTTTAACTGCTGGATCTTTATCATTGCATCTGTGCCTGAAACCTTGCAGTGATGTTGCAGAACTAGTTTTGGTGCAGTTTGAATGTGCTGTGCTGTCAGAAAGAACTGAGGACTGAGGGTTAAAGATAAGTGAATTAGGAGGAGGATGAATTTGTTGAAAACACAAAGTGATAAACCACTGAAGAAAGCCTACCAAGAGACAATATGTTTTGAGTCTTTCAGCCATCGCTCATTTTTCTGTTTTCATATTTTAAAAGCACTTGCATACCATAGATTTTGGGATTTCAGTAGAGTAGCTCAGAGTAAACATCTATGGCCTAAATAATACAAGTAACAGTACATTATCTAATGACTCTCATTTGCCTTTGAAAGCTCTGAAACCGTGTTGGATTTTAGTCTTTGCTGATAAAGTCTGTTTGGTAGAAAGTATCTGTGACTCCTGGAGAAGGAATGATCATAATTGTTTCAGGCAGTCTTTGCCCAGAAAGCCACTACTTAATGACTAAAATTCTGAGTTATCAACCAACATCCGACTTTGCTGTTCATGATTAGGACTGAAAAATGTGGTGGTGACTGGAATCCCCCAGTGCTGTGATGCTGCTGATGCCTTTAAATTGTGTCAGCATCGTGACCTTGGTTTGGCACAGGCATTGCACTTGTGGCCCTGGGTGCGTGTTTTTCTTCCTCCCACAAACTGGAAAAAGATTGGAAGTTAATCATGTTGTTGTCATCCATCAATACCTTCCGTATTCCGTGTGTCATACTGGCACACTTGTAATTACTGCGGAGAGGAGGTCTGGCCTTGAATGACCCCCTTCAGGTCCCAAAAAACACAACTGCCAGGAAGCTTTTTCTGCCTGAGAGCATTCTCCTCTGAAATAACCACACTGTCTTTTGCTGCACGAGCACGACTCTGTGGGGCAGTCTGTATTTGCCTGCTACCACCGTGAGTGGAACTTGGTGTGCTTTGGCTGATAAAGTCCTAGGTGTTATGGAATCCAGCTGTCAAAGCTGTTTCAACTTTGATCCATATGGCTTTAGGGTTTTATCAATACCTGTGCCTATGCTGGAATTAATGATAAGAGGGGAAACAATTTAGGGTGCTGTTTGGTTGTGGTCTTTCTAAGGCCTGTGATTTCTCTTTTCACAAGCAATGTAACCATAACTTTTATTTCTCACATTTAGAGCATATTTTAAAATTTGGCTAGAGAAGATATGGCTGTGATTTGAGGTAACCAAGTCTTAGGATTAGGAACTTGGAAGAGTTTTCTCCTAAGATGTTAAAGAGATTGTCCGTTCTGTCCTCATAGTTTCTTAGTCGGTTTATTGATTTTTTTTTTTTTTTTTTTTTTTT
>VZTI01004092.1:783857-843811 GCA_013397865.1 Struthidea cinerea
GTATTACTTTTTTTCCATTTTTAAAATTATTATGGTTAGTTGCTGAGGTTTTCATTTATTTGTTAAAATAAATCAAGAGTGTAAGGAAATAGGTGGAATGACTGCTCTTGGAACTACAAAATCTCTGCTGGCCAGAAATGAAATAAAAAGATTCTCCTCAGGGCATACAGGAAAATTACAGTGGTTGAAGTACACTAGTTTCTTTCCTAAGCACTTCAGAGTTTGCCTAATTACCATTGACTGCAAAATATGAAGAAATAGCTGTTCTGTGAAGTTACATTCTACCTTGGAAGCTACTATGGGAGGCATAACTTTATTTTTCTCTGAATGATGTAAACCAATTTTTTCAAACATCAAAACAAATGTGTCTCCTGGAAAAGAACTGCATATGTAAAAAATATGTTAGGTATGTGTGTCTTCTAACAGGAAGAAATACTCTGAATTATTTCTGTTCTCATCAAGAACAGCTTTGCTTCCAGTAATCAGTGCAATACCTCTGAATTCTCTGATCTGTCTGTTAAGTTTTCATAGTCTCTCTCCTGTTGACAAGCTCAGTGAATCAGAATGGAATCGTGTAATCTGCATCACTGTTGCTGTTGTGACATGTACTTACTGCTCAGAAGTCTTAAGGATCTAGAGTGGATGTCATGCTGATTCACAGTAAATAAAATTGTCTTGGAAAGCATGGGGATTAAAGCAGTTTTCCATAAGAAGTTTTTTTGCTGTGCGTCTCTGCTGATGACAGCTTCACATAAAGAACTCCCCAATGCTGGCTGAGTTCAAGAGTAACAAGCCAAATAACACTACACTGATGTCATTACCTGCAGCAGTGAAAAAAAATTAGAAAAAATACCATAAAATCGTATGCTCCAGTTCTAAGCTGTTCTTCTGAATGTGTGTCACGAAAGTTGAGATAGACAAAGATAAAAAGACTGACATCAGGTGCTCTAGTCAGCAGCTGCATGTTTTTCAATGTAAGAATGAGCTATATTGATAAAGTAAAAGTAAGATTTTCAGCCTCAAACTAGGTAACCAGCTGCTTAACTGGACAGGAGCTATCTCACAGGAGGCTTGTCTTCTAGTGTTCTGCTTTATACTGTCAGATTTTCTGTTAGTTTAGATCACATAATTAATTGTACTGTCTGTCATATTTTAAAGCAAGTAATCCAGTTCTTAAAAGAAAGTTTTCCGGATTTTTTGCTATACCAAAGAGAATTTGATGCTCTAGGAAGTAATAATGAAATACTGTAAACCTTATTTCCACAAGCAAAGTGGCTTGGTGATTAGATGAGTGCAGGCTGGTGGCATGAATCCAGATAAAAGTCTGCTAAGAGTGTCCATGTAAAATTAAATGTCAGTGTAGCAACTCAAGTGTAGCCTTATAAAATCAAAGTAAAAACAAAATACTAAATCTGAGGGGATTATTTTAGTCCTTTTTCCAGAGTCCTAAATGTATATTAAGCAGAACATGTCTAACCACCAAAAAAATGTTTAAAATGTCATCCTTCTGTAAGAAAATAGCAGATAATATTGCTTAAAAGTTGAGTAAGCACAGGAAACTCAGAGTGCTATTCAATAATTGTTTTAAAAAACCCAAAACAAAACAGCAGAGTACTTAAGTGACAGGCATGTAGTCTGTGGTACCTGTGGGCTTTTCACTGTGCTGGAAATACCTTTGCACACTGACTCATGTGCTGCACCTCCAGGAAGCCGTAGATCTGAGGACTGACGAAGTGCCAGCGCGGTCAGGAGAAATGTCGCTGGAAATGGGGCTGGCTCTTTAGTTTCATACCTTCAGAAGACTCCAGGTCTTCACTCTGCCACAATGCTGGTCATTAACCATGTCAGGAAGTGATAAAAATTTCAAGTGTGTTGAGTCAGCAGTGGTTTTAGCTCAGCAGAGACAGAAACATTGTCTTCAAAGAAGTTTCCATTTAAATTTCCTTGGCTGTCTCCAAAAAACAGCAATCTGTAGTAGTTGTTTTCTATTCAATATACGTTTCCTGTAATTCTGCTTAGAGCAAAAATGGCTTTGTGGAATTATTTACACTGAAAAGTACTCTTCTTTTAAGAGTTGTCTGATCCTTGTGAGTGAGGAGAATTAAGTCGTCTTGGAGATGATAGTGGGAAAAGGAAGAAATGAAGGCATCAGGCCTGGTTATGAGGGTTGGGTGGTGATGAGGACACAAAATAGAACTGTGGTTTTCCTTAAAACAAGTCACTGGCGTAGCCTTTCAAATTTGCTTTAGGTATAGTGATCATCAGAGCTTTCCTCTGTTCAAAGTGGGATCTGTACCTTTTCTGTCAAAAGTCCTCTTTTCTTGCCTCATTTGACTGCATCTTAATTAAGCGGAATTATTCACAGCTGTACATCGTCTCAGAAGTCTCACTTTCCTGCAGTCTCACATGATCTGATTAATTTCCTACTACCAGCTGAAATTAATTTAATTACGTGAAACAACAAGTCGTTTTTCTCTTTGTCTTATTCCTTTGTTTTCAGCACATATATTCACAAAGTATGCAGGTTTCCAGTGGGATTTTGAACTGAGGTAGCATTAGAAAGACAAGTGACATGGCACTAGGGAGGATTTTCGTGCGTCACAGTATGCTGTGAATTTTGAAGAGGTTTGAGTCAAATGCTCTGAGAGAGAAATCCTTCACAATTTTTTCAGATATAACAAAAAGGTGGGGGTTTTACCATATTATTTGAAACATTGAAAGACAACGTTATTTTTAGAAGACATTTTAAGATGCGTCTCTGTCTTCCTATATCCCAAAGTTAACAAATTACGTATTATGTCATCGTCAGAAGATTAAATGGAATGAGCACTCAAACTTCATGCAACATTAAACATTTTGACTAACCCATATGTGTCACATCACATTTAGTCAAAGGAGTAAAATCTGAAGATTATTCTTCCTCTTTAATGGCTAGTTTCTGTGCAAAATTTTATCCCCCCAAGTGGCTGGATTTTTATTTCTCTTAAAATTCTGAAAGCCAGGCAGTGAATGTGTATATCTATGGTAAAATAGTCTTGGTGCAAATGGTCCCATGAGTGACAGTACCGCAAGCTTTGGCAGGCCTGGGCTCAGCAATAGTACAGTAGTTACAGAGAATGCAGTTGGGCAGGACTTTTTAAAAAGTTGCTGAAAAGGATCAGCTCAGTTGCTGCTTTTCGTGCTTTTTTTACTCTCAAGGACTCCTTTCAGATCCCTGAACATAATGGTAAAGTGTGCAGGAGTGATGCATTACCCACAGGATTGGTAGACCGAGTTGCAGGCCATTTAAACAAATCAGAAATATGCAGGTTGATGGAATTGGATCAGATAAACACAAGGTTGCTGAGGGAGCCAGCTGATGTCGTATCAAGGACTCTTTCTATCATCTTCAAAAGCTTTGCCTGTCAGGGAAGGTTCCCTTTGACTGGCAAGCATCATGCCCATCTTCAGGAGGGATGAGAAGGAGGATCTGGGGGCTTGCAGGCCAGTCAGTGTAACTTCATGTGCTGGGAAGTTTTTGGAGCAGATCCTCGTCAAAGTCACCTCCAAGAACCTGAAGGAAAAGAAGGCGATAGGGAACAGCCAGTATTGGATTTACAGGAACAAATCATGCCTGAGCAACCTGATTGCCTTCAGTGATGAGATGACTGGCTCAGAGGAGAATCAGCAGTGCTCAATGTCTTTTTAGTGGTGTGGATGATAACACAAATTACACCTCCAAAATTTCTAGGGAAGACAGAGTCAGACTTTTCTCACACATGTTCAGTAAAAGGTTGAGAGGCAACAGACACAAATTGCAGCTTGTTCCAATAGAAGTCCTATTGAGATAATTGACAGAAAAATAGTGATTAGTTGGGTATTGATACATTGCCCAGGGAGGCTGAGGAGCCCTCAACACTGGAGATAATCAAAACTCATCTGAACAAAGCTAGGAGCAACCTGCTCTACCTTGGCCTTGTTTTGAGCAAGGTATTGAACTGGGTGATCCTCAGACATCCCTCCAAACAGAATGACTCCATTATTCTGACTTTCTATGGTAAGTTAGTATGTATTTTTGGACAAGATCTACAATTTTTGTGTGGTTTTGGTAAGAATTTCTGTGTAATAGTGACCTGATAAAACAGGGTAGACAAAAATGGGCTTGTTATTTCATAGCACTGTACAGCTGTAAGAAAAGAAAGAAGAAAAATTGGGAGGGGTGAGGGGGAGCAGGTTCCATTGCACTTCTACTTCTTGCAAATTTCTATATGTGTTCTCAGTTTTTAAACGATTTTGGAAAGAATTTCTGCTTTCTGGAGTACAGTATCACTGTGATATAGGTCAGAGTGGTATTGTTAGGTTTGTCTAGTAGTTTACTCGAGACATTTTTCTTTCATGATTTCTAATACTGCTCTCCCCTTCTTCCCCATCCCTAAACACAGATACTCTCAAACTTTACTGCTGTTAATAGAATCAGAGAAGATAAAATTGGAAATTCTGTTTCACAAATTTTTTGTATGTTCTCTGGAAGCTTTTCTTGCTGGTGAGAGCTTAGACTGGGACAGTGACCTTTAATCTGACGGGGAGGGGATTCACTGTTTCGCCTCTGTAGTTACCAGGTTTGCTCTTATGTCTTATGTCACGGGGGCTGAAAGAACCATTTGCAGTTCTCACATCCCTTTTTGTCACATCCTTTATCTTGCTCAGGCTCTGGGCAAATAAAATAGAGCATAGTTGACCCTGCATTTTCTTCTCAGCTCACTTGTTGAGGCAGCATTTTTCTGCTGTGAGGTTTTCAGCTGGCCGGGAAGTTACTCGTGGTGTGTTGAGTCTGCGCCGGTGCCTGAACTGGAACCTTTTGTTCTTGTGTTACTTGTGAAGTTCAAGTTCCATTTCTGACCTGCACACAAGGTGTGCCTCAGATGAGGGCATTCGATCGTGATTCAGATGTGCCTTTCACTACTTTACTGATCAATTGAGAGCATTACTTCACTGGCCACCTAGCGAATGTTTTCTGTCCTCATTCCTGTGAAACCAGCTTCCCTAACAGGCCTATGCATCATCTCTGCAAATAATTCCTCATCTTTTGCATGAAAAATATCTTAGATAAGCACAGATATTTATTACAGTCATACAGTTTATAGATTCAGTGAACAGTTCTATTGCTATCAGTCGATTAATTTGAAATCATTCTTTATCACTTTACTGTAAAATGAAAACAAAATTTCTTATCCATGAAATCCCAAGTAAGCCATTAAAGATATTGCAAGATAAAAAACATGCTTAACATTCTTAGGCTACAATTAAATTAGAAAGCTCTTTTTCCCCCTTTTCCCTTTCTCTTCTATGGCTCTCTTCCATTTCATTGTTCTTGCAGGGTGGTGTTTTCAAGTATTCCCTTCTTCTGCATAACATGTTCATCGTCTGTGAACAATAGAGGGCCCTTTCACACTGGAATGTGTCAACTTTTCTAGATAGTCTTCTTGAAGTACCCCAGGCAATTCAGGCAGATTTAATCAAGCTCTCAGTAACTTGCTTAATTTCCTGCTTATCCAGCAGACAGGCCATTCTTCTTAATTAAAAGAAATGGGGTGTGTTCACTTCCGCAGAGAACAAAATGTTTCCAGTTGTCACTTCTGTTCGTGGCTGAGTAATTAACTCCCATCTCCAAGAGGTAAAGTGCCTCCTATCCCTTTGGTGACCTGCACACTCGGTTCAATGTGAAGTGCTTTTACAGGGAACATTCCTATGTATCTATTTACAATATTGAACAGATTTGACAGGAATTGGAATCAAGCCTGTTGGTAGTTTTGGGGTGGCAGTGGGGTTGGAATTACTCAGTTCCAGCATCCTTCCTTCAAGCATTGTGGGATGAACTTTACCATTACAAGTAACTTAATTCTTTTTATACAAAACCAAAAGTGAGCAAGAATTACAAACCTGAGTTGCAAAATGCTCCCTGTACATGCACAAGAGCTTTGTTTCATCCTAGAAATTACAGCTGCCAGCAAATGGCAGCTGCCAAGCTGGACTGCTCAGGGCCAGCCTTGACAACGAAAGCAAAAGGTGCCAACCCAACAAAAAAGTGAGGCTCCTTCCCTACTAGTTCCTCCTCTCCTGTATTGCTCAGCCCTAGGTTTTTTTGTGTCCTGAGTGGTTCCTGCCGTGTTTAAAGAGGTCCCACATGCTTGGAACTAAAAGAGAGGTGACCTAATGCAACTTTACCCTACCAGTATCTGTAAGGATAAGGACTCTTACCTTACTTCAGTGGGTATGCTGTACCTTTGAACATGCATTCTTTTGGGACCACCAATATTGTGTTCATCCTTGGATCTTTCCCTAAGCTTGCCTTACTCTGGAATAGTTTGCATTATATTTTCACTTTAGTTGCTTTAGTCTGCAGTGTTTTAAAACAAGTGTGTTCTGAGTTTCCTGATGGTAGGATTCTTGGTTTTGCAGGATGCCCCTGAATTCTCAGGTAATTGTACCAAATTTATTGATGTTCTTAACTTAAAACCAGCTACTAGATAGATACACACATTCGCTTTTCAGTGTGTAATTTTTCACTTTCCTAAATCAATCAGCAGAATATGTTAGCAATTTCACTTAGTAATAAACAGCTTAGAAGTAGGTTTTTTAATTACTAACCCCTAGCAATATATGTAAAATACATAAGAATGAACACATTTTCACTCTTTAGGATGTCAGCATATTTTAAAGGATTGATACCTCAAATCAGTGTGAATTGTCTTTTCTTTTAGCACTTGCTCCTCTTGCTCATTATTTTTTTCTTTTTATCATTTACTTTAAGGCTGTCCTGTGTGGAAGAAAAATGGGAGAAAGCATTAAATGAAGTTGATAGTAAAAACTTTATTAGGATACTGCAAAATGACACTTTATACTGCAAAAGTGGCCGCTGAGTTGGAATGTGAAAATAATGGATTTTCCTGTTGTATTTGGAGTAGAACACTTATATAGAACTGCAACATTTAATGTCATTTCTTCTTAAAGGAAATACTTCACGATCATATGTCCCAGTCAAAGGGACTGTTCCCCACAGCATAAGCAATCGGGAGAGCTTTTGTAGGCACCATGCAGTGTCATTATACAAAGGTTATCAGAGAAATGCAAATAGCTGTGGGTTTTCTCTCCTTAGTTCATGACATGCCTGCTTCCCTTACTTGTATGTCCTGCTTTCAGCACAGATTTCCCATTTTAATGTGGAATATGCAGATGTGTGCTCAGACAGTGGGGGCATGGCGCGCGGTTTCTGACAGTTTGTTTCCCTTGACTGCTTATTTCAGTGTTCTTTCTTAGTATGCTTGGATCACATGAACAAATGACAGCTGAAATACAGCTGAAGGAGTCTGCTTTCTATTTTTAAGGGCTTCAAACTTTAGACATTATTGTAACTTGGGCAAAAACCTTATACTGTGAACGGAAGCCAAACATTTGGAAGAATATTCTAAAGTTAAATAGAAGGGGTAAACACATGCTATTCCAGTTTCGGGAGCAGGTATGAATTCCTAGTTCTTTTTCATTATGGGTGTAATCTTTCCCATGTCCATTTTTATCTCTTCATCATTTTTTTTAATAGATATAAATACATCTTACTAGTTAGCCAATATCTGTGAAGAAATTCTAATTTTGAGCCATAGTGAATTTGATTTAAAGCTACATGTCTTTTAAATTTTTTAATTAGTTCAAAGGGTCCGTACACTGTTAATTTCTTCCTTACACCAGTCTGTACAAGCTGAAAGCAATCAATAAGAAGAAACCCAACACCACCTTCAAAGGGATTTCATTTGATTTCTTGAAAATTCTGGAGAGGAAGGAGTATGTTGTGTGTTTTCTGCTGCATCTTGGAATAGTTGTTTCTTGAATTAGAGGTAAAGAAATTTTATTTCTAAGTAGAAAGGGACTGGAAAGCTCCTCTTGTCTTTCTGTATCCTGTTTTGACCATAGCCTCATTGATATGACTTAGATTTTCAACACTGTTTGTGTCTCTCAACCTCCAATGTATGCCTTCATATAAAAAGATAGATGATTTATAGAAAATATATTGTATTTGTGTTAGTAATATTCTCCTTGACAGCAAAGCCTGTTGTTTGCTGATATTTCCTAATGATTAGGAGCGTTCCTCAATTACTTGGAAAATCAGTTCACTGAAGGGAGGCAGAAAAAGTCTCAGCGTCATCCTGCATCAAGGCAGTGGCCCTGATAGGGAGATCAGCTCAATTAAAAATCTTAATTTTGCCTGATTCGTCTCAAGGTCACCAAATAAAAAGTAGTTCAATGGAGTAGTGTAATTGCCTAGATAAAGAATTTATCTTTCTGAGTACACATTCCAAACTAGAGCTAATTTAATTAGCCAACCTTATGATCTCTGAGGCTATCAGTGAGAGTATATTTCAGATATCTGACACATGGGGCATCTTGTTGCTGGAGGTATTTTTTAATGTGCTCCTTCATATGTTAAAAATTGAAGTATGTATTGATAATACTCATGGACATACTTGTTCTGTATCAGATCCACGTGCTGTGGAATGGTAGAAATCCCTCCTCAAATGCGTAAGGCAGTTACCTTGTCCATGGCTTACCAGGGCTGTTAGAGAAACCTCCAATGAAGAGAGGCTCATAAATGTTACTTTTCAACACTCACTGAGTTCTCCAGAGCCCCAGTGGTGTTCACTTCACTTGCAGAATATTCTGGGCTGTGTTCTCCTGTGTGCCAGACGGAAAATACAGTGTTACAGCTGTATCAGAGGAGGAGGGACTAAACCATCTGCACTGTTCAGACAGGCTGTGCAGCCCTGGGTGTGGGATATTTATTACAAATGATGCTGCTGTCTGCCATTTGCCAGGCACTCAAAAGTCTGTAACAAATCATCTCAGTAGGCACGCTTCGTACTAACCTGCTGTGGGCTGTCAAAGCTGGTGATTCAGAATGTATTTCAGAAGAGGAGATACCTCTTAAGAAATGTTTGCTAAGCACCCGAGGGAAATATGCCAGACGTGCCGTTCTGAGAGTCATTGTGGTCTGCGTTCGCTACCAGAAATTGGTCTCACCAGTGGATTCCAAAATAGAGTTGTGTCCCTCCCATCTCACGTTCTCATGGTAATGGAGATGCTGTAGCAAGGTGCAGCTTGATGAGTGTGATACCAGGGCTTTTCAATCAACCCCATCCTTTTGGATACTTTTCCCAATATAGTCTCTGGGAATGGCCAGCTTTGGATCAGATTTCGTATAACTTCTTTGTAGCTAATAGAGTAAACACTTTGCGGTTCACATCTGCAGAGAATCTTTTAGAAAGATTCTTCTTGAAAACAATTTTGGTTTTAAGTAGATGAGATAAATTATATCAGATTTTTATTTGGCCATCTCAGTGAAGTAAAATCATCAGGTTTTTAGCCCTGAAGTGGACAGGTTTACATTGTTTCAGAATGGTCCTGATAGCATCACTTCCTTACATCTTTCCCTAAGAGCAAGACTCTGAATGTTCTTGTGCATGCATATCTTTTTATCAGAAATCCTCTTCCACTGAGTTACTACATCCATTGTCATTTTGTTTTTGTCCTTGGCAACTGCTTGGTTTAATACTTTTTGCTGAAGACTGGATTTTCAGTAATTGTCAGCTTAAATGTATGAGACATATCTTGATTCTTTAACATCCAGTTATCAAGGTGACAGAATAATAATGTTCAACTGTTAACCCAAATTCCTTCAAATTTTTAGAAAGGACTTTTCTCTCTTCATAGCTTGTTTACGTACGGATAGATGTTTTAAGCTACTCTAGCATGGCTCTTAAATGCTTTGCTTTCGAAATTTTCTTCTCCTTACATTGTATTTAATTTTTTGTTTGGTTTCAATGGCTAATTTTTACATTTGATTTTTCTTTTAATTACTGTTTGCATCACATGTTGTTGTAGAAGGAATTAAAAGATTGCTTGCCCGTCTGAAAGAAAACAACTGCTCTATTGTGATTGTTTTCTCTTCTGGCTAGTGGGACTGCAGTTAAAAAAGATGTGTTATCTTATATCACAAAAATACCCTCTGAAACAGCAGTAAAATGCTCTTCATAAGGAAGATTTTATTGCTGTTTAGAAAACACTTTTTTCAGCCAAATGGTGCAGGTCTCTTGAGCAGAGAGTGGCTGGTTGTGTGTGATCTGTTCACAGGGCAGTTAGTTTGTGAGCTGGAGTTAAAGGTAAAGAGAACAGCACCTTCGGGACTTCTTCCCACACTGTTAGGGCCAAATTCAACTAACCCAGCATGTTGCAGGGGGAAGAAATCCACACCAAACCCTAATCAGCCATTTTATAGATGTCATTTTTGGCTTTGCATCTGTTTGCTCAATTAACAAAAGCAGGAAAAAAAATACAGCAGAACAAACTTATTTGTTGAACTACTGAATGCTTTTATTAAGGTCCTTAAAGTATTAGTATTTTTTGTAACAAAGGAACACCCATACCACTATGTTGCAGGTTTCTTTCAGAGTTCACCTGAAGTTTGTATTTTTAATGTTCCTAGCGACAATAAAAACTAAAAGTTGAAAGGCTTTAAGGTTAAAGGTTTCTTTTCTAGTTCAATTGCTGTCAGCTTTCAAAACTAGTTATCAAACCTGATGTATAATTAATTTGATATTTAATCTCTGAAGTCTGATTTAAAATTTTACACCAGTTATGAAATTATGGTAATGTATTCATTATTTTCATCACAGAACTTGCTTCCTAGGAAATAGGTGCTGAGAATTTAAGTAGTTGGGAAGCTGCACATTAATTTTATTAGTCTTTTATTTAGCTGCACATTAGCTAGATGAATAGATGCAAAAGATTTTATCTACAAAACTGTAATAAGAGATTAATGAAAACATGAGGTGCTGTAGATGTTTACCAGAAGTGTTTAGAGTGTCTTCTTGTACTTGGCGCTGTCTGAAAGCAAAACTTTAGTTTGCTTAATTTGATGTGGACTTGTTGCACTAAAACAAAGACACTTTGTTTAATCTCTGCTGATAATCCCTCCATTTTAGCCAGCTGGTTGAGGCAATTTTTCTTTTCTTACTTTTTTTTGAGAATACCAAGACAGCAGCATTTGACTTCACCATTGTGTGTAGCTGGGCTACTGTCTCGTGACTGGAGAGCACCCTGGTTAATTCTGGTGTTGTTTTTTTTTTTTTTATTCCCTCATGAAACATTCCATGTAGCATTAATAACTTGTGCCACCAGTAAACTTCATCTGTTGCTAATGAGTCAGGTGATGGGTTTCTTTTCTGAGGTGTTTCTAAATTATAGGAGGGTTTGGATACCATTTTTTATTACATTGAGTTTCTGGATTCGTATGGCGAGTGCTCCCCTATCTCTTATCTTCCCATCAGCTGTTTCTGGAAGAAAATCTTCATGTTGTTTTAGCTACAGGGAGAGATGTGCTAGCTGATGTGCTGACTGCATCAGGAAATGTGCATTGTTATCATGCAAATAATTCTTACCACTGAAGAAACACAGTGATCAGTGTAAGGTAAAGATCTGCTTGAAGTCTTGACTTTAACACCTCTTGATTCAGACACTGTTGGGCTCCTATTCCTAAAATTTGGGGCAAGCTAGTTTCCCACAGCCTTCATCCTTTGCCTCCTCCAGTGCTGACCTGAATGCTTTGTTTTTAGAAATCGAAGTTCCCTAGCCTCAGGAAATGAAGTCCACCCCCCATCTCTTAAAGCCACCATGGGACGATTTGACTCACATGCAGCAGCCCAGTTAAATTTTCAGGATCTGTTAATATTTTCATTGGCATTCCTTACCTTGTCATATAAGTGGTGCAGAACAGCAAGGAGCAGTGTAACAAACTGATGAGAGGTTTTGGGAGACATTCAGAGGCAGAAGAGGTAGTTGAGTGCTGTGCAGTTGAACAAGAACAGTTTAAGAGTGGTGACTGGTCTTTTAGCTTGGATGCAATGTGCAACAGACGTGGTAATATTAAACCAAGTTTGTGAAGCATAGTGCAATTATTTTTTCTTTTAGTTAGGAATTTAATGCACCATTTTTGATCTTGTTACGATATTGAAAGGCAGTGACAAACTAATTGAAAAGCTGGAACTGCTACATACAGCCAAACAAAGCAAAGGAAAAGGCCCAGATAACACTTCCAGTTCTTAAAAAAAAAAAAATCCCAGTCATACTAAATTCCATGTAGATCTTCAGCAGTGTATAATTCCCCTGCTCCTAATTTTTGAATCCATAAGATGAAGAACTTTGTTCAGCCTTTGGGATCTTTCCTTTGACTGTCAATCACACACCCAGTTGTGGTGATGGAGCTGTGTGATGTGGTCAGTCCTGTTTCCTTCATTGCTTATTTATCTTCCTATCATCACTTTCTTTTTCTTGAGGTTAAGCAATTGAGCTTTCCAAACACTGCCATTTTTCTCCATGATTTGGTGACTAACCCTAACTAAGGTGAAGTGAGTTTTGAGCAGCTAAAAGCCCAATCAAAACCTTTCAGAACAGGCTTTTTTCTCATTTTCAAAACAAAGTAGCATTTTTGGGAAGAGTTTTTCCTTGGTTTCCTTCTGCTGTATGCCCCAGAATGTAAATATTTTTATTTGTGTACCAAAACTACAAAAAAACCCCAAGCAAAACAAAAAAAAGCCAGACAACACAGCTATGTCAGTATATTCATTATCTTTTAAATTCAGATGTTACGGTTAAGGATATGGCCAGCTAAAATATTTTGTGGGGGCAGACCTTAAAAACAAAGAAGTGACGGAGGAAATTTTGGGGTAAATGTCATAAGTTGGACACTTCTCTGTGTCTCTTAGGACTACGAAGTGCTTGGATATCTTAGGCAATGATAGCACCATCCTCAAGGAGGGCAGTGGAGGGTAGGTGCTGATCTGTCTCTGGGAACCAGCGACAGGATGCGAGGAAAAGGAATAAAGTTGCAGCAGAGAAAGTTCAGGTTGGACAGAGGAACAGGCTCCTCACCATGAGGGCACTGGAACGGAGAAGTGGTCACAGCTCCAAGCCTGACAGAGTCCAAGGCATGTCTGGACAGTGCTCTCAGTCATATGGTTTAGTTTTAGGTAGTCATGCAACAAGCAGGGAGTTGGACTCGATGATCCCAATGGGTCCCTGCCAACTTGAAATATTCTATAATTCTATACTATACATTGTAGAGTCTAATATTTCATAACACAAGGTACATTGGCACTTCCAAACTAAGTAACGTATTAATTCACTGGGTCCCATTTTCCATGCAGGTTTTTTCAGTCATGTTGACTATTTTATCAGTTTAACTCATGTTGAGGAGCAAAGTGTTCTTTAACACATCTGAAGTTCATTTGTCCATCAGGATAAGGAGCTGCAGCAACAGTGGAGTGTCCTGTGGGTGGTGGTAATGCTACAGCAATGAAGGCTCGAGCTCAGCAATCCTTCTGACATGGCTGACGGACACATAGAAGTATTTCTGAGTTAGATGAGTAAAGCAGGCTGTTTCTATAGCAAGATCTGCAAGTTTGTTCCTAGTGTGTGCTTCATTGTGTGAAATACAGCATGTGTGTGTACACTTTATATTGCAGGGAAGCTTTTGTGGTGGCTCAAAATCATTCTAAATGTTTACTTAACCTGGATTATTCTAAAAACACTGTTGTGTGTTAGCCACGTAAATGTGAAGGAAAAGTATGTTAAAATATAATATTAAGATTCAAATTAACTTACTCATATTTTCAGTTAACATTTTAGCAACTTCTATTTTACAAGAATAACATCTGAAATTATGTTAGAAAAGATAAGCAGATGCAGATAATAGCTTACATTACATTAATGTGTAGCATGAAAATCCATACAAGGAATTAGCAGCTGTATGTATGCTGATATGCATTACAGTAAAAGGTAGTGAGATTAGTGTCAAAATGAAAAAGTATTGACATTAGTACAGAAAAAAATAATTTCATAAAAGCCTTAATAAATAAAAGGGCCTATGTAGCAATTGGTCTTCTGAGGGAGGAAAAATCTTCCCAAAGACTGATGGGTAGCAAAGTGACTTGCCACTTTTCAGGAATGCCTGATGGTCCACTGGTCTTCTATTGTTTATATTTGTCTTCCTGTTTTGAAATAATTTTAAAATGTGAAATCTTCTCATTTGAAATTTTTTATTGCTTATTGTGATTGTTTGACTTTAGTCCCCATGGTGATGTGCTGTATTTCAGCACTGGAAATTCAACAGTTTCACAGAGAAGTGGAAAGATGTGGCTTTTTTTAAGTGATGCAGCTTTGTTTCATTAAAGAGTAAAGCCATTGATATTAACAGCTGATTTCAGTCTCCTGATTAGGAAAGCTTAGGGGATTTTTTCATGAGGCACATGGCTTAAATTGGGCACCCAAAATCAAAGGATGTTAAATGATTAATTCTAAAAATCTTAGCCTGTCTTTAGTTGAAAGACTTTGGGATTTATATTTTTAAATCAGAAGCCTGAATTTGATTCTTCTTCCTTTTATCTAATATATTCCACTGTAACAGTGCTTGATGTGACATACCGTGAAACGGAGGAAAATTTGAAATAATGGAAAAGAATTTTCACTTTTGAGGGCAAAATACTTTAGGAGCTGGACCTCAAAAAAAGATGGTTATCTTAAAATTGCTATTAAAAATGCAAAAGAAATTGTTATTTCCAGAATGAGTGGGATTCTTCACTGTAATTCAACATAAACATTCTCATTAGATTTTTCTTCTTTTATATATGACTGTAACATTTTTTATTATTTGATTTGAGGTGATGCTGAGAATAAACATCTTCTGGGATGAGGTACTTTTGTTTTGTTGTTTCTGCTGGTTCCAGTTGGTCTCTTACTTACAGCTTTATTTCGTTGAACGTGAACTGGGTCTCCAGCTTTAATTAGAATCACCAGAATTCTTTCTCTCTTTTTTTTAGTCCCGTTTTGCAAAGATGTTTCTGTAGGAATGTGTGCTTATGGTAATGTTTAATGCACTGTATCTCTAAGAAGTTCATTAGCCCTTTATTTTATGATGAGGATCCCACATGCACATTGCAAGTTGGTGTTTGCTCAGTTGCTATACGTGCAAACAGTAGTGCTCTCTAGAAAACATTCATAAACCTCTAAGCTATTGCCATCATTGTACATAATTCATTCTCTTTTTACTATCTTTAATTTTGTGCAGGTTTTTTCAGTTTTAATAAAAATACTCTTAGAGATTAAGGATTTCTTTAAAACTTCACTCCCCCTTTGATAGGGATATGTGCTCTGTATATGTGCCGTTGCATTCAAAAGAGTTGTAAGAACATTAAGCTTACGAAATGAAGCTGAGGAGGGAGGGAGGGAGTTGCAGATCTTTGTTTCTTTCATTGTGTTTCTTCCTTCCTAATTAGCTTCCTTGTGCACATATATTATGAAAAATTTTCCTCTTGACTGTCTCCTCATAAAATGTTTCAGTTGCAGCATGCTCACTTAAGACACGTACTTTCTGTATTTTATTTTATTGTTCCAGTTCAGTATGTGGTTCAATTCTGCACATTGTGCAGTGGTGGTGCAAAGATGAAATTGTTCTATAACAATCATCAGTAGTATTGCAGTGTTTAAAATAACAACAGAACTGTCTTACTGAGCTGTGAATGGGGTGATAGCTATTAAACAAGCTTTTGAGGTCTCTTGATATTAAAAATATGAGTATTTATTTAAATATCTTTAAAGATTATTTGCATATATGAAAGATGATTCTCTGACTGGCTTTTAAAACTGAAAGTTATCTGGCAGAGAAGGAAGAGCATTCTTTACTGAACCACAGTACGAAGTCTTCAGAGTTTCACAGAACTTTCATGGTGCAAATTAGTTAAAGGGCTGTGGAGTTGTATATGCTGAACCTTTTACATGATTATCTGCATGTGGTTGTGTAAGAGTGAGACTTTTCCTTTGGTACCATGGGCACTGAGATGTGTTTTTATGTATCAAGTGACTCCAAGCCTTTTTGGTTTTATAGATTTGGAGTTTCATGTGACCTTTTCAGCTTTACAGAATTAAACAGTTGGGGAAATTTTAGTTAATGCCACAGATAACTGTATCATTTCAAAGGTTTATGGCCCAGCTTTTGTTCCTTTTTGACATCAAGGATATGGAGGGATAGTTGTGTATTGCACATGATTCAAAGCCAGGTTAAATGGAGCTCTGAGCAACCTGGTCTAGTAGAAGGTTCTATGAAGATCGATCTCAGTATTACAAGCACTAGGTAATTTCCAGACTTCCATTTTTTAACTTAGTAAAGTTTCTCTTTGTCTCAAAACATCTACCTAATATATTAGAATGTAATTTATTTTGGTTCAGACGTGAGAAGAGGGATGTCAATAGCACATATTCTTATAATTGCTCCTTTTTTGGAACTGCATAATATATTTGAAAACATTTTGGACCATGCAGGAGATTACCTATTTCTGACGTGTTTTGATGAGGGTTGTAGCTTTATTAATATTGTTGTCCTTATCCAACTAGTAGGATATAGTAATAAAGATCAGTTTCCCAATATGTGAATCTAGCTTTGCAAGTTTATAAAAAAATACTTAATTCCTCTAATTTTGATTTTAAAGTTGAGTAAAATTCTCATATGGAATTGAATGTGTTGGGCTGACATATTTTCATTTTCTGCATTGACTTAGCTGTACTTTCTGTTCTTATTTTATTGGACAGATAGAACCATGTATTGTACAAGCTGAATTGGTGCCAACATAATATTTCCAATAAGTTGTTTAATCACTGAGCAAGTCTGCTTTCAAACTGGGCAGTGTGCCCACTGCCAGTGTGCAGCACTGGGTTAGAATAACTCAGCAGTTACACTGATTGTGTTTAAAAAGCATCCTGACTCAAATCAGCTGTAACTCTTGGACAGGGTAGTTAAGTATGCCAATAATTTTTTAACATCATCAGAAAAGGACTTTCCTTTTTTATTGGTCTCCAGAGGCCATCAGCACTTTTTCACCCTAATAGTTTGTTTTAGCACCAAGGAAAATTTGCTGTCTTCGCAATATTCCCAGCCTCAGTTGGCTTACACTGGAAAAGGCAGAGCTCAGAGTTGAACCTACGTATTTTTGGAGAAACTCAAAACACTGACTGGTCATATGCCACATAGTTTGAACATAAATATGTCACAAAGAGATATGTTCTTGATCGTGCTTTTGTTATGAGTTCTGAAGAAAATATTAAAGAAGGGTTGTTTGTGATCTGTTGTAAAAGTATTTCTGCAACACAGAAGAGACAGTCTTCCCCGTCTGTGTGGATAACATACCAGATCCGAAGCTGGTATATCAGTCTGTTTTCTAAACAGTAAATTAAAGAGCCGTCTCTACTACTCGCATGATGTTTTGGGGAAATCTTGCAACCAAAGAATCTGTCTTTTATTCCAAAATCCAAACTCCAGTTATAATTATGGAGAAAAGGGCTGAGGAAGCAAAGCTGGCCTGTTTTGTTTTGATTGGACTAAAAGTTTAGACTCAAGCTCTCTGTGGTCAGGAGGCTGAGATTAAAGGGTCTGTAATTAGATTCAATACTCCATGTGTCTTAATGCCCTGAAAGGCCAAACCCCGTCTGCAGGCAGTGGTAGCTGCCAGGATCATCAAAAATAGTCCATAGATGCAAGTGAAAAGGAAATTATGCATGCTTTCTGAAATAGTTTGTTCTTTCTTGTTGTGTCTTGCTTCTGTAAAAAGAAAGGACAGGAAATCCTGCAAAATACCAAGAAAACAAGGTAGATCTTGAGGTTGAAAAGAAATTGTTTCACTTCTGAAAACAGATTGCCTAATTCTTGTAGGTAATCCTCTGGATTCAAGTCATAGTTTTGCTTTTTGCTTCTCCTGTTTTCCTCACATTGGATACAGTGGTACCCAAAGCAAAATAGGTTATTAGATGTGTGTGGTTTTGTGTGTGTGTGTGTGTGTGTGAACAGCCAAGAGTTTTCTTCCCCAAAGTCAGAAGAGGACAAGTGCATCTTTTGATTTATAGTTTATACCAAATAAAAATTAATGGTTTTGGTTCAGAAATTTCCTCGTTTAGGTTAATAGTAATGAGCAAAATGAAGCATTCTTTTAGATGAATTAGCAGTTGAGGGTAATGCTTGAGGATGAGTTTGGTGCTGGTGACCCTCCTCAAAGGAAGGGGTGGCACTCGACAGTTCCACTGTTCCCTGGCCCAGCTGCCCAGCACCGGGGCTGACGGGAAACAGCTCCGGACTGCGCTCTGAGCGCTCTTCTCTTTTGCAGGCAAGTTAAAGATCAAAATAAGAAAGTAGCAAATCTGAAGCACAAAGAACAAGTGGAGAAAAAGAAGAGTGCACAGATGCTGGAGGAGGCCAGGAGACGAGAGGATAACCTTAATGACAGCTCCCAACAGCTTCAGGTAACATAGGAATTGAATTAATGCAATGAGGACAATCAGGCAGGCTTAGCTGCCTGGCTCTCTGCTCTACCTCCTGATCTGTTTTCGTAGCTGTTACCTAAGAAATTTGTTACTGATTGTTTAAAAGGACACATCTATCCTACAGCACTTCAAAGAAAGCAGTCTCTCTCAGCTGCCTTCATATCTTACTCAATTTTCATAAGAGGAAAAAATGCTTTTAACTGCCAAGTTGGTTATGAAGTGCATAGTTGAAATAATTATATCAATTCTGTGTTGAGATTGGTGTGACATTTCTTTCTTCTCTGCTCTTCTAACAGCCTTTTTCTTTAGCTGTTTTGTGTATTTTCCCAGCTGGTTTTACCTTATACTGGTGTCTTTTCTTCAGTAAATGAAAGATAACCAAGTAAGTATCCTTAGAGTAAGCTGGAATTGTTGTGGGGTAACTGCAGGACCATGTTTTCTATGTGTAGTCATCCTTGTTTACTCTACCTCATGAATTCTTGGTGTGCTTACTAGTCAGTTGGCTTTATTTCTGAAATGATCATGCTGCTGCCCCACAGAGTTATCTGGTTACCTCAAATCTGCCCAGGCATAAGAAAGTCACTGGTATAAAAGCAAGTAAAATACTTCTCAGAGTGCAGTGTGTTGAGATTAGCTGCAGGAGGTTTATCAAACGGTAAGTTTCCAATTGCTGTCATAAAAATATTGAACTATTGGCGTGAAGTAAAGCAAAGATACCATGATGCTAAGTGTGGAGATAATAGACATTTTGACTGTGTTTTCTTTAATTTAAAAAATCAACTTTCTTTTTGGTGAGCGAAAATAAACATGGTAACAATACGCTCCCCTGTAGTCTTTCATTTTGTAAATCTTTAAAGAGCAAGCCTTTCTTTGGTGTTTTCCTTTGTTATCCTAGGTTAAATCCTGTTTCTTTTTACCAGCCACATATCTTAATACATCTACCATGAAGACACAGAATACATCCTCAGAGTTCACTAGTAAAGATAAATTCTCTCCTTAATTCAAACAGATACTCCTTTACTTTGTTCTGTGGGATGCTGGGGGGATGTTTTCAGCTAAAACTCTGAAAGAACTACAGAAATATGTGTCCATGTGGAATGCTCTCAGATGCACCATTTTGTGGTTTTCCCCATCAGCTGCAGTCCTGTATGTACAGGGCACTGAAATAGTTAAGTTCCAAGTGTACGAAAATGATTTCATAACTGCAGCCCTTCATAAAAGGAGGGAACGTGGGATTTCTACATCTGCTAATGGGTTTTGTGGCTGTAATGCTATGGCAATTCACAAGGCTCTCGTTATGTGGCAGCTAAGTTTAAATAACACAATCCTCCTGGTATTAATGAAATGTCTTTAAAAATTCCTAAAGCTACTACAATGTTTGGTTAGATTTCTAATCTGCATTTGAGTAAATCTGTATTTCAAGTTCAAGAAAAGACAGCTGGTACTTGACATTTGCCTTGCAGTTATGTGGATGGTGGATTTATTGAATGACACCATTCCATCAGATCATCATCTTTGTTTTTATGTAGCACTTTCAGATTTTAAAAGGGATGGCTTCCTTTCCTGGCTTCCCCCGCCCCACCCCCCCACCCCCCACCAATTATTCTTTCCCTTTTTCATTTTTCTATCTTCTTCACATATGTAATACACTGAAAAAAGCCTGAAATTTGTTTTCTCTCAGCTTCTATTTGCATACTGAAACCACTTTTTTTTTTTTTTAAGAAACAGTAAATTCTGTAAAATGTTTGTACTGCATAGCAATGAACAGAGAGTGATATTTCAGTTACTGAAAACTTTAAGTCCTGTTAGAACAATTTAACACCAGTTTCTGGTATGTCAAGGAGATGGTACAGATTTGGTGGGATCAGTGAGGCAGCTTTTGCTCAGAAATTAGGTGGAAAAAAGTGGTGCTGCTTTACATCAGTTTTTTAAGAATGTATAGCTGCCCTTGCAATTTCTTATCCAATTCTTTACTTATAAAGTGTTTTAAGCAGTTGAGAGAGCATAGATATAAAAATATGAATAGCATGGATGTCTTTACCTGTTTCCATTCAGGTTTTCCAGCTAGAGATCTCTACAGAGCAGTACATACTTTTTGCACTTTGCTTATGTTGTGTTTTATTCTGCATTGATGTCTGTTGTTTTCTATATAATTACATGCAAGTTTTTCTGACATTAGAAACAGACATTACTAAATGCATGAAATAATTTAAGATTGAAGTGTGATGTGATAGTCAACACTGAAGTGTGCAAGTTATCATGGTATTAATGTTACCTGATTTTCCCTAGTGCTTTTCCTGCTTTTGTGAACATAATTGTCCTGTTTGGGTGGGCTCGATTTTAGAGAGCCTTTTCCCATATTCAGCACAAGGCTGAAGGGAATGCTTTCATTCACAGATGAAAAAGGTCTGTATGCTCTAATGAAAATATCAGGCTAAGGTAAAATATGGAGTGTTTAATGACAAGTGACAGGTTCAATAAAAGCTCCTTCCTTTAGAAGAGCCCTCTGCTTGTAGCCTCCCTCTCTCAAGGACTGCAACATTTTGGTTTCCGGGAAGTAAAATTTACCCAGGACCACATTTCAGTTTGTTAGTTGTGGAGACCTGTCTTCTCTCTAGACTCTTAAAGGGCACTGCCTTGTAATAGTTTAAAAAAAATTAAACCTGAGAGAACTGTAGATTTTTAACATTTTTTTTATGCAACCATTGTTGGCTTTGGGGTCAGGACACACAAGCACCAATTTCAGATAATTTTGGTCTTGGTGGTTTTGGCTGGAATTAATAATAAGACATTATGAAATGCTTAAAAATATATGATCTGCATGTTCTTCAGTTGACCGTCTGCAATCCAGTCAAATAAACACACTCCCAAGCACACAGTGCCCTCCTCTCCTCTCTGTCCCTAATAGGCCTGTGGTTTCTTTCTTCCTGAGTCCAGTAACAAAATGTTCGTTTATTCACAGAGCTCTGATGATGGAAATTTGGTATTTTGGGGAGTGAGGGAAGAATGAAAACCATAATGTCTCAATTCTAGTGAGATGGATAAATGGCTTTCCAAATTTGTCTTTTCCTCCTGGGTTCCCTTAAACCACAACTCTCTGGAGATGTGAGAGGTTGACTAGTGTCTGGTCTATAAGCAGGATAAAAAAAACAAACGAACTGTTGGGCTGGAGTAGAAAATTTTTGCTTGAAGTAACTAAAGCTTGGCTATTGTGAAAAATAATTGATATGGTGTTTAGTCCTAGAAAGGTAATGTTTACTGAAACTTCATTATATTTGAATGGATACTTCAAGCTGAAGGAAGTATGACACTTTCAGACACTTCATCTGAAAGGAAGTGTGCATGTTTTCTAGTTCTATCACTCTAGCATCTTCCAGAGTTTTTCCGGTCTTTTCAGAATATCTGGGGTGTGGATTTGTGTACTGTTGAATCTGTGTTGCAGCAGGTAGACATCAATCTCTAATTGCTGCTGACAAACTATATGTCCAGATGATGTGTAAGATATAATTGAGTGATTTAATGAGCTACTGTAGAAAGCAAGTAAACTTACTAGTTCTTTTTTTCTTTTTCTACAGCCAAATTTAGATAATTTAATGTATATTCCTAATCCATTAATTGAAGATGCAAGTATATGCTGTTTGTTTCTTGTGATAGTGTATTCCTTTTATGATATTGGGAAGAAAACTATCCTTTCAGTGGAAAGAACTCTACCTTTAACCTAAACAAATATGCAACTTTATGGTCAATAATATTTTTACTGTGATCCAGGCAAAGCTCGATGAAATGGATAGATAGGCAAATACCTTCTCATCAAATGAACCTTCTAAATTCATTAAATACCAGCCACTATGTCCCAAGCCTGCCAAGTGTTTAAGAAGCATTTGGACAATGCCCTTAACAACATGCTTTAACTTTTGCCAGCCCTGAATTGGCCAGGAGGTTGGACTGGATGGTTGCTGCAGGTCCCTTCCAGCTGAAATAGTCTGTTCTGGTTAAGTGTTTGTTATGAGGCACCACAGCGTGTGCACGCAGTCAGTGTCAACACTGAAAAACCTGAGAACCCAAGTGGAGCCCAGTACCTCTGGTCTTAAATTACTGAAGAATTTCCTCTTGACATGCTATGATTGGATCTTGAAGGTGGGGTGGATGAAGTTTTTTCATCTCATCTTTTGACAGTAATAGTATATACCATAATGAAAATTATGTTTTGTTCTCTTTTGGCTATTAGTAAAGCAAGATTATGCTTTCCTAACCAATCTCTGAGCTTGCTTTTGGACAGTGAGTACAGAACTTCTGAAGAAATGGTTAAAGTAAAGCTTTCCAAGATTAAAGTTCAAGATCTCCTCGATAACTTTCTAGGCATCATCACATTTGAAGCAAGTTGGTTATGTTACTTAAATATGTTCAGTGTTTTCCTGGGATAAGTGACTTTCAAGTGCAGAGTTCCTGGCTAATTCTCTTCCATATAGACCACTGCCATATCAGATTCCAGCCTTGCCTGCCAGATGAGTGGAGTGTACTGTTCAACATATTGCAGCCCAGGAAACTGTCAGCTGCTCAGTTTCAGCCTGGCAGAAATCTATTCTTTAATGCCATCCTGCATCTGCAGGATTTTTTCCGGAGAACAGTCTGACATATCAAACATGGATCTGCTCACTGAGCTCAGATGCACCTTTGGGAATTACTCAGGTTGAAATGTTCTTTTTCTCTCTCTTCCTCTCACACTCCTTTTTAGACATTGATTACATCATGGAGAGGTTTTGGCCTCCCTGTCCCTGGGTGATTCTCTGTGCTGCCCAGCCTTGGAGGTGTTAGTATTCTTTGGGCCTGACTGGGTGCCATTAGCAGTTACGCAAGTGGCTGTAATTTCAGTTAAGGCTGCATTCAGTTCTAGGTCATCCTCATCCTGTCCTCCAGGACAGAGCTCATGGCATCAATCACTGAAAGGATACCAATTCACTTTGCAATTCATTTGTAAAGACATTTTTTAGTGCTTTTTGAAAGGATGAGTTTTTCTTGTCAGTTACCGAATAGGATGAAACTTAATATTGTTACATGTTCTTGATAGTTAAGCCAAATGTGGCTCTGAGGTAATGTGAATCAGTGTTTTACTGTCTGTCTCTCAGTGCTATGTAGGACTTTTGTTAGTGAAAATGCAGCAAGTATGAACAAATGCAGGCTCTAAAGAACAAGCATACCTCATAAAAATCTAAATAGAATAATTGTATGTAAATTTTTCCTCCTATTTTGTTTGGGCAGTGGTAGCCAATAGGTAGCTTTGGGATCAACTTACCCACCACCTCTTTCTCTCAGAGCTTCTGTGACAGCTGGCTATGCATTACAAAACAGGATATACATATGCAGTAGAGACATCAATATGCATCATGATTCATTAGTGATGTAATATTCCAGTAGGAATTTTCATTTCCATCAGCTTTTACAATACATTGCAGAAAATACAGTGTTCCACAAACTTTTCATTCTGTATGTATTTGGAGGGTTGTGATTTTCAGCACAGTGTATTGCAGTTAGTGTAGATACAGCCACATATTTAACCCTGGCAGATGCTTTGAGAAAAGCTAGGTCTTGTTCTGATCGTGTCATAACCCTCTGTCAAGAGAGCTTTTTCTTATCTTATTCCTGGATGTCTGGGAGAAGTTCCAAAAATGATGACCTCTTAGCTACACTTTCTGTGTCACTTAGAGCGAGGGGAAGTTTCTTGAGGGGAGGTGAGGAGGGATTAATTTGAATTGTAGCCCTTTTTGGGAATTAAAAAAATCATAATCAAGCATTTCTGGATACACCTACTTCTACGGCATAAATAATACATGAATGCTGAATAGACACCTCACTTCATACTTCATTATATATGTGTGAAATAGTATAGTAATTATAGACAAGACTCAGTTATTCTTCATTTGTAATGCTCTCTAACTGAAGAAAGGCTTAGACATTTTCACAGTGTTAGTGCCTTAATCATTTTTATCATTCAGCGACATAGAAACAGGACTGAAAAGTTCATTGGGCAATGGGGGAATATTGCACAGTGCTAGAAATCAGGGTATGATATGAAATAGCACTATTGTGACATTATATTTTCGTGTAAAAATTGCACTGTTGGATTTCCATCCCAGCAAGACAGTAGTGCACATAAAAATGAGCTTCTATCTTACAAAAAGGGTTTCTCCTCTTTTCTCTTTTGAAATTATAAAGTACAATGTGGATTTCAGTAAAGGGTGTGAAGATTTACTAACAGATTGCCAGAAAGTAAGCTCAACAAGGTAAGAAGAGCATCTTGACAAACAAGAAGCCCTGCAGCATCTGCTCAGGTGAGGTCCTGTTCCTACAGAGATCAGTCCTTTTTATCTCTTATGCTTTTACGTGTGTGCCTGGTGGACTTGGCAAGACCCTAATTCTCCATTTACTCAAAGGAAGCTCATCGGGACAAGCTTTTTTCATACACATTAAAACTAGAGAGTATTTACCTGGGTCTGTTTCTAATACCAGTTTCCAAGTTTTCCTTATAGAAATCTGATACCTATTTCTCCAAACAACTGCATACAAAGTATATGGTAGTAGGGGTGACTATTAAAAAAGTGTAAATTTACCTCTTTAATTTCTTAGTTTTCTTGGATTTGTTAGGTTTTGGTGCATTAACATTCCTACAACGTGGGCTGTGAGCCATGAGCAAACTGTGGGGACAGTCGTGTCTCCAGTTTTATTGAAGCCGTTTTTCTGATGAATATTTGCAAGGTCTAACTAACTTTATTTTTGTTCATGTGTGAAATGTTGCATGCTGAAGCACCAACAAAAAATATACACTTTTGAACATGGAAAATGATTTGTCTCAGAAACAGATTTCTCTGTTGCTGTATGAATTGTAGAAAGAAGATGCAGCTTTTTTATCTAAAATAGAGTATCAGAATAAATAAATGACCTTGTTCTTAATTTGATATGGCAGTTCTTATAGAGACAGAATCTGTCATTCTACATAATTCATATTTATGACATTAAATCCATAGTTAAGGAATTACCTTCTCTTGTGTCTCACCAGGAGAGAGTGCTCCATTCAGAATGCTTGTTACCATAACATTTAGAGAAAGGAAGCTTGAAGGGCCCTGACTGTTGAAATGGAGAAGCATTTCCCTGGATAGACAGACACTCAGCCATCTGCTCTCTCAGTTTTCGCTTTATGGTTTAGTTTAGTTTACCATACATTTATTATGTGCAGGTTAGATTAATTCATTGCTTTCACATCTTTAAAAAAGATGAACCATTTGACTTTGTCTTCTTCTATAAAGTAGAAATGCACTATGGTTTTGAACAGACAGCTGGAAAAATTTCATGGAAGTCACTATTTACAACTAGCGTTAGGCAATCCCCCAATTATCCCAGTATTTCCTTTAACTGGAAATTGAGATTTGTAGTGAGAGAAAGCCATCATGTGGCCTGAGAGTTTTTAATAGAGGAAAGAAGACTCCCTACATCCTAACATTTTTGTGTGATCCATCAGGAATATTATTCCCCAGACACACTTTCACCCAGTCTTTCCTGCAGAAACATTATGTGTCCGTGGAAGATGAAACCTGCTATTTGTGCTCTTGGCTTTTTGGCAAAGTCAAGGGTTGGTACCCTTTATGATATGCCAGAAACTAAGTACACTGAGGACTGGACAGCTGAATGTGTGCCAACAACCTTAACCACTGGATGTTTTTTGCATAGGCTTTTTTCCCCAAGATTAGTATCTGAGTTCAAACTGCTTTCCTACAAACTGTCAGAGAGATTAATGTATCTGTTGACAACATGGTTTGGTTCCTGTGAGGAGGTCTCCCCTGAGAGTAGAAAACATTGAGGGCCAGATTTAAGCAAAACAATAGGAGCACATTGAAGGGGAAGAACAGCTCTCTTTTCATTTTAGTGTCTTATTTCATGAGCCTTAGAAACGGTAATAAATTTGCATTTTTTTCTTGATTTTTTTTTCTGCCTCTCTCATAAGCTTTTTTTTTTTACTTGCTGCGTTGAAAGTGGCTTCTAACTCATTTCTCTCCAAGAATAAAAATGCCCAATTGCCATGGCTCATTTCATAGTCTCATTGTTTAATAAAATTGCTATTCTGTTTTATTCTTCTTTTGCACAATAGAAAAAGAAAGGGGAGGTGGGGTGATGATGGGGACCTCAGACAATTCAGAACTTATTTTAAAAAATAATACACGTGGATTTTTTTTTTTTTTAGTTTTTTACTGTGGGAACAAATGCTCAAGCATTTCCTTAAAAATATTTCCTCTAATTAATTTCAAATAGTACTAAACCTAATTAATTTCATTCTAAATCAGTATTTTTCTTTAATCTTGCTTACTAAGCTGCCCAAATTGATGTCACCCTTAAACTACTCTTTTTTCTTTTTCTGTATAGAAATCAGTCTATTCTGTCTTTAATTAGCACTTTTCCTATTAAATTTTTCTCTTTGGCTAAAATTTACACATTCTTAGACTATATCAGAACAACTGCTCTTTCTGTGATGTGAAAATATAAACTGGAATTGAGACTTAGGCTGCAAATTGTGTTCAGAACTGACAGAAGGTTGTAACCTACTAAAAGTCAGCACCAGTCCTTTCATCTCCATTTGGTTTGATGTGCACTCAGACCTCAATGCAGGCATGGGGAAAACTTAACTATATTGGTATCACTTAGTCTGTTACTGAGGATTAAAGGAGGATGATATTAACATTCTAGAAGATGCCTGTAGTCAGTTAAAATTCATCAACAAACTCACTTCAGAACATTATGTTGGTTTTGTTGCTTGCCTTTGAATTCTTCCTAAATTTTGATATCATTGGGGTCAGATGATTTTCCAAAGCAAGTAAAGGGCACGAAAAGCAAGGAAATAAAAGCTGAAGGAACACAGTGTCGAACAACAGGTATCCATGTCCTTCTAGAGCACAACTTGCTTCTCCCTGCCACTCACCCCCCATGTCACCCCCTCATCCTTCTTTTGAGCAACCACTGAGTGTTCTTAAGCTATAAACATTTTTTTTGCATTTTAAGTGCATATGTCTTTACGTCCCAATGCTATGAAACAGTTACTGTTTTGTGCTGAGGTGATACATCTAGGTAAAAAATGGCAGCTGTAATATTTTCTGTAAATTAGACTAAATTTTTGGTACAATTCTAAATTATGTTTATGGATTTATTCAGGATGTTTAAATGAAAGATAACCTATATAACTCCACAGGTATCTCATAACTGGACCCCATGGGTAAAAGGGCAGGTGAAATTCAGCATAAGTATGTATTTATTTATATACGTCAGGAGAAACAATCTTAAATACATGTGCACAATGATGGGTTCTGATTAGCTCTGTTACCATAGGAGATCAGTCTCAGAATTAGAATAAATAGTTTTATGAAAATGTTATTGGTTAGGAGAACTATTAAGAAGCTGTTTGAGAAGTATGAAACAGCAAACCAGAAGATGCTGCTGTGCCGCTGTGTGCGTCAGCAGTGCATTCCCCTCGTGAATAACGTGCAGTGATGCCGACCATCCGCCACAGAAAAGGGTGTGGCAAACGTGGGAAAGGTAAAGGCAAGGAAGAAAATAGTAAACATATGGACAGGCTTCTGTTCAAACAGGTAGGAAATAAAATTAAATACTTGAACATGGAAAAGCAATGAGTGAACACAAGAGGCAGGCAGTACTTTTTCCAGACTGAAAATAATAAAGGATCATTTTGGAATATTTAGGGCTAAAGGAAAACAAAAACTGTTTTTTTCATTCCTCTGGAATAGTTCAGGCTTTTATAGAAACAATTGGAATTTTCATACAAAGAAGTGAGAATCTCTCAGATGTGAACTGTTTCCATTTTCTCATTCTTTTGGGTTTTAAGCCAGTTACTTTTAACGGTGATTTTTATGAATGTTATGATACTAAGTTGCCTGTTTAAAGCTACTGTCAGTGTAATGCTTCAGATACACAAATGAGAAGCTTTTATTTTCAAACACCTTATTTCAGTATTTTTAAACTCATTATTTTCTGATTATGTTTGTATTTAGCTGTCCAATTTTTTACATTTTCATTATTCTGTTCTCATCAATTGTATCTAATAGGTTTTCCATACATACAGGTGAATTCACTGCTGCTGCACACCTAAGTCATTCCATTCTTCTTGATCCTTCCTTGCTGAACTTAGAATAAGTTTCTGTTATTGTATACAAATCATATTTCGTGTCTTCAGATGTATCCTTAAGTGGTACAGCTGATTGTGCACTTACTAGTAAAGATAGTGAGAACAGTTTTGATATTTTAAGCCAAGCATTTCCCTAAATTAATATGTCTATTTCTGGTTAGTAGCTGAGTCCATGTTGTACCAAGGCAGATCTTTTCCTTGAAATTACCTTCACTTGATGCATCTGACTTTCAGGGGTTTTGCAGGTGCATTGGGGTGTTCCTGGATGGTGTGAAAAAACAGTGATAGTTTAATTCTGATGGGAAATTGTTTTAATGGTCTCTAGTTTGAAGATGTGGAGAAAGGAGGTTGTCTGCATGGAGTGAAATTAAGAATGGGATTTTTTTTAGCTTAAATGAAATGATTAGTGGTTAGCAATAGGATCTCTATAGATGTTTGCTTTAAAGGAAGCAGTTCATAGCACAAATACAAAAGCTGCTCTACTATGGTGAACATCAAGAAAGAGGCATCAGAGGCTAAAATCAAAAACCAGAGATGATTTCAGGAATTCCCTTCAGAACGGAGAGAGTGGAAGAGATTCAATGGGATCAACTGCTCAGTAAGCATTTTCTCAGTGGTGTTTTTATCAGTAGCAATTTTTGTCATCTATTCAGCTATGAAAAAGAGGGAAAACAAGAGAAGTGTTATTTTATAGCTGTCCATGCATGCTGCTCTGATGGTCTTTTTTGCTGAAGGATTGAAAATGAGCGAAGAAAGGTAGGTCTTATGACTGGTGATATATGAGTACAATGATGATGACAGGACTGACATTTACAAAGAGAGTTCAGGCAAGTAAGGCTGTATCAAGGGAATAACATATGGGTTTGAGCTTTGTGTTAATAGTGCAGTTAGTTAGAACTGCTGCTGGTTTTTTCTGTAATCCTGTATCAATTTAGGAGCCATGAGTCATAGTACTGATTTATGAGTGAAGAACAAATCTTGTAGCATTTTCTCCAATTAGCCTCTCCAAAAAACACCACACGCATCCCCAGAAAAAGGAAGACAAACCAAATAAAGAAAGAAAACCACAAAGCCCCATAACAATTAGAGATACCTATTGCTTTTGCTCACTTCAGATCATTTTCACAGCTGCATTGTCACCTTTGGGTCCCATTTCAATAGTCCATTCAGTGACCTGCTGTGGTTTGATAGAAACGTTGTCCCTCTAGGTTTTAAAAACTACAAATGTGGTAATTTTCAACAGCCGGAGCAAAGTGTTAAAACTGCTGGCACCCTGTGCAGCTGCTAAATGGTAAACCTGGTTGTTAGTATTGGCAAGGTGCTTGGGTCTGTCTCGGCTGTTGCTGATGAAAAGTGCCTGTACAAGCCCCAGATTCATAACTGATTGCTGTGTTGGGAGCACCAAGCTTACAGCAGCAGGAAAGAAGTGTCAAAGAGATGGCAGCTATCAGGAAAGGACATTGCCAGTTTCCTACAGGAATAACCACTTCTGCCTTTCTGTTTCTGGGCCTGTGTAATGGTCTAGAACTGTCCTTTTCTTCTCCTTCTTCCTCTTCTCCTTCAACTAGTCTTGATTAGGATCCTTATTGTTATCTCAGGCCCTGTGTATTTTACTTTGCTCCTGATGTTGAACAAAAGTGCTGCATGTTCTGGAAATACTTTTTGAAGGTAACGCACCTGGGTGGTCAGATGTAAAATATCTTGAAAGAAAAAAATGTGAATGGCTGGAGTTATAAACACATTTTTGTATACAATTTAGCAATTGTCAGGCAATAATAGCAATATGCACGAGTTTTATTAAGGCTTTTATGTGTATCTGAGAAAAAGACAATGTGAAAAATTAAGTCTTTATTTTCATTAAGTTTTCACTAAGTTTTTTTTCCCTCCCATTTCACTTTCCTTTCATTTAAATTAGATCCATTGATAGTAATATGTATCTATCTGGTTATTGTCTGTTGCACTCTGTCACTAGAGTTGATACATTTCTTTCCCAACTTTCATGGGTTTGGGTGGGTTTTCTCCCATTTACATATATTTTAGTGTGCATCCTTCCCATGTATAGAAGAGCACATATTTTTGGTGGCAGCATCATTTGTGGTCCTGCATCACTCTTGAGTATTTTCAAGGGACAGTATAGTTGAAACTATATTCAAGGGACAGTGTAGTTGAAACACCATTCCATTTTCTACTTTTCTATTTAAAAAGAAAATTTCACTGGCCATTTCTCATAATCTGTTGGCTTCCATACGTTTTTTTTTCCACCATGCTAATTTTAATGGGCTGGTTATATTAAATCTATCATGCCTAGAAATAATATTTATCCATTTTTTCTTTTTACTGCAAATATATTTTTGTTCTTTCTGCAACTGATGATCCACTAGTGCACACATACTCTGGATGGACACATATTCTCTTTTTCCGTTTCAGTATTCTCAGAAGAATGTACTCATCACCTTCTACTGTTACTCATGTTTTCAATACAGCATATGCGGTGCTGTGGCCAGCTTTGGTTGCACTTCCCTCTCAACTCCTACTGGAATTAAATTCTTCTACTGCAGTCCTTCTCCTTTTGTCTCCTGTAGTTATTTTTCTGTATTTATGTAACTTGTCAGGCTTGAATTCCAATCCATGTGTCTTACTTGGCAGATACAATCCTCCAGATGCTGACATATGTTGTTCTAATGACATAATCATTGTGTATCTCAGGTCTGATGTCCAAAGATGAAGAAATGTTGATCAAGGAGCTCCTGTTTGGCAGTTTGTGCCTCGTAGCTCTCAGACTGTTCCCTTCATTCAGCAGCTCCTGATAATTATGTATGCTGTTGCTGTGCTTACAAAAAAGCCCTCTTCATCTTGCTCTCTGAGAAACAGGAACGTCACATAAACCTAATACTTGGATATACTCAGCTTCTGCCTAGCAGCCAGAGATTTATTCCCCTGTCACAGATAACCCCCAATACACTAGTTTTTTAATTTTACCAGTTGAGAGCACCGAGACAGCTGTATGCAGCCAGCATTAGCATCCGTGGTTGTTGTAACTGCACTGCTTGTTCCTGCCCAGCAATGTATATAGTAGCAGCCCTTTACGTGGTCATTTGCCTCTGTTACTTTATTTTCATAGTCTTCAGTGTTGGATCTGTGTTTATTTGGGGTTTATGCTACATCTTGGTACCAAGCTATACACTACCCTAAAGGTATTTCCTTCTTCAGGAGTTTATAAACTCTTCTTTCATTCCACTTTTCAAGCAAATATGTTTTTGGAGGTTTGGGGTTTTTTTATATTGCCATTTTCTTCAGGAAATGGTAATGAATTAAACGATTTTCTGTGGACATCTGTTGCTTTGGATGAGTTGCACAAGGACCCCAAACACTCTTTTTGAGCTAAATTCCGTCGTAACTACCATTTGGGTTTTGTTACCATGGTGTTCTGGCCTTCAGCATTTACCCGATGTATATTCTTGAAAACCCCAAAAGTCAAAGTATTGTCTCATCAGTGTAAGCGATACTTCTGCATTTATGAGTGACCATTTTGTGTGCTTTTCTTGTTCAGAGACTTGAAGTGGTTGATCAGCATGTGGAACCGAATGAAGGAGATCCACCATGCTCACCTGAGCTTTAAGGCCCTATGACTGTTGGCTCCTGAAATCAAATGAAACTGTAATACCACCTTTTGGTACCACCACCTTACATATTCCCTTAAAGCTTCAGGACCTTCTTAGGAAAATAAGCAGGTTTTTACAGGTATTTTTCAGAGAAAAGCAGACATTATTTAACTAACTGATTTATTTTCACCAATTGTCCTCTTCTGAAGAGTAGGTATTTGGCGTAGCATCTTGTCTTCTGGGTTCAGTAGTTCAACCAATACCGTAGAAACCTACCTTCAATAATTTTGTGGCTCTTTTGGTAGATTCCTGAGATCGCAAACCAGAAGTCCTCGGTAATGGGCTGTCTATAAGGAGAACCAATTTTTCCTCTTCATATTTGGTACTGGTTATGGCCAAAAAGAGGAAGCAAGGGAACTTTATGGAAGATTTTGAAAAGTCTTTGAAGAAGATTTCAGTTTTTCATATTAATTAACCAGCCTGCACTTTAGAGTTACAGTTAATCAGGCCCTCATATTTTTTACTGGGAAAAAATCTTAACATTTGTACATGGCTTGTCTCCAAATGTTGGTGAAGAATTTGCTGTCTCAAGAACTAAATGACTGGATCCATGAGGAAGCTTTAAGTAGCACTAGAGGCAGCTGACAGTCCTGAGTTCCCAGGTTCCACTTACCCAGTGGAAGGTCAGTTCACAAAGGAGGGTTTTTCTTCCTAGGGAGGGTTTTATTCCATCTAGAATGGACTGAGGGTCATGATCATTAAGTTCTTTCTCTAGGTCATGGCTTCTTGAGGAAATACAGGATAAGAAAAAGCAATAGTTCACAAGAATAAGGGCTTGTAATGATGGTATGATTGCACTGTTTAAGAAGTAATTGATTCCTAGTGCAAAATGCTTCCAGTATCGTGTTCTTCCCATCTGATCTGTGAAAGTGCACAGGTAAAACGTGCTACTGCATTATTTACAGGGCTATATGACAAAAATCTTTTCCTACCTAGGTGGTTGTCTAGTCCTAGAAATACTTTTAACAGTTAAAAAGAATCATTTCATTGCCTTCTCAAACTAACTAATCTTTCCCAAGAGCTGACTAGAGAAATCCACCTTAATTCCAAGAGTGAAATTAGGCCATAAAGATCTCTGTGAGTGTAGTTCAAGACACGGTTATGAAGTTTGCCAGGATACCTCAGATTTAATTGAACCTAAATGCCTTGGTGAACACATGTATCCTATTTCATGCACTTCCATAAAACTTCATGGCAGATTACACATCACATGAATGCAGGATAGATTAAATTGGTACATCACTTGGCCATCCCACCACTTCCTTCCTGAAGTGAAAGGAAAAGCCCAGAAATGTGCGTCAGTCACACCTCCTTTTCCTTTCAGGCTTTCAGACAGGCATGTATGGAATTAGTTTTGCATGCGCATCAGCAGCTGGATCACAGCATAGGTAGCAAAAATTTTTATTGTGCCTGAACTCTTGGCACTCCCACAGTGTCGAATGGGTTTTTCATTTTCTGTGTGCTGCCACCAGTGAGCATAAAGGCAGAGCTGTCTCCTCTATCCCAGTCTAATTCCATCTCTGCTGTGCAGTATCGTGCACATGGGATGCAGGAAGATATGGGAGGGAGGGAGGGCCACAGAGATATTTGGGTAGGTAATGCACCTTGAAGAATGCAGTTACTGTACAGGTAAGCAATATTTTTTTTCTTTCTGAGTAGTCATCTGTATAAGATTCCTGAAAAGCGGCTGTCACTGTTTATCCTTCTGCAGTTTTTGTCAAAATACAGGAATGTTTGCCCTTGGGGTGATGTTCAAAGGTATGATTGCTTCAGAAGAACAGTCACTGTAGGAAAAAAGTTATAACTGTAGTTAAAATTGATAAAAGATTTTTTCCAGAGTTTAATTCTTATCACAATAAAGGTAGAATACCTCATGTAATTAAATGGAGGAAAGCAACAGCAGCACAGGTCAGCATGAGCCTGTCATGTTTTAGAGTTCAGATCCAAGCAGTTGGAAAAACATTCTGGTATGTTAAAAGGCAAATGCAGGTTCACTTCAATTTTATCCACTAATACGAGACAGCAGCTTATATTTTAAAAAAAAGTAATTCAAATGCTAATCAGTTAGGCATGAATCGATGAGCTAGAAACAAAACAATTCTTTAGGAGTGTTTTGAGACTGTGCTGCACTAGTGGAGGTGTTACCTGACTAAGCAACAACCTGCTGTTCCTGCTAGTCATTTGTGTGGTTTTCTAAGGTGGTTACACACATCGTGACACTGTTAGAAGAGTAAAACTGCACATCTTTTAACTAGGTTTGACTGAGACAGAAAGGGAAAACTACTACTTAGTCTTTCCTTACTGGGTGGGTTATTAGTATTAGACTTAAGTTAAAAGATCACCATTTCTAGGCAATTCATTCTAAGTCAGCAGTGGACTTTTTAACTTGCAACTCTCTACTACAGATGTAAAAGTTTGTGTATTATTTTAGGAAAAGTAATTACATATGGATGTATATTTTTCAAATGCAGGTAACATGGCACTGTATGTTTGGTATCACCAGTTGTTCTTCCTCCTGTCCCCCAAGAGTTCACCTGTCTGAACAGAGCACTATGTAGTGTCATGTTTAATACAGCGTTGAATTCACCTCTGAAATGTTTGCCTGGAATGAAGAGTGGATATACCTATGTGTTAGAACGTTTTATTCTGCATTCTTATTTTAAAGGAGTTTCCATTTTAAATGCAGCTGTTCAAATGTACAGTTCCCACTTCTGTTAATTGACAGAGAGCTACACATTCACTTGGCTGTCCATGAATGATATATCAAGAAGTAAAGTTCATAATTACTCTGTAATGCAGATAGGCAAATAAATATTTCCCATGTCTGACACGGTCAGTATTCTGTGCAGAGCATTTTGTAACCTTGTTATTCATCTTTTTGATGAGACTTTGTTTAGGGTTATCATAACCATAAAGTAGTTTTGGAAGATGTTATCAGTGTTCCTAAAAGATTCAGAAAGTATGAAAACATGTTAAGCAACTCCTATTTTTGAAATGTAGATCTCTCCATTTGTTTCTTTAGAAAACAGCAATTACTTTCCCTGTGACTCCACCTTGGAATGTAACCATCAGCGGAAAGCTCCTCTGCTTGCAGAGCCTAACTACTCCTGCTGCCTGTGCTGGTGGTGGAACACCAGCCTTGCTCTTCACTGGGCAGTGGTGCCAGATGCCCTGCACTAGTCTGATACAAAGCTTTGCATCTCTGCTTGAACGCTCTCATTGAAAGGGGCAGTTTTGAGACTGTCAGAAATGTCTTTGGGGATATGGTCCTAGAAAGCAGGGTTCAAGGAATAAGTCATATTCATTTGTTAAACTCCAGTGACTAATTTTCTCATTATGAAGGTTGCAAGATCAGTTTTTTTCCAAGACAGTCTTCTTTTACCTTATTCTTTATATGGTACAAAAGTCTTTCAGTGTATCAGTAGAAAATTACGAAATAGAAAAGGACAGAAGCCAAAGGGGTACATCTGACAAAGATCAAAATGCCAACAAAGAAAAGCATTTTTGATTCTTCCACTGCTGCTGAGATGGCTAAAAAGCCATGTATTAACTTCAGTACGCATTAATATCTCATCTGAACCCTATGATCTAAAGCAATATGCAAGACAAGAAATGCAGAAATCTTCTGTCAAGCTGCGCCCTTGCGGTGGATTTGTTAAGGAGCCGTGGTCCGGGGCATTCATGTATGCGCAGCCTGCTCTGCAGCCTTCTGTCCAAGCTGCTTCTGCAGAAGCAGGAGATACACCTTTATTTTCCTTGCAAGACTAAAGTTAGGAGAGTCTCCTTTACAAATAACAATACCATTATTTTGTATATATATTTTTTTAAGTTATGCTGCTTATAGAAACCAATAAAACAGTATCTTTTCTGGGGAGCAATACAGTTCTCTTCAGTGGTCTGAACGTATGAGGAAGCACTGAACTCAGAGCTGTGAAGATTCTCTTAATCAAAGAATAAGTTTTTAGGGAGTCTTGATACTTGAATGTCTGAGATTCAGACAGCCCAGATGAATCCTTCATATTTCCCAGAGAGCCTTTGATGTAAAACTTATTTAAAACTTAATCTGAACAGTGGAAAACTCTGTTGGGTCGATGTTTGCTTTTCTCCCTCTTAACCTGGAAATGGCGAGTTCCAAAGTGCAGTGCTCTTTCCCTTCTTACCCCGCCTGCTGCTGAATGTGCGAGCAAACGGGCAATTCTGAATGCCTGCTGCCTTCCTGCCACTTCTGGCTTCTGTGCTTCAGAACTGCTTACTAATCCTTATTTTCCAACAATCCTTGCTTCTCTGTGCTGTATAATCTGACAGGACTGTGGTATATCCACACCAGGCAAGCGCTCTTGCTTTGAGGTCCTGCTTTGCTGGCTTTCTCCTTCTCTTTACTATGATCTTCCTCTTACTCTTGCATCCCTTCATCATTCTTTCCTTTGTGTGAAGATTATTTGCCTGCAATTGCGCCTTGGGAGGGAGAAACACATTTTGGTTGGCTTAAAACTTGGTTGGTTAAAAGGCTGTAGTTCCAAACAAGTCATCTTCACCTAGTCTCCCGTCATTTTCCAGGACAGTCTGCGTAAAAAGGATGATCGGATTGAAGAACTGGAAGAGGCACTCAGAGAAAGTGTTCAGATAACTGCAGAGCGGGAAATGGTGCTAGCACAAGAGGAGTCAGCCAGGATCAATGCTGAGAAACAGGTCTGCAATCTTGTTAAGTCACTGGTAGTCCTCCTAGGAAGGTAACCAGACAGTAAAGTACTAATTTCCCTGCTTTCCTGTGTGAAACACAGCTGGCTTTCTTTGATGATCCTCTCTGTCTGTTCCAGCATTAGGTGACAGAACTCAAAATCTGCAAAGCCTTCATAATAAGTTGTATTTCAGAGGTATGATTTTCTTGAAATTAAAAGCAAAATATAAGGTATTTCATAGGTATGATTTTCTTGAAATTAAAATTAAAATATAAGGTATCCTGAGATACCTTTTGAAATACTGGTTTAAGTAGTAACTTCTGATCTGTCTTGCCTGTCAAAGCTGCCTTCCTGTGTGTAAGGCATACTTAGGCTTACTGTCTTGTTCATTGACTGTATTTGAAAGACAATGATTTTTATTAGCCTGGTTGTGTTTATGGACCACAATCTCCTTGCACTTGCAAAACAATTGGTTAAAAAGACAAATCCCTTGGCTTGAGCCAAGCATGCACACAGAAAATACACACTTGTGTACTGAAGCCACAAGTAGAAACTTTTATGCATTAATTGATTTTGTGCCATTGATGAGATGACTCTGAAGAATCATGGACACGTCTGATTTTAACTCAGGTAAGTAATCATCAAGAAAGCATACCATAAGTGATGAATAAATCCGTGAGATTTTGCTAAAGCTTGTGAAGCAGAAGCTGAAACTGGCGCTCTTACTTTTTGTGAGCCTTTTCAGTGTTTTTCACTGTTCCTTATGGCAGTAATTAGCAGACAGGAACATTTGGTTAGTTGCATTTCAATGGAGGAATCTCCTTGTCTTTGTTATTTACTTAACAACACTTCTGACCAAGTGCACTTTAAAATGTTTTAAGAGGTTTTTTAAACATGTATTCCTGTATCACAGGCTTTAATGAAAAAAAAGTAAAAATCTGAGTTTTCCAGAAGAAAGCACTCTTTAGGCTAAAGTCAAGCTCACCTGTTTGCTGATGGACATATTGAGGATAATTCTGGTTGCTGTATTTTAGGATCCTAGACAGTATGATGGAACTCACTTTCAAGAATGCCTTCTTTCCAAACTTCTTGTAGCCTTTAAAAAAATTGCATGAAATAGAAATGTTAACTGGGTAGTGAATGCCACTTCGAAGATTTGATCTCCTTGAAAGGAAAACATGTCTGACAAAGCATTGGGTTCTATGATGAGGCACAAAAGTAATCAAACTAGTATGTGATTTGATGCCTAGGATGTTATAATGTTTTAATTAATTAGTTACAAGACAAAGTGACCATTTTTATATTCTTTGAGCACCTAGAAGCTGGTGCTCAAAGACTATAAAAAATATTTAATTATAAAAATATATAATGTATATATAAATATTAAAACTAGATTGTTGGAATTGGGTGTAACATCTTAAAAATGAGACAAGGCAGGGAAATGCACAGCCTGAAGATCAATAAACCACCAGGGTCAAGAGAGAGATAGAGAAGAGAGGAAGAGAGCCAAGACAAGTAAGATTTGTGGATAAAGATTGGTGGAATATGGTAGGTAACAGCATAAAAAAGAAATTAATTTGGATGTAGCAGTGCATATAGAAGTGAGGAGGAGAAAGAAGGATGGAGTGAGAGCAGCAGTATTGGAAGACAGAGAAGTTGACATCTATGGCAGCAGTGTCTTACTGCAACATAACTAAACTGCCAGTTCTGACCAGTTACGGTTTTTAAAATATGAGCAACAAATCAGCACAGAGGAAAAGGCTCTGGAGAGCTTTGTTCCAGTCAGCACTGGGAGACCTCTGTCTCCAGACAAAGTACCCCACTTTGTCCAATAGGATTTTGGTTTTGGCATCAGTTAAATGCAGTCAGGTGTATTTAAAGTGGTGGCAAGTAGCTGTTTTTCCAAGCTGCAGAGGAGACTTCCCTTCAAATGTTTTTCCGTGCATATTCCTTCAATTACTTTTAAAGAATGTCCTCTTTGTTTTATTATGTTCTGTCGAAGTTGTCTGTAGAATTTTGAAAGACAAACACAGATAATTTTAGAGTTTTAAAATGCAAGACTCTATGTTCCATATACTATCAATGGCAAATCTGTTGACTTTCACAAACCCTGTAATAGGTTATGAATATTCTTAGACCAAGTGTGAGTGATGTGTGTAATTTTTAAAATGTTGATGTTGTTCAATTTGATTATAATTTGCTTTTAATTGCATGCTTTTTCTTTCCTCTCTTGTTCATCTTGTTTTCTACCATTCTGCCACTTCACTGCCTGTCTGAAGCTTTGTAATGAATCAGTGCATGAGGTCAACCATTTTGGCTTTAGGTGGTTCAAGGTATGAGGACATCTCATTTGTGTGTGCCTCTGCCCCAAAATTTAGTGTTGTTATTGTAGCCTCGTGTTGTGTAATCCTACCCTCCTTCATCTCATGGTGTGTGGTGTTGTGCTGTTTTATAGGCTTCAGATTTGAATTACAGTGTCCACGAAGCCACCCTGCATTTCATGGTTCTCATATATCCATTATGGATTAAAATCTTGCTCTCTGTAATCTAGTGTTTGAAAATACCCTGTCAGTGTGTATTAACTGGGACAGTGGGTTAACTGTGTTAATACACAATCTGTGTGTGCAAGATGTCTCCTGCTGACTGAAGCACTCTGTTTATTTCAAGATTTTAGACCTGTTTTTCTCTTTCATCTTTCCCAAAAATAAAATCAGGCATTTCCTGCTGGGAGCAGAGCACCCATTGAAGTGGGCATAGTTCTGTTATCCCTGCTGATCTGTGTAGCAGAAACCCTGCCATACAGAAAGCAGATGAGGCAGTCTTGCATAGATGGGAAGGCTTGAAAGTTCTTCAAGCGTTTATTTCTAATAGTCGTCACCTGGCTTTGCTGGTGCACCTGCTGAATCCTCTGTGTAAATATCAGTGCGAATTCCTTACAGCTGTGGGGTTATGTAGTCCTGTGGCTGGTCCCACCAGTTCAGCCCTCTGTGTGGAAGGCCAGAAGGTGTACGGAGACTTCTTTGTGAGTACTGCCCATAAGGCTGAAGGTAGGATTTCTCAGATAAATGCTTCTATCATAAAGGGTTTTTTTTAACTAGAGATGGTAATTGTAAAGTCAGGCACAATTTCTGCATTAACCAAACCTGGGGTTATTTTAGAAAAGCTATCATTATGTTCCTCAGGGGGGAAAAAAGAATTACATAGAAGTTTTTCCCTGCTCAGAAATACAGCTGTAGTTTTGCTCGCTAGGAAAAACTGTTGGAGGTTTTCTTTGACAAGAGGCCCTTTCTTGTTCACAAACCCTTTCACTGTCCTGGTGCATCTTACCATCCCTTCTCCTGCAGCAGGAAGCAGGAGGTTATCCTTGATATGAATTGAGCCTTAATCAGCACCATTCCCAGGACAGTGCTGGAAACGTGCTTTGATCCTCGTGAAAGAATAAGACCCTTTTAGTGAAATAAAGTGAAACACAAGTTCAAATCCTGTGACTCAGTGTCGATCAATAGTTAGCGACAGGTTCTTGTCTCAAGGAGCACAATAGTAGGATTACTGGCATTTTGAGCCTTCCTTATTGGAGGGCATAGTTCACAAATATCTTCTGACCTAAGATACTTCATGCTCTCCTTCTCCTTGCTCAGTTTCGTCCCCATACTTGAGTGCACATCCCTGCTGTTTTCCTAGCCAAGGTCGTTCTGGGGCTGTGTTGTGAAACAGAGCAGTGACCTAATTCATGGTAACAACTCTTTATTTTTTGAAGGGATTTTTTCATGTGAAGTACTTCACTCACCTGGTTCATGGATCCCCACGCAGAACTTGAGGGACGTCTGAGGAGACGTTGAGCTGTGGGGGGAGGACTGAGAAGTGAAGGCAGGAATTGCTTAGTATTATTACTAAAAATACTTTTAGCAGAAACTTATTGCAGCCTTTACAGTGGGCTACTATTTCTTTGAGTGAGATGGTGCATTGCCTGACCACAGCATACATTTCTCTCTATTTTATTTCCTTCAAATTTGAAAAGCAGAAGATTTTAGACATTTAAATAACGCTTCTGCTGATAGTAGTGCAGCTCTGTTGTTCTCTCGCGAATATCAACTCCTGGTTAAATGCACTCTCTGTATAGTATCAGCTAACATTTAACTCCTTACCCTAAAATGTAATGGCAAATAAACACATAAAATAATGACCATTACCTCGTCATTCCTTCCTTCCTTAAGTAGCTACTTAAACTGAAATTTTTGAGTTGGCAGTCTGATCTTGACACCTTCCATCAACTTTTTTTGAAGTTATGGTTCTCAGTGGGACATTTCAAATGAGGTTAAGTATGTAGCTCTATAAATAGCTGTATCTGTGTTCATACACTGTGTCTTTTTATCCTGCACAGGGCAGATTTTTCTGCTTTCCTTTTTTAAAGAAAAAATAAAAGACTGAATATTGTAAAAGTAATGTATTGTTTAAATGTATTTTCTTACGCTCATTCCTTTCTCCCACTGTCTCTAGAAATTATTTCAGCAGGATTTAATATTATTTCAGGTACACATTATGTGTAAAATGTCTTGATAACAAGACTCCTGAAATTCTCTATCACATATGCTTACTTAAAAATTTGTATCTGTTTTTTAAGGAAAAATAAACGTGAAATAGGTTAATAACTCAACCAGAACCTCCTTCACAGTTCTCTTGTGTTTCCCTACTGTAAATACAAGTTCTGCAAGGGTTTGAATGTAGAGTAGAGCCTCTGAGAGCCTTTTCTGTCTTATCTGTAAGTTACTGTACAGAAATTCTCACCAAGTTTTGACTGGTACCTGTCGTTTGCACTTCCATCAGAACACCATTCTGGTTTTAACTTTCCAGCAAATATTATTTAGACGACAATTCCTTGTAAGAATAGAATAGAAACTACATTTACAACAGATTAATGATATATTGGACCCTATCCTATCAAGTACCTTCTAAAAATGCAAAATAAATTAAAAGCCATACCTTTTTTGCTGAGCATTCTGTTACTGAAATAGGTCTGAAATATTACCTCACATATGTTGAGCATTGGAATTATTTCACAGCATGAATTCTGACACACTAAGTTACTTCCTGCAGGTCCCTGTAAATGAAGAATATAAAGTGGAATTTCTCATGAGCCACTTACCTATAGATGTTTTCTGAGCACCATAGAAATGTCAGAGTTCTGACTGCTCTGTAATACATGCTGGACAGTTTGCTTTTAATGAATGCTTTTGTCTTTTCTTCTGTATCTCCTAATGAGAAATTTGATAAACTAAGAGATTGGAGATCAAAAATCCACGGTATAGCTTGGGGTGAAGGTACTGGAGGTTTTTTCTACGATTTTTCTAAGGAGTTTACATTTCCTTGGCTGAACTTCTCTTGAATGTTGTCTGAAAAGTTCTTTTCTGTAAAAGTCTGCCAAAATAATTTTGGCTTTTGAGTGTGTGTATATATGTACATGTGCAAAGTAATTTGTGTACTTAGTCCATATTAAATAAAACTCTGTGCTAAAACCTAGTATTTAAATTTTTTTACTGATAGAAAATTTTAGGAGCTTTTTAAGTCAGTGTCAGCCCAAAGTATAATCTTACCATTTTTTTCCATGTTTTCCAAGAGACTTACTTTATTCTTCTGTCTGATTGTTCTGCTTTGGTTAGAGAAAGCATTTTGGGTAACTGAAGTTCACCGTGCACTGTGTCCTTGTCAGTGAATATGTTTGCAGGAATTTTTAGGAGCACTGCATCTCCCTAATTTTACTTCTTTTCCCCAGATATTTCGATGGATTACATAACCTTTTCCTTTAAAAATACGCAGATTTGTACTGAGTAACTCTCCCTGCAAGGGAGAGGTAATTTGGTATGTAATTCCCTCTGCATTCAGTAATGTACCTTCTAAGAGCTGGAAGAGTGGAATTTTTTCTGTCTTAGTTGTGTTCAGCTGTGCTGAGCTGGGGGCTTGGGAGGTTTTTTTTGCCTCCAGATGGGAAGAAGGAATAGAGAGAGAAATGATGAATAGAAAATCATGCCTAATGACTTTGAGGCAGAGATCTTTTTCTAACATTATAGACAAAAAAACTTCTAAATCTTTTAGAATCATAGAACTGTTTAGGTTGGAAAAGACCTCCAAGATCATCGAGTACAACCATTAACCTGACACTGCCAAGCCCACCACTAAACCATGTCCCTAAGCACCACATCTACCTGTCTTTTAAATTCCTCCAGGGATGATGACTTTGTTTTTCTTTAATTTGTTGCTCTCGTTTAAGGTTGCAAAGTAGTCAAATTTTGATGACTTTCAGGAGAATTGGGGACACTGAAAGGATAATTAACCTCTGTGCAAAATATACATTGAGCATTTCTCCATATAAGTCACCTTTTCATTTAATGAAATGAGAAATACTGATGGAAACTTTCACATATAAATTCGGTGCAAGTGCTGATTTTAAGATAATTTTGTGTATATTTTTATCTCTTTGTATTGTTTAATAGATAAATACTGATTCCATGTTATGCCTTTTATTATAGTCAGGTATTCCAGACAAAGCTCTATCTTGGCATCTCTCTGCCTTTTATATTCTTGTCTTAAGCACCTACCTCGAGACAGCATTTTATTTGTTGTGGCTGAAGAGAAAATCAAATTCTTGCAGATTTGGTTACATTAATGCTTGTTTGTAATTGTAAGGACCCACGCAAATACTTATGTTAATATTTGTTTAAGCTAGTCCTGTGCTTTTTTCTTTGAATTTCTGTTCCAATTGCATTCTTTAACTGTAATCTTAAATGCAAGTGTGATACCATAATATGTAGATTAAAGCATTAGAAAAGCTCATTAGACTTGAACATTAGATTCATAAATTGAAAAAATACGTTCTTTTTCTGACATAATTGATTTTTCCCCCAAATCCATGAAGTGCAAGAAAAGAAACTGTTTTCCTTTCCGTAGCATTCTCCTCTATAGAAAGGCACAGAAAAGTGACAAGCTTGAGGTTCATTAAATTGAGGATGCCTCTTCATTTGAAATAATTCCTACTCACACAAAAGCTTCCAGACTTTCCTGTACTGCTGTCTACCGTTGGATTCCTTCAAACCCTTCACTGAATTTCAGCCTGAATTCAGTTGGCTCCAAATAGTGAAAGTTCCTTTTATTTATTGTAGTTAGGTTCTGCGTTTGCTTTCTGTTAACTACAATGCTAAAGATCTGCTTCCAGAAGTTTGTAGAGGTGGCAGCTTTCCTGAGCTTGCCAATGAGACTGTGCTTCTTCAGTTTGCCACATGTTCAACCTTCACATGGCAGTGCATGTGCTTTCATTTATTTATGTTCATGATCCTTAATGTCTTTTGGGAAAAGAGTGTTAAAGTTGTATATGGAATCAGTATAGCGCTTTTCACTGTTTGCAGTGAGTTAATACATCATCGCAGAGTTTTTCTCTTTGGAAAATCAATCTGTGCTGTATAAATTGACAGTCTTTGCTATGCTGTGTAGCACAGCATTAAATATTTACTTTGAATATTATTCAGTTAGGTCTAAACTGTCTGCCGTAGTGACATATCCTAGTTAACCTGAAACTGTCTAAAATGCAGTAAAATGGGAATCAGCATGGTCTGCAGAACGCTGGTGAAAAACTGCTAAAAACCTTGGGCAATTAGTCTTGCTTCTACCTTAGCAGCTGTAGATGTAACCTAAGAAAGGGCAATTTATTTTGAAGATGGCCATGTTTGGAGTTGTGGCTGGAGTATCATGAACTAACTATAGATCTAGAGAATTTGGTTTGGATGTGATAAATTGTGCCAAATGAGCTTGTGCAGTGCTCCACAGAATGTGCTTCATGTGCTGCATTCGTGTGTCTCTGCCACTGTAGAGATTTTTTAGAGGTGATCAAAATCCAGGTTTTTTCAAGCTTGGTTGTTATTCCTAGTGATTGCTGCTGTATTCCCAAGGGTGGGAGAGACTCATTGCTAGCCATGGAAGACAAACACAAGACAGTTTCCTGAGACTATAGAGCCATGTAAAGTAAAATAGGACAGCCTCCTTTGGTATGTTTGCATGGGTTAAGAAACATAATGAGAATGTTTCATTGGATAATGGTTTCACTTGAGGAAAGTGTAGAAATAGAATTGTAACTTGTTATAGTCTTCAGATAACAGTGACTAAACCAGATTTCTTTTCCTCAGTAGAAATCAGAATTCAGTTTTCACTTACTTTTTTCAAGGCGTGACTCAAATATTTTGTTTGTGTTAAGCAGAGGCAATTATTGTTTCCTTCTCAAGAGCTCTTGTCCCAGCAGTAGGCTGTTGCTTATTTATGTATGTTATGGCCCACATTTAGGAGATAAAACTGTCAAAGCTACCTCCAAACACCCTAACAGGACACAGCTGTGACTTACTGAGTCCTGAAGGCTCAGGAGTTTTCTCTTTTCCAAACATCTGTGAATCCCGATTCCTCTTTCTCCATACAAAAGCTCAGCGCTCTCAGAGTATGAGCAAAAAGCACTTGGTGGATACTCAAGTAACAGACCCCTTGACAGAGGCTTCTTTATGTTCGTGTGGCTTCTGCAGGAGTAACACGGTAATGTCAGATGTCTGGTCGGTCTCATTGGTGCTCTTCATTGCCTAGAGCCATCAGTGGAGACAGTAAGGAGCAATGCAGAGCATTAACTCCTTTTATAATCAGATGCTCTTTCTATAATGAAGTTTTTGTTGGGAGACCAGCTCATGGAAATAAGAGACATCAGCTGTCTAAATATCTCAGTTTCACAGTGATAAGAAAAGTTGCATTCATCTGCAGTATCCTGCAGGTTTTCAGACCATAGGCTTTTGTTCTCTTTATCTGTCTCCTCTCCTTTTTCCCTTTTAATAATGTAAGAACAGAACAGTGGCACAGTGGAACAGTTCTGTTAAGCCACCAAGACACTATTTTATCACGGATGCTGAATGTACAAAATCCAAACAACCTAAAAAAAAAAAAAAAAAGGGCACAAAGACTTAAGAAAGCCACACAGTAATGTAAAGAAAGACAAAGTTCATCCCTAAAATTACTGCTGTGTATTATGGATGATCAAAAGACCCTGCCTTTTCTCTGGAGAGCTGATAATCCACCAGCCATTTTCACAGCTTCAGCACTAACTCCCCTCTTTACTGCAAACAGAACTGCTTGTCCATGTGCATGTGCAGTCTGCCACAGCCCTCTAATGCTGACTTTGGCAAAAGTGGTGCTGCAAGTCTGGCATCCCCTTTGAGGTGCAGGTGAAAGTGATGTATAGACACATCTTAATTACTGCATCCTGTGCACTGGTGCTGAATAAGAGGGGCTTGAATTGAAGCCAGAGCTCCAGCGTGTGTGGTGGGACAGAGCCATTCTGCTTTACACCCTTCTGCTCTTAGTAGGGCAGAGCTTTCAGCTGTTTTTGTGGTTGAGGGCTGTCCTTACTTTACAAATCAGATATTACAGTATAATTGTACTGAGGGAGAGGAAGATTCTTCTTGTTATTGTTTGCTGATTTCTCTCCTTTTCTTCTGATATTTTTAACTCTAAAAAAGCTATGCCTAACAGCTTTCCAATATCTATAGGAATTTGAAGTTTGTTCCCTTAATTCAGAATAGCTAAGAATTTAGTTAAGTGTCTTGGATACAGTCTTTAAGAGTACCTTAAAGCCACCCTACTGCTTTAATGAAAATGGGGCTATGATGAAACCATAATTCATTTCCCTCTTATTTTGTGTAAAGGTTTATTAGCTTGTGATTTAAGCAAACCATCTGGTCCTGCTGGCAGTCCAAGTTATGTCAGACTCAGTGCTTTCTCCCTGTAATATGTTACTGGAGGCAGTTACATTACATGCTTAAGTCCCAAGTCTGGCCTGTGCTTTTTCCATGTCTTAACATCTGTTCTAGGAAATTTTTCTGGGATCCAAACAAGTTTGCAAGGAGCCAGATCTCTTGTCTTTGTCTTTCTTTTCATGTCTATTTATTTTCCTTCTCTGCAGTCTAATCAGTTCAACTGAGTAAAAGATAATGCAGAAATTTGCAGTCTCTTTATCATTTCAGCAGTGTACATAGTGAGATAAAAAAATTCTTTAAAAACTCAAGAGCTGTAGAAAAATAGCAGACTGTCATCTGAGAGTGACAGTTTGAGAAATGTTAATTTTTTTTTTTGGTCCTTCTGATATTCTTTCTACTGACTTTTAACTGGAAGACTTTTTGTTTTGCTTGCCTAATCAATTTTGGGCAAAAGTACAGATTTTTATTACATTTTGTCTTGCAATGCTAATTTCTTGTTTATACAAAACAGGCCCATGTTTAGAAAATAAATAATTTTAAATATACTTGTTAGCCTGCTGAAGTGGTTTTGAAAAGATCTCTAGTGATTAATTTATATACAGATCATGGAAAATTACTTGTTTGTGTTGATATTTGTACCTGTATTCTGTGAAATTTCATAGTTTTGTATTCTGCCGAGAACTTTTGAGACACAATAATGAATATAAACAGCTATCCCATAGCCTGCTATTGTCTGGATGTAGATTGAAAGAATTAGAATTTCTTTCCTTCAATCAGAAACATAAAAATGACTCTGATTCCAGGTATGTAATTGAACATTAAACTGTGTTTACTACATTTGGCTGCACCTAAATTACTGTATCTTCAGCTTAGGAATAGGGATCTTAGTGTAACAGTCAGGTCCCTTTGTCATGCCCTTCGAGACTTTTAATTACAGACTGGTATGGTCAAGGGAGGGGATTCTGCCCCTCTGTTTTGCTCTGGAGAGACCCCACCTGGAGCATCCAGCTCTGGGGCCCCCAGCACAGGAAGGTCATGAATCTGCTGGAGCAGGTCCAGAGGAGGCCAAGATGATCAGAGGGTTGGAGCACCTCTCCTAGGAGGAAACCCTGGGAATTTTAATTGTTCGGTCTGGAGAAGGCTCTGGAGAGACTTCATGGCAACTTTGAAGTATAAAAAGGGGACTTGAAAGAGAGAGAGAGAGACTCTTCCCCAAGGTCTCTAGTTACAGGACAGGAGTCAGTGGTTGTAAACTGAAAGAGAATAAGTTTGGACTTGGACATATGGAAGAAGTTCTTTATAATGAGCGCAGTGAGACACTGGAACAGATTGCCCTGAGAAGTTGTGGATGTCCCATCACTGGAAGTGTTCAGGGTTGGGTTGGACGGGGCTTTGAGCGACCTAATCTAGTGAAAGGCATGGCAAGAGGGTTGGCCTACACCAACCTTAAGTGGTATTTAAGGTCCCTTCCAACCCAAACCATTCAGTGAAAATCAAAAAAAGATATGTAGTCTCTTCTGTAAAGATTGATAATCTACAGGTGAGAAGAAGCCTTATCTAACATTTAGCATGAATTATTTTTATATAGTGTACCAGTGATTTGCTGTCTTTAATGCCAGTCATACACATGTGAATTTAGGTGCATTCAAATCCTATCACTTGAGATTAGAAAATTTTCCTTTGTGGTGTCTGTGGAGGGCATTCCTTAGCCTTTTCCTCATTCTTAGTATGCACATAGCATATAAACATGGATTGCATGGGTCACCATTTCAGAGTAGAGCCTCTGCCCCGCAAGTGTTTTTTCAAGTGTATAGCATTTTGCTCTTTTTTCCCCGTATTGATGACTCTGCCATTGCCTCTTTAGAGTTGCACAGTCCCACTGTACTGAATTACATTGTGTTACCCGCATTCGTGATGCGTTTGTTGCTCGGATCATGACCCACAATTGCTCTGCTTCTCTGAAAAGGTGCGAGCAGAAAATTAAGCTCTAGAACTATCTTCCTGAGAAAGCTAGAGAAGCCTTTTCCAATTTTCTGTGCAGTAGAAAAGTTATCTTCAGCTAATGCTTTATCACTGAGGAAAGCTCACAATAGGAAAAAAGATAGCTGCCACAACATTGTAATCTAAACAAACTGAAGTGTTTGGGGATGCTGAGGTTCCATTAGCCAGCCATCTGCCTGGATCGACTTTAGGTATTGGAGTCTTTGGGCTCTGATTTTAAGAGGCAAACAGTAACAACCACATCCGTTGATAATAGCATTCTTCCTGGCCTGAAATACCTATTGTGTCTCAGGAATTCTTAGCAGTGCATTAGTTCTCATGTAACAGGTGAGGGGACTGGAGCTTGCCTGTCCTGATCATCAGAAATCATTCCATGAGCTAGTACAGAGATAGGTAGGATTTCCAGCCGCAGTAATACTTTGTATATACAGTCCCTTTCTCAATTTTGCTGTCTTTTTACTGGCTTTTGGGGAACTTGACTAAGCTCTTTGCAGCTCCCTGGCTTCACATTACCCAATGGCCAGAAAGGTTTACTGGAGCCACTACATATTTGGAGATAATGTGATATCTCTACGTGTGTGCAAAAGCCTCGTTTTTGATTTGCAGTTGCAGGAGCCTGAAATAACCGTCTGTAGGAGCAGGGAGGTTAAGATGGTAGATAGGCTCCTGAAAAGGGCTTCAATTTTTTTGTTATGATATCATTTCTTTACAGGCCGCCATTGACACGATAGATAAATTTCTCCTGTTGCATTGCTGTTTCTCTCTGCCTTGCTTTCATGCTTCCTAAGGAAGGAGATGTAATACTATGTAAAATATTTGTTCTGTCTTGACATTTCCCTCTTCTGCTGCTGTGAATCCCATACTGATCTAATTGACATTCTTTGCCTTTTTTCACATTGTTTGTTCAGTCTCTCAGGAGCTCTCTCCTCTAATAGAAACTTATTTCAGCTTGATGTTCTTCCTTAAAGCTGATAAGCTGTCACCTGGTCAGGTCACTTAAGGCCTAAAAACAATGAACAAATTAAGTCTCCATTTAAGTTTTCTGCTCAGAATACATGAAGACCTTTCAGGCCTGTCTACAGAGAACTGAATCATGGCTAAGTCATAGATAGTCAGAGATACACTTTGTTTTATATACTGTCGTTTGAGCAAAGAGAAAAGAGGAGCAAGAGTTCACTCTTTACATCTTCTGAAATGGGTGGAGGCTTTCTAGCTACAACTGACAGGGCACAAGCTCACCCACAGCTAAATTGAAAATGTCAACAGCATGTCTCTGAAAATGTCTCAGCGTGCCAAGAGCTCTGGTTTTGGCAAATATTTTTTCTTTATTATATAATTTAGCTGCTCTCAGGGAAAAAAATTCAAGGGTAGGTGTTAAGTTTTTTGTATAGGCTAAATTAGATGTGCATTGCAAGTAGTTTGCTTCCAGTGAATATTCCTCTATCATTTCTCACAGGAGGGCTTACTGGGACAGGTCTGCACTAAGATCCCTAAGCTGCCAAATAAAATGTTTTGTTTTGTAGAAGTTTAATTGAAATAGACCCATGGACTATCTACAACCTGATGAATCTGAACAATGAAGTCTTTACTGTGAATACAATCATCACTATTTTGGTGAACTTTGTCTTTAGTAAATTGCGTGACAAATGGCCCTTGCTGGAGAGCATGGAAGGTAATGACAGTTCTGTAAACCAAGTTGTTGGCAGAGTTTAAAAGCTACTCGCATTCCAACTGTTCCTAATACATGATTAGATCAATTTTCTGTTGGCCTGCAAAAATACAAACTATAACCTTAGAATCAGAAGAGTTATCAAACAGAGCGATGAGGAAGAGATTAAGTGCCTGCAGTAAGCACTACTGCGAGATACTCTTGCAGAGTTAGCCCTTGCCACCTCTCCCTAGGAGCCTTGGCCCAGATGTCAGGCTCCAGTCTCCTCATGTCTTCAAAACAGCACAGAGTTGTCACGCTACAGAACTACATCAAGCAAACCAGTCCTTCAGCATTAGCATCGCAGACCTTGATGGCTGGCAGTGGGAGGAAGCCGGTCAGAAATATTTCAAACCTGATTATGGAGAAGATGTTGTTTCACAGATTGTTTTATCTTGACAGCTGACAGATTGACACAGGCCCTTTTGACTGTTGCAGTTGGCTGGGGGGTTGTTGATTTGAGCTGCTTTTCTGTTCAAGCCGAGGGGTTTATAGTTGGCAAGCCTCTTTTCAGTTTAAAGGAAAATGTCTCTGTATGTATTTCTGATCCACCCAACAGAAGCAGAAGCTGATATCCCAGCAGCTGATGCACTAGTGCACCTTCATTACCTCACCATTTTTCTAAGGATCAGTTTCCATCCTAGTAGTATTTTTGCTATTCATTATTTCTGCAGTCCTTCTTTGCATTCTTTTCTGATATATTTTCTCTATTTCATTTTATAGAGTTTTCTCTTAGTTTTAAAAATTGACAGATTTTCTGATCTTGTTTTGCATGCTAAACACTATTAAAACAGGGAAAGTTTGGTTATTATATCAGTGCTTGCCAGTTTGGACTACCTGTCACTGAAGTTCTCTTTTGGTGTGTTGATTACTAGATGAATTCTTGGCTGTACATTTTGAATAGTTTATGATAATTGCCTATTTTAATTTTTTTTTTTTGTTTGCTGAGCATAACAGTACCACCTTTTGGCAGCTGCATTTGAATAGAAGTAGAAAGACTTTCTGCAGTAAACACTGCACAAGGTCTATGCTAGATTTTTACAGATCTCCTAATTCTCAATTGCAATGTTTCTTGCTCTGTCACCGATTAAGGATGAAAACCAGTCTTATTTTTGTCCTGAGTCATTAGGTCAGCCTTTAGGAGTACAGGATTTATTAAAGCATGTTACATACTTCCCTCCAACAGCACCTATATAGCAAATGACATCCTCAACTCTCCTTGTAAAAACAAGTAAGTAGAAATTGAGCTTGTTGTAATTTCAGTAATTCACTTCCAGGATGGATCACAAGTTGATTGCTGTGGAGGGATATAAAGGCAATGCAGTGCTTTCATACTAAATAGTGGTTTCATACTAAATTTATACAAATGTTTGATTATGTGCAGCATCAGTAGCATCTCAGTTACTCCTGTTGAAAGCACATTATACAATTGTTTATGAAAACTTGGTTGTGATGGGAAGAGAAAACCTACATGGAAGAAGTCAGTGAAATGTGTTCTATTGAGCTTTATTATAAAATTATTAAAGCACTTCCAGAGGTTTTTGAATGCTATATGTAGCTAGATTTGAGCATTTATTGTGATTTTGCATGTTAATTAGGGATGAATTTTACCTGAGACAGAACCTGTTCTGAGTGCAAAACAAAATTACTCTTCGTCTGTGTAAAATCTGTGCTAGAATTTATCATCATGTTGATTCTGAATCTTTCCAGTTTACTGAAGATACGAGCATTGTTCTGCTGTGCTTCTCTGCCATCAGCAACTCTTTGAATGTCTTACATTGCTAAATCCCAACACATGCCTAAAAGCAGTGTTCAAACCATATTTTGAGGCAAGTAGCCTCACTAACACCTTCATGGGAACCCAGTCCTCTCCCTGCTTTGGAAACATTACCTTTGTTCTTAAGTGCACATGTAGTTTGTCTTTAGGCATCATTTACAGTGAAAATGTTTTATCCTTTTGGTATATTATCAATGTGTTTCATTTAATACCTTGCATTTTTGTGGCTCAGTGGTAACATACGCAGGCCATCCTCTTACCCCTGTGGTACATTTTCTAAAGCAGAAATACAGAGGAGTTGAAGGTTTGTATTGTAATGGTTATGTTGCAGTGAGCAAACTAAGTGAACTCCCAAGCTGTAGTGTTGCTTTGGTCAATTGCAGACATCCTGTCCACAGCACTGGATGATGCCTCCAGCCTCCCGAAGTGCTGTGTAGCATCCATGCACTGGTAACCTTTGTACTCCAGTTGAGTTGTGACATTTAGTAAGTTCCAGCTGATCACACTGCACTATTTTTCTCTCCTCCTGTCTTCTCCAAAAATATTTTAGGTAGAAGAGCTGATGATGGCTATGGAGAAGGTCAAACAGGAGCTGGAGTCAATGAAAGCAAAATTGTCCTCTACACAACAGTCTTTGGCTGAGAAGGAAACCCATTTGACCAACCTACGAGCTGAAAGAAGGAAACATTTGGAGGAAGTCTTGGAAATGAAGTAAGTGTCTTCTTTTATTATTTGTAGACGTGTTTTATTGATGTCTCTGCATTCCTTTCTCATCCTCGTTGTTCTAAAGACAGCCCCTGCATGGATATGTCTCTGCAGATAACAGCTGTCTATAATCAGTCGAGCCTTCAGAGGTGACTTCTGACCTGGGATTACTGACACGACTTTCACACTTCCTCTGGAGCTCAAAAACATTTCTTCCTTTTGATTGTTTACAGTAGGCTACTGTTATTTGCACAATAGCAACTTCAAAGATCCTAAGCAACTATTGGGACTCAATTATTTTATGTCTAATGAATGTACCATCTTGCTTTGAGCAGCCTATAACTACTTTAAGGTAAGGTGCAAGTCAGTGTAGCAAATGACAACAAAAAGAGGGAAGAGATAAACATAATGTCAGGTGTTTGTCATGTTAAAATCAGACTGCAGATGTCTGATCTGCTCAGGTATTTTTCAAACTCAGGCAGATGATTCATTAGCCCTGGAGCAGTTTGAAGTTCTCTGTCAGTCAAACTTTTCTCATCATCTTTACACAAGGAAGCCTGGATAAAACCAAGCTTTGAGGAGATGGGGAGAAGAGAGGGATTAGACTTCTCAGGCTTAAATACTTCCTAATTTCTGACTGTGCATTACAGATAAATACTTAGTTTAGGGAGACATTAATCCATTTAGTGCAATGATGGATAGTGCTGCCAGCAGTTCATTAGAAACACTTTCAGTTGTTTAGCCAGCCCTAAAGAGAAGGAACATTTTTATTGGCAGGACTAGCAGTGGTTCCTCCACTGTGGTTTTGTGAGCCATTATTTATTTGTTTAACTATTCTACACTGGTCTCTTTCCTTTCCTTTTCTTTTTTTTTTTTTTTTTTTTTTTTTTTGTAATGAAGGGATAGAAAAACAGCTGTTACAAAATGGAAAGAGGTGGCTTAGATCTTGAAACTTTAACTTAGGAGTGCTGTATAAAGTGGGCCAAGCCTCCCCAGCTTCATATTCAGCTACAACAGTTTGATCTAGACCTGGCATAAGGATGTTGGAAGACTGCAGTACTTAAAAGCCACACTTTTTATTTTTAATAAAAAATTTTATTGAGCTATAAATTTGACTGCCTTGAGAGTTGCTGTATGGGGGGATGGGAAGAATAGCTCTTTAGGTGATGTGGGAATCCAAAGCAACTGGAGATGTATCCCATATCCAATCAGTTGACAGTACTTTATTCTGCCAAACTGCTCTGCCAAACCTTCTCATTAAAATCTACACGTAGTGTACTGTATATCCTGAAATGTATTTGGAATTGTGTAGATCCTTTAATATAACTACTCACTTCTAAATGATGACCTCTCTTAGCTGTGTAAGTTATTGTTGGAAAGTTTTTGTACTGAAATATAGTATCAGGGACTGCATGAACTGGTAGATCCATTGTACCTCAGAAGGAAGAAGAACACTGGAGAGAATGGTAATGCTGTCAGCACATGGAGAGAAAGATGGAAAAAGCATTACGTTTGTATAGTTAACTAGCTGAGCATGTTTTAGTCATAGCTGGTCTGTCTTAAAGTTCTATAAAGCTGCCAAAGGCATCCAAACTTCAAAAACTTGCTCTCACCGTGAGGCTCTGTTGCAAACAAGTCTCTACTGAGGACTCCCAGTCAATTAAATACCTTATTTTATATACAGAAACTCCAGTATATTCTTTGTTATCCTGCTTTCCCAGCCTGTGTCTCTTATATGAAAAGCACTGCTCTGTTTCGTAGTTTTGCAAAAAGTGTCTCGTGTTGTTAAAGTATTTACTACTATTTCAACTGAAAAGTAACAGTAATTGAATGAGTGGTCAGTTTTGTGAAGCAATTAGCTGCTTTTGGAGTTCTTATGGAGACAAATAGCTGTTGTACAGATAGTGTTCAAAGGTATGGTGAAGCAGTATTGTTTCCTAAGTTTTAGGGCATGCTTCAGTGGGAAAAGTTTGAGGTGCTCAAAACCAGCACTGATTAAATTTGAGATTTGATAGAGGTATAGATTTAACAACCTAGGCCCTGCAGTCAGCCTATGGGGCTGGGGAGCAGACAGAAGAATAGCTTAGGAAATGCTGCTTTAGGAGATTATAGATATGGAGTGAAAGAAAGTGTTAAAGCAACAGGGGGACTCCAGAATGTTACCTCTGGGTTTTAATAGGAAGTTGTTAGATATAATGCTGGTGAAAATACATGTTTAAAATACTGTTTCGTAGAGTAGAACTTGTGTTTACTACTGACTCTGTAACCCTGAGAAGATCATTTCACACTCCTTAGGGAATAGTGTGGCGCTAGAATAGCTCAAGTGTGAATTATTCCAAGCAAGAAATTTCACTCCTTAAAGAAATACTGTGTATTCTGAAGCCCTCTTCCTTTCAGTCTGGTATTTTCGTTTTCTTTAAAAAAACTTTATTGCGAATAATTATGAGAGAGGCAGATAATGGTCTCTATTTATATCACCAAACCTGATCTACTGTAGAGAAATACTAGTGAACTGCTAGGATTTTTGTTTTGTTATGTTTTCTTTAAGAAGTTCTAATGTTTCCATCATTCACAGCAAATCTTTTAAATTAGGCAGGAATAAAGTGCTGTCTACAGAGAAATCTCTGTTCTTTGTCCCATAAAAACCTGCTTAGGCTGAGCTGAGTTATAAACTGTTGAAAATCGCCAGTTTTACTTTCCTTTTTTTTTTTTCCTGGTGTTGTCAGCAAATTTTGGCAGTGTGTGAAAATAACCAAGCATAAACAGTCTAATCTGAGGCCGAGCTCATGCAGTTGCCAAATCTGTAGCAGCGGACACTGCACTTACAGGGAAAGGGAACAGACTCTGTGTCTGCGTGGCTTTTTTACTAGACAGGCCTTTTGTTATGGTCAGAAGGACCAGAAGGTTCTTCCTAGTCATGTGCTTCAGGATTGAAAAGTCCCAGTTGGGGCATTTCTCAATCTGTTCTTTCAGACCTGGAAAACTATCCAATAGCCCTTTCCTGAATTATGCCTTCTCCTGCTAATTGCAATTGCTGCTAGCCCTATAATTCAAGGTATGCAGACTTACCATAATGTAGTGGGCACTTCAGAGTTTAATCTTTCATCCTGCTGGCTCACAACAGAAGGATTATTACTTGTCTGAGAATAATTTACTCTCCTCTTGTTTCTTGAAAAATAATCAAGGATATTGCAGATGAATTAATTGTTATGGCAGAAAATAATTTATGTTTCAAAATCAATCTGTCAGAAAACATATTTTGATTTCTTACCTGACTGTACATGAGTCGTCTTTGGAGTAGTTATCACAGTAGTTTCTAATTACATGAATTCATCCCACAGATAGTGTTTCTTTGATACAGAGTGTGGGCAGTGATCAGAAATGAAGCAGGCCTGTGTAGCTTAATGAGGCTGTTTATTGTATACCTTCCTTTTTTCATCTCGGAGCTGCTGAGAGCTACAGGAGGGCTACTCATAAAAATAAGATGCCAACCTAGGCAGGGCTATGCAGGAAGACTGTTCACCCATATCTCTGCTACAGTTTTCCTGCATGATACGATTTAAAAATATTTGGTAGATGGAGAAGTCCACATTCTTCATTTTCTGACTCTCCGATAAGAAGAACACAAAGGCATGCACATGAACACTCACAACTGAAAATTAAGTCAGTGGAAGCTGAGGTTGTTTATCTTCTGAAAAGTTCATCTTCCCAGCAATAAAGCAGCATTGTCTGGAGGTATGAGTATGAAGCTGAAATTGAAAGTAGTCCAAAAGAAACTTACTAATTGACACAGTTTATTTGCCAGAAAAGTAAAATCAGTTGATCCAAAATGAGGTGTGAAGTAGTTTCAAGCCCTGCAAACAGTTTAACCAAACAAAAATACTTCAGGTTGTGTGCTCCCATGGTGAACAGAACTCAAAAAAGGAAAGTATCGATGTCCATCCAACAGCTCATCCACAACTGTCTGCTTGGAAATTAAGGAATGTTTTTTGTCTTTAAAGAAGTCATGCTTTATGCATATGGATTAACAACAGTTCCCCAGAGCAGATGAACAGCTGTCCCCACAGTTTGAAATCCCTTTTTTGTTTGTTGTCAGTGCCACAGAGCAGTAGCACCTTACCCTCACATCAGCAAGGCGTGGCTTTCTTGGCCCAGCACAGGCTCTTCAGCATATTGAACTGGACTTACAGGGTCTGTGGGTCACTCGGTGTGTCAGACCATCACGTGATAGCAGCAGTGGTACCAAAACTTCTCCTGTAATTACTTCACGTGAACTTAAATAAGCTGAAGTCCCACAGGGGGCACTCTGTGTCTGTAGGATTCACTGTCTGGGGCAAAGCTGAACAAGTGCATCTGTGTCAGTCCCTTTCTCTTTCTATTAGCTTTAGAATTTTCTTTTTTATATATATTTTTCAGTGAAAATTAACATGCTAGTGTCCTATTACCATTGTTTTGTCCTTTTCAATTTTCAAGGATAAAATATTTAATCATATATGTTTATTTTAATTCTATATTGTTGCCCCGTTACATTGTGAACACTTCAGTTGAAGTAGTCTGAAATAGGAAAAATAATCAATTTCTAATTACTGAACAATACAGACCTCACGTTTAAATAATTTGAAATAAACTGACCTTGGAACTGCTGTTAATCTCCAAGTGAATTGCATGGAGTCCAATAGAAAAGCTGAAATACAGTGTGCAGATGTATTGTGTGTCTTTTGAGGCTCAAGTTAATTGAGAGATCTTGGTTATCCTCAAATCTGGTGTCTTTTGCTACTATTTTTTTAAGTCAGGTGAAAACTAGAGACAAAGCATAATCTCTTAGCACTTCTTTTTCTCCTGGCAACGAAGGAATGAGTCCTGTTAACGCTTTCTGTCCTCCTGCGTTGTCCATGAGCCTTTTGAGCACTGTGAGACACAAGTGTTCTGGCAGCACTGGAGACAGCCTGCCGCACTGTTTGCAGTGCAGCTCACACTAGACGGCCTGAATCATGGAAGCAAGCAGAAGAGTTTAACCCATTTTTGGGCAGCAGTACTAAACCCGTCAATCAAATATTTCACATAAATGAATCTTGAATCTCAAAGTGTCACAGAACGATAAAACTGCAAAGCAAAGACATGAACCTTTAGCAAAGCCTGCATAAACCAAGTGCCCCACATCAGTACACACTGAATTAGATTGTTGCACTCTACTCCGTTTCTTTAAGTATTGGGAAGTTATATTTATCTTTTTTGACTGGTTTGTTGTTACTCTTCACCTGCCTTGAAAATCTTTTTCTTCTGTAGCTTTTCAGATACTAAAATCTTGGCATGTGTCACAGTCCTGTTCTGTCTTGTGATAGAACCTCTGTATCTCATTTTATCTTGAATTCTGTGGTCCCCAAGAACAATCTTGCAGACAGAAAGTACTGTACTATCTTAATGAGCCATGACAGGCCTGGAAGCAAAACCAACTGCTGAAAACTACACCAGGTGGTGTTAAAGCGTTTTGCTCCACTCAGTAATTTCCAAGACTATTGACGTTGTAGGGAGGAGTTAGGAAAAAGAGGTGCAGTCGTTAACTCCTGGAGAATTTAGTTACGCTATGCTCTTGTTCCCATGCCTTTCCATGGGAGATTATTCTTCTGGTTATGTTTTTCCAGGGACTAGGTTTAGTGGAAGTCATCCCTTCAGTGGCATAGTTTTCTAGATGGTGAAAGAAAATTAAACCTCTTTCAAGTGAGAATGTGAAAAATTTAGCATACAGCCTCAGTGTGAAAAATGCAGAGGTTCTGTCATGCTTTCGTTTTCTGTTAATAGATCGCAACATCCTTACAGAAATTGCTCTGAAAGGTCTCATCAATAGAGATCTTGGCATATATGTACACAGAGTACTAAAATGTATGATTTTTTTTGGACTTACACAATCCTGACACTAGTGAATGAATACCCTTCTTGTCTTTTGTCAGTTTTGCTAGTCATTATTGCAAACAATCTTAGGGAACAGGTGCAGCACAAGAAAATTTCACGTTCTTTACTGCCCAGAGGGCATTGCTTTGGTAAAAGTTTGTTTTTATCATAACCTGTATGCAGATCGTGTTACCTAAAAGAAAAAGAATTATGTTGTTTTTGAATAGATAGCCCAGTGTTAAATTGGTAGAGAAATAGGGAGAGTGATGATTTTATTTTGACTAATATATAGAACAGATTGCTTGTAAGATGACTCTAAGGGCACCAATATACTGCCTTCTGCTAACTAATTCTGTGTGCCTTTATTTTGTACAATTAAATACAGTCAGAAGTTCTGTCAGAAGTAAAAGTTTATCTGTTCAGCGAATCTGTGTAGTTTTCCCTTGGAAGTATGAATACACCACTTCACTTATTTCTAGAACAACACTTGACAAAAGTACATTTCCAAGTTTTCTGCATGCAAAGACATTTTTTGCGTATAGTTCTGTACACAAGAAGCATAAATATGACTGCAACTTTTGTTTTAAAATATGCAGGAGTGTTTTGGCTCAGGGTTGATAGCAAAAGTAGATTTCCTATGCTGGCTGTTTCAGCTGCATCAATGATTCCTGTCGCCATCCCTAATCCAGCTATAAGATTCTGGGGCTTCCAGGGGTGTTACTGAGCTAAACCAAATCAGGCACTTTTTACTTTCTGTTAAAGTCAAAAGAACCATGAGTTCCTTAGGGTGCTTTTTCCTCTTTTACAAACTTGAACTGTAAATAGTAATGGATATAAATCAACTCTGTGAGCACTACATATTTCATTAAATACAGTCAAGTTGCAGATTAATAGAAGTTCCAAGTGAAAATATTATGGTATCTCATTGCATATATTGTAGATTTAATGTAGTGTGAACAATAGTAGCTTTGAGCAATTGTAAATCCCATCCGGACATTGTCAACATAGTTCAAAATACATGGAGGGAACTCTCACAGGGTGGATGTGTTCACATGGTCACTGTGCATGTGCAAGTCACTCTTTTATTGGGTTTAAAATAACAGTGTAGCTTTGCGGGGTGTAGGTAAGGCAAAGTCTAACTCCAGGCTGTTTTCTGGAGTGGAACAGAATTTTTTTTTTTTTTTTTTTTT